>CM038792.1:216263211-216328471 GCA_021764765.1 Vicia sativa | reverse complement strand
CCGAGAATATTTCCATTTACCCCGTCTGAAGATGTTGAAGAGTGGTTTTACCACTATCTGTGGTAGTATTTCTGCTTGGAAGAGATGGGAAAAATTTTCTTGATGAGTACTTCCTGCTTCGTTTATATTCGCAAAAGATAAGAAATTGTGAATTTAAGCGGAAAGAAGGAGAGTCACTTGGTGATTCCTATAAGAGATTCAAGAGATTGTTGGTGGCTTGTCCCACCACAAATATGGACCAAACCGAGAAAATGCAAATGTTTGTGAATGACATTCGAATGAAGACAAAGCAACTTATTGACAAATTGTCATGGCTCATCCAACTTTACAACACCAACGGTATTAAGAAGATCATTGAAGTCATTTGCAAATGAGCATCTGAAATGTATGACAGGGTTACAAGAAAACTAGAGGAAGTGATTGATTTGAAGTTGAAGTAAACAAACAACTAAAAATCAAGAGAAGGATAGTCGCAGAAGTGGAGAAGAAGCTCAAAGCTATGAATATGGGAACCTGCAGCGCAGGTTAAAAATGTGGTTTGTGACATTGTGTGGACACACATGACTGCAAAATGTCTTGCAACTCCAAACAAATTGAGGAGATAAAATTCTTAAAGCAGAATAATCCTTATTCTAACACCTATAATCCTGGGTGGAAGAATCATCCGAATTTTACCTGGAAAGATCATCAACAACAAACTCCTCAAATGGCAGAATGGGAGGTGGCTATTGAAAAGATGGCTGCCCACACTTCCCAATTCCAAGAAGAAACAAGAAGCAACTGCGTAAACACCACGACTTCAATTAAAAACTGAGGCATGTATGGGGGAAATTGCAACAAGTAGCGATACGCACAAGGCAATTAGAAGAACCATGAGAATGTGAATATTGTCACGACAAGGAGTGAAAAAGTTGCTAAAGGAAGAGAAGAGGTGAAAGTTGATGATAATCTTATAGAAGTGGATTTAGAAGTGAGAGAGGACAAGAAAAAGCAGGAAGAAGTGGTGATACCTGTGAAGCCAGCTAAAGAAAAATTAAACTAAGATCAAGCTGCCATATCCTCTAGAGTGGAAAAGAAGGACACAAAGAGAAAGATTTACAATTTGTCAAATTGTTCAAAAAAATGGAGATCAACATGCCTTCTTTTGAAGCGCTGAGAAAAATTCCTCAGATCAAAATTCATGAAGGCGGTGCTATCAAAAAAGAGGCCAACAGATGATGAACAAGTACTCATTGATGAGAAGTTGTATGCAGTTACGCCTGAGAGAAGAATACCTGTTAAGCAGAAGGATCCTAGATCAGTGGTAATCCCGTGCACAATAAAAGACTGGAAGTTTAAAAGGGTTCTAATTGATTATGGATCTAGTGTGAGTTTAATGTCATTATCAATCTTCAAGAAGCTCGGTATTGAGAAGATAAGCGGGGGAGAAAAAAATTGAAATTTGTTGATCACACCATCAAGAAATCATACGGGATAGCTGAAGATGTGTTGGTAGAAATTGAAAATTTTGTCTTTCCAGTTGACTTCTAGATCATGGATATCCCTTAAGATTAAGAGACTCCTATAATTCTTGGTCGACCATTCTTACTGACTAGTCGGTGTAATTTTGACATCGAGACAGGTAATCTGACATTAAATTTTTTGGATGAAGAGATAACCTTGCAGGTGTTAGAAATCAAGAAGAACAGTGTAGGTGGAAAGAATAAATCTTCCATTGGTATGATAAAAGTAGAAGGAGAGAACACAAAGGCAAAGTCTCCCCCAAAAGAAGTCTCGGGTATAATCTCTCAATTTGCATCCATAACAACTCCCAAGTTCACTCAAGCTGTCAAGAAGAGAAAGAAGCATGTATACAAAGGTGAGAAGATGGAAGTTGAAAATAACAGGAATCACGCATATTAGTGCTTTTGATCTAGATGAGTTTAATAGTGGGAAAGTACAAATAACAAGGTGGAGGAGAAAGTACCCCCATAAGAGGATGCTCAATTATTTGCTATTGTAAAAGGAACGAAGCGCTCTGGAGGCAAACTCACGCTTTTAATAACTTAGTTTCTATTTTGTTTTGTTTAGTTTACAGATAATAAAAAGGGAGTCTTACTTACGAAAGCTATGAGGCAGCAGCTGGTGCTGCAGTACTCTATGAGTCACCTCTCTTGAGCTTGGTCTGAAACATTGAGGCCAATGTCTAGTTCATGTTTGGGGAGGTTTTACTGCTTTTTTTGTTTATTTACCTGTAAGGTTAATGTCAATTGATGTGTAAGTCCACGTGTAGAAATTATCCCGAAATTTTGACTAGAATTTTTGTTTTGTGTTGCGCAAGAGCTTGTATTTCAATAAGATCGGGAATAATATGTGGACATAAAGGGAAGATTTCTTGAGGATAGGAAGTTCATAATAATGTGACAATGATACGAGTCTAACATGTAGATTTGTACTATAGTGCTTAAAGTCTGCGAAGTACTCCTTGAGTAGTTTATATATACAGTCTGGCACAATTCAGATTCACATGCAGGTATGATTGGTTGAGAAGCAAATAAAAAGGCCACCAAATGATGAAAAAGTGGTAAAAGGAAACTGGCCCACTAAGTTGGGTAGCCCTCACCAGGTTATTCAGCCCAAAGGGGGTTGATCCCCAAACATCGTCCAGATAAAGGACAATATATAACCACAAGGTTTGAAAATTTCATCGGTAATAAGAGGTAGTAAATGTTGCTCATTTGGTGCTTGGACATGTGAAGTTCTTGGCTAGTCATGTGTATGTGATTATTATCATAATTTTCAGTGCCTTAATTTGATTGTGCGAATAAAAAAGGAGGAAAGTCAGAAAGAGAAAATATAAGTACGAAGCATAAGTGGAGAGGTATCTTCGTGTCATGTGAATGTTCGGCGCACTACTTTCTGAGAAATATGAACTAGAGTCTTATATATGAGTATTGAGCTGCTTTGATTTTCATGAGTTCTTGTAATCGTCGCTTGAGGTCAAGCAACGGTTTAAGTTTGGGGGAGTTTGACCAGTGGTTTTCACACAGTTTTTTTAGCAGTTATTTTAGTTATTGTTTCTTTTAATTATCGAGCTTTTATTTTATTTATCGCTTATGCTTTGGTTTTATGTTTTAGTGTTTTTAGGTTCACAAGAATAAAATATGACAAATCGGGAGAGAAAAAGGCAAAAGTGCAAAAACCGAAGAGTTCAAGATCCAAAGAAATAAAAGTAGGAAAAATTGGAAGCAACACGGCCCGTGTCTCACATACGGCCGTGTCACGAGTTGATTTTCAACCATAAGTAAAACCAGTCTGACACGGCGCCTGTGGTTTGGCACGCCCATGTCAGAGGCCTAGAGAATAAAAATAAAATCTTCAAAATCAAGGACCAACACGGCCAGTGTTGCACAGCACGACCTGTGTTGGTAGCACGGACAAGGTTTTATATTTTAGGTTTTTTAGTGAATCTGGACTTTGGAGGGCACTTTGAACATTCTGCTTGGCTGAGATTTGTATGGAGACTATTTAATTTAGATTTTAGGATTAAAGAAAGGACTTTTACAGAATTGGAGATTACACGATATATGAGAGTGGAGAATTCGGAAAGAATTGGAGACAAAGACTCTTTCATGAGCAGAAGCAATTGAAGAATCTACCAATCCAAGTTCTTTGTAATGTATATCTTATTAATTATTGTTGTTTTCTTTGTGAATATTATGAGAGGCTAAACCCCCCAATGCTATGGGGTGTCCCTAGTTTGATATGTTAAGAATACTGATTTCTTTGTTTTAATCAATAGTAGAGTTCTTTATGCATCAATTTTGTGATTTAGAATAATTCGTAGTTTTTCCCTATGGGAACATAGGGTTTCACTATTTTAACACAGTAGAGTCGTACGGTCGTGTTAAGTTTTCTAAAGAGCAATATTGTTAATGATTTCACCTAGGACAAGGATAATCCTACAATAACAGAATAATTGATAACTAAAATGTTTAACCCTTTGCTAATTTAAATGGACATTGACATTAGGTTATTAAAAGTTTTTCACTAAGGAATTTGGAAAAGATAATATTGAGAATCGGTAGTTGAGGCATATGAACATTGAATAGACCAAAGAGCAGGTTTTTATGGCAAATTATACACTCACCCTAGCATATTTAAGTCAAACAAGAAGTCAATTATTTTATATTTTGTCAATTATATTTCTTCTGATTTTATCCAATCAACATCAAACTATTGATTTTGTTCAATTGGTAAGTCATCATACTTAGTATTTTTTACGTAATCCTAAAGATCGATATCCTTAGGGTAAAACTCATTATTACTATCGGTAAAATAGTACTTCTATTTTTTCGATCAATAGCCTACAACCTTTGTAATATATTTCTAATGGCAAGGCTTCATGTATGATCATGCTTACTGGTGCAAGATGATTTTTTATTTATAAAGTGAGAGTTGATAATTTAAAGTTATATGGTATAAATTTCGTGAGCACCTTAGTTATGTTCACGTGTCTTAAATCTTCATTGAATTTCTATTTCAACCTTTTGATCAATTTCCTCATTGATGTGCACGACACTTTTGATTCTTTTCTTCTTTGATAATCATTGTCTTCATAAAACTGAACTAGATATAAGATGAATTGTTCATAATCTTCTCCTTTTTTATGGTGATAAAATACTCTTGTATCGCGGCTTGGACTTAATTCTTCTATTCTCTCTACCACCATTTGGTTCCTTTTTATGACTACTCCCTCTATTTTTAGTGGCAGGTACATCATATTGAGAGGAATAACTATGCATTCCTTTTCATATTCTCAATAAGAATATCTTCCTTAGTCATTCAAAGAAACAACACCTTTAGAGCAGAACTTATTATAGAAACCCGAGACGTCTCCCAAAACTCTGGTAAAGATAGCAATAGAAATACTCCCAAAAGTTCATCATCAAATTTAGTACCCATTTTTGACAAATGATCAATGAGCCCTTTAAATTTACTCTAGTGATCTAAACTAGAAGTCTCATATTTATACTTCAGACTTATTAAGTTATTCAACAAGAATAATTTGTTATTCCCTAGTTTAGAGGCATACAAGGACTCCATCTTCTCCCAAAAAAATTTTGTATGTGTCATATTAGCAATATGATTATAAACATTATCTTCTACCTATAAACCACGAGTCATCCAGATCAAAGAAATAACTCCACTATAATCAAATAAGGATACAAGAGAGTCTTAAAGTGATTCAAAAACTAATGCTAACAACCGCAAATCAAAAATCAAACTAGCTTACAAATAAGAATTAAGAAGTTGAAAATTACCTAAATCTACAATTTTAATGTTAAGCGGGTATCTATCATCTTAGACTTTGTTTTGAATATCCGAACGGTCAAAAGGTAGATATTAGTGTTATGAACCTGCCCTCCAAATTTGAGATCGATCGGACAATTAAAAACTCTGAATCGCCGATTTAGTGAGTTTGGTTTTAGAAAATAGGAATAAGTTTCTCTCCTTTTTTTCTCTCTTATGAATCCCTATTTTCTCTTTATCTCTCCCAATCATAAATTGACCCTCTCAACTTAAATGAGCGAGACAAATGGGCTAATCATATTTGAGTCTTTCTCCACATATGAAAGGAGCCCAAACCGCATAAGTACCTGTTGAAGTAGTAAAGCAACGACAAAAGAAAGTATTTATTTAGTTTTATTATATCATCTTCACCGGGATTAGTGCACACTAAATTGTTGTTCAACAAGTCTCGCGTTTATGACTTTGGGTTAAAATGGGCTTAAAGAGTAAGGTGCGAGAATTAAACATATGAATGGAAAAAGAATTCATTCTTTAGAAAGGATAGAACTCTCGAGATTGAATTTCATATACTCATTAAATACTTAAATTTACTACTCATCAATAACATCATGTATCACTCACACAGAGGTATCTGTAACGCAAAGTGAGATATCAACCGTATTACACGGGGCGGTGATCTCTTAGTGCAAAACAAACAACACAGAGGCATTAAGACTCGATACCCACATGATTATTAAGACTAAATTTATCTCTAGATTCTAAGTTCAATAGATGTTCATCCTAAATCCAGATTCGAACCGTACATGTCTACAGCAAGTCAAGCCCAAATAAAGTAAGCAATCACCAACATCTATTTGTAAAGAAAGCTTCATACAACACCATGAGTAATAAATATACATATAATCAAAGCATACTTACAAACAAAACTCCAACAAATGAAGTTTGCACAGAGAAGAAATGGAGAAGAAGCCAAATCTTTTGCGATGTCAATCACTATGAACTAAGCTCCCGGTCCCGGATCATCCAATTACAAGCCACAAATGTTGTTTTATAAGCTCTAAACTACAAAGAATGAAGCTGATGTAGTTGGGACAAAAATACCCAAATCAATACATAAATAATATGTTTTTCCCTTTTTATGAGTTGTTGTCCAGACGGAACCGCCCAGCGAAACGGTTTGTCGGTGCTCAAAATATCATTTTTGTGTGCATTTTCGCGCTTCTGGTGCGCTCACATCGCCCGACGAAATTGACAGCAAACAGAAAAATCAGTCTTTCTTGCTTTCACCGTAACTTGAGAATCGTAACACCGATTTACGCATAGTCGGGAGCGTTGGAATTCAATGCTTTATATAATAATGAATAAGTATCATTGCTTGAATACATACGAAAATAAGATATAAACAATTAAACTCAATGATATTTACACGATAATGCAATATATACACTATAACGTAAACTATACAAAATATACACAAAAGTTGATGTTTATTAACGAAAAGAAAAGCAATTACGCTGATGAGTGCTAATTATTCATACTTAACTTCACAATAATTTAGCACTTATCAAAATCTCTCCAACTTAGAACATTGTTTATCCTCAAACAAAGTCACAAAAACTTAAGGAAACAAAAGCAATTTCCCAGAAATCATACTCAACAAGTTTCAAAAAATTAAAGCAAATGTATGGTTCAAAAGAAAAACGTACAAGCAAAACAATGCTTTCCACTATACTACAACGAGAACATGAAAATGAAATGAATCCTAAGTACAAAAATCATACCAAAAAATCTAAAACAATACAAGATCAATCATGATTTACACCTAGCAGAAATTCATCAAGAGATGAAAAACACACAAAGTGAGGAGATTTACACTCATCCAACAATATTGCAAACAAAAGACTAAATTATATATTCATCCAAAAACTCATATTGAATATATAAAAGTAAGAATCACAAGGGCTTTCAAGCTTATAATGACTTGGTTAACAAACAATGAGCAATTTCTAAAGGTAATTGAAACAAAACTTGTTTAATCCTAAGGGAGTGATCAACTCACCAAAGTTTCAAACACAAAACTTCAATCACACTTTTCTACATTCCCAAATTTTCAAACCAAACACCTTATTTATTCAACACAATTATTTGATACTCTTTTTTTTCTTTTTTCAAAACTTTACTATTTTTTCTTTCTTTTTCTTTTCTTTTTCACACTTTATTTTCTTTCTTTATCTTAACATCATAGCAATAAACACATAAGCAACCAAACATTTATCTCCCCAATTTGAATCCAACTAAGCTCATGGTGTGAATACTCCTTACTTTCTAAGACAAGATAAAAATTCAAATCATAAATCATGGTTGAGGGTTCATGAAAACAAAGAATCAAAATTCATTCAAAAAGGTGAATTAAATACTAATAGATAAATATCAAGTTCAAAACAACATGGACATTGACAAAAAGGCTCAAAGGGATTAACAATTGCTCACACACTCACGGGGGTAAATTGACTATTTGGTTAGGTAGTTGTTCTTAAAATGAAACAAAATGTCATGATCCTTTTCATGCTTTCAATCAATCAACATAAATAAAATATTAAACATAATATAATTTAGCTAAAACAAGAATTGTTGGTCTCCAGCATATATGAATAATGGAAAGCTTCCTCACATTTGGGAGTTAAAAAGGAACTTAAGTGATTCAATCAAAAACAAGTAATGCAAAAAGAATGAATGACATGGTAATTGTACAAATTACAAGTTTCTTAGTCATGTTATGTTGTAGAAAGCGATAAACGAGTACCTTGTGTGTACCAACTTCAAAACAATATCATTATCATATATCCACAAGTTGAAACGATGAATCTTGGAAAATCAACTCAATTTCCTCAAGCTACTCAAAACAAGCTCTTGGACAAACAAACAAAAATAAAACTTTAAAACAACTAATATAAACATAATAAAAGACCGGGTGAAAGCGAATAAACAAATTGAAAAGTGAATATTGGAGCATCTGAGCACGCTAATGGCGGCTGATCACGGAATTTTAAGGTTGGTCCTATTTCAATTTGTTCAGCCATTTTCACATTACTACCTCTACTATACAATTCAAAACAATAAAACATGATTATTTTACATCGTTAGCTTGACGCCTTTATTTATACACACTTCTTCAAATTGCATCTTTACACGGTTAACGCTCACCGATGGAGAAAGCGAACCAAACACCTTAGCAAACGTGAAGAGAAACAAAAATATATACTAAATTTACAAGTATCGAAAACATGTAAAAAGTCACAAGTTTGGTAAACATAAACAAATGAATTCACAAGTATACATATACAAGTCTAATTACACAATATAGACAATATGAACATTATGTGTAAAACTCAAAAACAAAGAAACTATCGCAATACAATCCAATATTAAACGTCAATCCCTGACAATGGCGTCATTTTGTTGAAGCGGTAAAGTGGAAGCAAAAAGTAAGCATTTATTTAGTTTTATCATATCGTCGCCACAAGGATAAGTGCATACTAAATTTTCATTCGACAAGTCTCGCGTTTATGATTTGAGTTAAAATGGGTTTATAGTGTAAGGTGCAGAAATTAAATATATGAATAGAAAAAGAGTTCATTCTTCAGAAAAGATAGAACTTTCAAGATTGAATTTCATATACTCATTAAATATTTAAACTTACTACTCAGTTGCACTTAACCTAAACTACTCGTCAATATCATCATGTATCACTCACACAAAAGTTATCTCTAATGCAGAGTGAGATATCAACCGCATTACTCGCGTCAACAATCTCTCAGAGCAACACAAACAACACATAGGCATTAAGAATCTATGCCCAGATGATTATTAAGCCTAAATCTATCTCTAGAGTCTAAGCCCAATATATGTTCATTCTAAATCCAGATTCAAATTGTACATGTCTGCAGCAACTCAAACCCAAATATAGTAAGGAATCGCCAACATTGATTTATAAAGAAAGCTTCATACAACATCATGAGTAATAAAAATACATATAAACAAAGCATACTTACAAACAAAACCCCAACAAATAAAGTTTTCGAAGAGAAGAATCCAAATATTTCGCGGTGTCAATCACGATCAACTAAGCTCTCAACCCCAGATCATCCAATTACAAGCGATAAAATTTATTTTCTAAGCTCTAAATTACAAAGAATGAAGGAGATGGAGCTGGGACAAAAAATACCCAAAATCGTACCTAAAAATGTGTTTTTGCCCTTTTTATGATTTTTTGTACATACGACACCGGCCGACGGCTAAACAGTTCGCCAGACGCTCAAGAGGCGCTCACATCGCCCCGAACTAGCCCGACGAAATTGATAGCAAACAGAAAAATCAGCCTTTCTTGCTTTCACCATAACTTGAGAATCGTAACTCCGATTTACGCACAGACGAAAGCGTTGGAAAGCTTATTCAATGTTATATATAACAATGACTAAATATCATTGCTTGAATACCTACAAAAATGAGATAAAAACAATTCAACTCAATGATATTTACACGATAATGCAATATATACACTATAACGTAAACTATACAAGATGTACGTAAAAATTGAGGTTTATTAAGGAAATGAATTAAGCTGATGAATGCTAATTATTCACACTCAACTTCACAACAATTTAGCACGCATCAATACCAGCCCCACAACATCGGCCAAAACATCGGAAAATGGTTAGCTATTGGAGCCATTATCTGATCCAAAAAATCAAGTACGTCATATCGTCAAGATTTGTTATGTCAATAATAAATCACATGCACATGGTATATTTACAAATAGATGAATTCAATATGAGGTTGCATTCAAAATTGATGATTCGAGCTCTAATACTCCTCCACTTTACTTGACATTTTCCCTCTCCATGGTGAATTCCTTTATAGTTCATCATGATATCATTAAAGCCTCGATGATTCCTTAGGCGTTGCATATGCTTCTCTAGGTCAGTTGTTGAATCGCTTAGCATATTTCTCAAACTCATAATCCTTAAAAAATTTATCTTCAAACTATCCTTGATCAATCGCTCTACACTAATGTTTTAAAAATTAGATCGAATTGGATGGTTCAACCAGTTAGACTAGGAATCGAATTTGAATCTGGTTTGGTCAATCTTTCAAAACTGCTAGTGGGTCAAAACTGAAGTAAAATTGAAAAAATCGAATTTAATAGTCGAAACCATTTGAACCAAAGAATCAGAGCCGATTTTACCAAATTGATAGGTTCAAAAAATGCACCAAATTACCAATTTTTGAAAAATGTAGTATATCAATATCAAAACTTAAAACATTCTACATTCACAAAAAATAATTTTTTCTTTTTTCTAAAATCATAAAAACTTCTAAGTTACTCTATTATAGTTTTCCTTTCAACCATGTTTCATCATCGTCATGTCCTCTCTTTTAAATATAATCATGTCATCCAACTCAATATGAATTGTCGTTCAGCTCAATATTATTTTCTAGTT
Organism: Vicia sativa; assembly: GCA_021764765.1. Taxonomy (NCBI): domain Eukaryota; kingdom Viridiplantae; phylum Streptophyta; class Magnoliopsida; order Fabales; family Fabaceae; genus Vicia; species Vicia sativa. The sequence continues at coordinate 216,317,678 of CM038792.1, read as the reverse complement.
GTTCAATTATGACTTATTTATTATGGTTCAACTTGCATTCACATACTGTTTTTCTATTAAGTACATTATATTGTTTATTCTTGGTGATTATATCATATTTAATATAAGTATTATTAATTATTTAATTTTATTTTAAGTATTATGTTCTGATATTTTAATTTTGGTTTGAATTGGTTTAACTTATTTTTATTATAATTTTTAAATTTGTTCAAATTGTTATTAAATAAAAATAAAAATGAAACATACAACTAAATTTGTTATTATGTGTGTTCGATTTGATTGTATTAAGTTTGTAATGAATTTTAACATATTTAATTTTATTAAATTACGAATATATAAAACTGTGTGTTATATCTTTGAAATTTAATTTTATATTATTAATTTATTTACCAAATCGTTGTGTCGTAAATTTAATGGATTGAATCAATTGAATCTTAAATTAAAAGTTTGATTAGTTCGACATTTTTAAAACATTGTTCTGCACATATAAATAGGTTAAAGTAGCTATGATCAATTCCAAACATTTTAACCATATAATATGCACAATAAATTGGGATATTTTAGTTTATGCGCTAATGTTTAACTAAGCCATACATAGTGAAATTGACAACTCAAATGGAATTTGAGAAATAAAAGAATCATATCACCAAAATTATCATAACTAACATTACATATTTTCTTTTAACTAGCATCTATCTAGAAAAATAAACTTCAAATTTATGTTTCAATATTATTTTACGATAAAATGATTCAATCTAATCTTAATTACTCCTAATTGAAGTGATATTCTTAGAGATTAAATTAACCTTCATTCAACTAAACTGATTAAAACATTCTTGCCTACAAAATAAATTGCACTATACATTAATAAAATAAAAATTAACAAAATACCTAAACAATTTTCTATTAACCAATGAAATTAAAATTTTTACTCTCAACTTCATCTCATTTGCAATATTTTTTCTTTCTCTTTTCTTTTTTAAAATTCAAAAAAAAATCTTTAATTCATTCTTACTTCTCTCTTTCTCGTCTAAAACTTTCCTTTTCTCTCCACTTCTTCACTCTTTCTCTCCAAATTCATTTTCTGACGCTTATTTAAAGGACAAAGTTGAGTATATTTAAGAGTAAATCAGTTGTTTGGAATGAGTAAAACATATGTTATTTTTTGTACTGCTTTCACTTACAAATCCTATTTTATATGTTAAGAATTCAAATCTTCTATTATTTAGTTATTTAATTACATATTTATAGTTAAATAACTATTATTATTGAATTAAATAAAGGATTTATTTAATTGTATTCTTCTCAATTAACTTTTTAATTTTTTTTTTATATCTGGCCCTATTTTTTTCACTACAACTACAATAGAGACGTAAATAATTTTAAATATTAAGAAATTAAATTATTATTATCATTTTCACCAAAAAAATCATTATCACTTTGAATTAAAATAAATATAAAATAAATGTTAAAAATAAATAGAATAAACTCATGTAAATAATTTGACAAGAATTATCTTGATTTATATTTAAACAAATATTTGATTAATGAAAAATTAGAATCACTCAAATTTACTATTTTACGGATCACTATCTCCATTTTACCTTTTTATTTTAATAAAAAAAATATTTTTAAATATTTTTAGTTATTATTGGTATTCGTAAATATTTGTAATATTAAATGAATCTTATAAAAACTCATGCCTTCTTTTCAAATGGAATAATATAATTATCATGTGACCAATATTCATTTAAGATTATGTATATTAGATGATGCACATCATCTGGCAAATTGATTATTTATATTTTTGTATTTAAGACATGTTTTATCTATTCTATTTGTTTATTATCACTAAAAATACTAATTAATATATTTTTTAACTTCAATAAAATTAAACATTTATTTTATCAAATAGAAGAATACTACATAGTTATTCACACAACTGACATTTTCTCTAATGGGTCACTATCAAATTATTATCATTATTTATAGTCATTCACACAACCGACATTTTATCTAACGGATCACTATCAAATTATTACCATTATTTTTAAATGTCGATTTTTTTTCTTTTTTCCATGTCACAAACCTTTTCTAATTATTTATTACAATTAAATTTATATAATAATTGTTTTTTTTCATTATGTAGTTCAATTTAAATTCACACATGTATCTAAATATATCAATATTAAGTTGACTATTATATTTTGTCTAATCATATTATTTATTATAATATTTTTATTTTATTATTTTTCATTGTACTTTTTCAATAAATATGAATTTTTCATATATATATATATATTTTAAAAAATTATTTCGCTAATATTAAAATAAATTCATCTGTGCGGGAGCACGAATTTTCTACTGATTTTTATTAAAATCGAAAAATAAATTTTGACCATTTTCCCATAAATCCGAACACATTTTAGTATCTCTTACTCTCGGTGAATATAATTTTGTACCACTGATTTCAGCCATAGCAGCAATTTTAAATTCGTCTATAATAATTAATCGATAAGAAATTTACACACAATAGCTAATTAAGGAGAGTGATTAGACTTATGATCAATAAATCTCCTCGACATATATGCAACTTTTGACCAATTAAGTGCCTAAGCTTTTTCTTCTTCTAAGAATAGTAGGCATTTGACATGTTCTCTTGTGAAAAACGCATATGAAGGAACAAATAGTGAATCTCAAATTGTACACGTGTTGAATAATGCAATGATTGAGAAACTATTTAAGCTCTAATTGACATTGAGAAATAAACATCACAAACATACAAAGTACAAACACACTTAATCTTCATTTCATATTCATTTAGTTTATAACTCAACATTTTCATAGAAGATGGATTCACAAAAGATGAACTATAATGCTGGACAAGCTGAAGGCCAAGCTCAGGTATTCCTTAACTCTAATTAGGATTTTTTGACCTCGAATCTTTGATGCGTCTCAATATTGATACAAATTAGGTCTTTTAAATTGGTTATAAAATTAAATTTTTCTTTTCACGTGGATTGGAACGTCTCATTAATAAACGACTTTAACAATTAAATTCTTAAAATATTTATGTTGTTGTAGGAAAAGGCAAATACTATGATGGACAAGGCAAGCAATGTTGCTCAATCGGCTAAAGAAACAGCACAAGAGGTTTTTATTTTTAATTAATTTGTCAAATTTAAACTTTATATTTAAATTTAATGTGGCTCATCTGATTTGTCAAATTAGTATTGAACGATCTATTTTTAACTCTGATAAATCAAATATAAAGTATAAGATTGAAATTTAAATCGTTCGATTTTAATCAGTCGATCAGTGAATTGAGAAAAAAAGTTATATTGGTGGTGATATTGATTTATAAGAAAGAATTTTAACAATTTTCATTTTTTTATTTTATATTTTAACCCATTAAAAGAATTGTTTTATTTTATTTCTTTTATAGGCTGGGCAGCAAGTGAAGGAAAAAGCACAAGCAGCTGCTGAAGCTGTCAAGAATGCAACCGGGATTAACAAATAATTTCAATGAAGCTAAATGGATGATTCAGCCAAATTTAGTTTCTCTTAAATAAAATTTGTTCATCTGCTTAATTTAGTTTGCAAGAACATTTTATTTTTCAAATGTAATGATTCTACATTTCCATAAATGAGTATATTCAAGTTTCAAATTTGACTGGCATAGAAATTTATTGCATTTATTTCCAAATTAATGGCCAAAATCTAATACACAAATATGCTTTATGGATTGAATTAATTAAACCACTTATAGATAATTGTCTCTGTGCAATTGCACTAATTAACACCTGATCATAAATTTGAAGACAAACAAGTGCGCTAACTGATGAACACGACAAATATATGTAAAAAATTATATTTAATACAAAAATATAACACAAACAAACGATAAACTGCGCTATAATTAACACCGAAAAACAATATTTAAACATTAAACTGAATAATAAATTTAAGTTTAAAATTAATTTTAGAAATAGAGATTTTAATTTAGAAACAAATGTAATTTAGTTATAAAAACAATCAAACGAGCCAAAATCAATTATATATTTTTTAAATTATTTTTGAGCCCTTAGAAAAGAAACCAAACATATATTTAAGTTCTTTTTAGATTAACTTATTTGATTTTATTTACTGTCATAAATTTTATGACTCTAATTATCAAACTTTATCAAAAGTAGGCACGATCGAATTGTGAAATCTCAACAAAGGAGATCACACGATCGGAGACTTTGTGAAACATGTTCGTGAAATCAATGTGTCTCTAATTTTCATTGGTGATCTTGTTCCTCATTGCAATCTTCTTGAGATGTAACTACGGTCCAATTGTTGTTACGATTACGAGAAAATCTATTTCTTGATCGATTGATGAACTCAAATCGTTCTTACTTGCTCGTGAATTGTGATGATAAGAACGAGAAACAAATTTTTCTTGATTCTCCGACACTGAATCTTACTTAATTTTTTCTTCTCAACCTTCATTCTAAAGCTCAATAGTTGTGTTGGGTTTCAAGTGTGCAACTAGGAATGGAGAAAATGTTGTGTTTATAAGATAGGTGACATATACTCATTGCCTTGTTTTGCCTTGATATGTTGTGAGTGCACCTTCCTATTATAGAAGCTTTGTATGATATCAAAATTAGAATATGTTAGCATATGTGTATATTGGAAGGTATTCTCTAAGTCTTAATGTGCATCTTATTATTAGGAAACTTAGGAAATGTTTAGAAAAGTTTCAAGCATTAAAAAACTCATTTTTATGTGAAAATCAGGTAAATGTGTCAACACATACATGTTGTGATTCATTACACGTGGATGTTTTTTTTAAGGTTCTATCTTTTGTATTGCATGAGTCGACACACAAAGTTAGGTCGACACATAGAAGAAAATTCTTCTATGAGTCGACACATGAGTGGAATGAGTTGACATATGGATGCATTTTAAAGCTTATAACCTTTGTTTGGGTGAGTCGACTCACATGGCTCTTCAGGTTGACACATAGCATCAATTTTCCTACTATGTGTAACATCCCCTTCTAATTCCCTAAATATTATATATATATTACACAATTAGAGTAAATAGAATGCATAACAAGAGGGCGTCACATGATATTTCTTTCAATATTAAAATCATACATGCACACTGGTCATAATCATAACACATATTTGAATCTCATGCTTTAGAACAATTCATGCATTTTCACAGCGGATCATTTAATGTTCATAGATACTATCAATGATTACATCCCATACTATAACCATTGGATGAAAAATTAATGATTCCATAATATAACCAAGTCATCATAATTCATGCATCGGCACCAAAGCCACATCAACATAGTATCTCATTCATACAAATCAAAATAGATGAGAATACATAACAAATCTCATCAAAGCAGAAATCCAGATAAAATATTGTGTTACATGACCAGAGCAATGACTCAACTACCTAGTGTAAGGAATAAACTAAGTAAACTCCTTAAACTAGTCTCGTGCGAAGCATCGCTATCCTCGGAACCTGCACGTTACCCACGTAGAGGCAACATCATAACAGAAGGATAAGAATTCACGTCATTCTCCAAAAGTATATAAATGGAAATAATATAGAAACAAGATCTATTCACGGATTCCACACACTTCAAGTGATATTCCAAGATAACATGATTATACAAACATTCCAAGTATAACATATTCATATTTTTTACACATAGCATAAATGTCATCCATGCAAATGATTCAGTTATCCATACAATTAAACATCACAATTTCATTAAACACATCGCATATTCAATAATGACTCATGTGACAACAATGAAATGTGACTCAATATGCATGTGGTACCAATCTTGGGAACATTTCGTTAACCCCGCTTCCGATTCATTATCATAGAATCCAAGCCACTTGATCCGGACAAGACCAAAAGCCTCCGCTACTTACCCTAATGGGATCGAGCCAAATGTGAACCCAACGTTTCACCGCTACTTATCCATCATGGATCGAGCCAATTATGAACCCAAAGTTCCACCGCTACTTATCCACACAAAATCGAGCCAAATGTATGCATGTACAACTCATCAAGACAACATATGAAAATTAAGATTATTTCAATTATAAATCATCACCATAACTCATGTAATTATCCATCAATTGCACAACGTCATATTCCAACAACAAAATCATTACATGTATCATATACATATCATCACATATAACCAATAACATTATGACATATCAATCCACCAATGTCATTCACAATATTCAATTAAGAATAGCACACACTATATTAAAGTAATCATTCATACATTGAAATAGTATTCGAATCAATCCAAAGCACATTCAATCACGATCGGATCAATTAATCACATACATGAAAATACTACAATAAATATAATCATATAATATTTCATGTCAAAAGATCCTAAAAATAACATTATTCATTCCAGATCACGCTAAGCCCGGCCTATCGCGCTAAGCGCACCTCCCTGAACAAACAAACCCAAAAGTCAGAACATTTCGCGCTAAGCGGGCTTCTCCTCGCGCTAAGCGCGGTCTGCGATACTGCACTTTTTCTACTATGAACCAGCTTCTTTCTTCCACGAAATTACCATAAAACTCATTTCAATCAACCAAATAACATCATTAAAGGGTATCCTAACATGTTTTTAGTCATGGGTCATCATTATAAGTTGAAAAACATAATTTCCTTTCAAACTCTAATATTGAAAGATTCTAGAAATTGAAATTGAACAACCTAGCATGTTACTAATCATTACCCACAATATACAATCAAACAATAACATGGATTCTCCCCCTTACCTCTTGAAGATTCCTCTACTAGGGTTTCCTTTCCACCTTTCCCTTTTCTCCTCTTCTCCTCTCTTCTTTCATCTTTCTCTTCTTTCACCAAATGACAATTTTAATTATGATTTCCTTCTAACCCTTTACTAACTAGGATTGTCTTAATGGACTTAATACTTAACACCTCTCTATTACTTCTATTCTCATAAATAGGCCCAAAACTAAATAACCACTATTCTACTCATAAAACACAATTATTTAAATAACACATATATTCAAATAATCCACATTTAAATTAAAACACCCAATTAAATTAATTATCACATAATATAATATATATTAATTAATAATTAGCTATTAAAAATCGGGATGTTACACTATGAGTCGACTCATGACAAATATGTGACACTACATTACGCGTCAAAAATCTTGAAAAAAATGCATTCTTTTCTAAACCTTTGGTTTTCTTTTACCTCAACTTTCACATGTGTATACCTCATACATGCATCATTTGAAATTAGATGGAACCATAAACATACAAAGTAAATTCTCTTTATCTTCAACCTCTATTTCTATGCATAGACACAAATAAATTATACATAATCATTTTTTGTTTTAGTGTCATCTAGATTTTGCGTTGATAACGTCTAATTTAGGTTTGTGTACCTGTAGTTGGTTTGAGAAATTTGAGGTTTTCATCAGGAAATTTTCATAGACACACAGACACAATTGGTGGGATATCTCGTAAGTGCACGAAAAGTTTCAAAGTAATATAAAGAGTTTTGAACACACAGAGGCCTAATAGTCAAGCTATTATTTTCTATCATTACGGTGTTTATCTGAGGCTAATAAAATAAAGGTTGGAGTTGTGCAAATAGAGTAAATGAAAGAATTGAATTAATATCAGAAATGCAATATTGAAATAGGGATATCATCAATTCGTTGATACTCTCGTTGTTCATAAATTGAATTACTATGGGACAATATTTTCTGCTTTTAAAAGAATTAATTGAACGGGAATTGTCGCTTTCGCGTATTCAGAACCAGATTTTACTCTCTAAACTATACCATCCACTGTCACGGTGGTAGGCGCTTTATGCGTTGAAGTATTAAAACCTATTTTAAGAAATTAAACTCTTTTGCTCTGATGAAAAGTTGTTTTGATTGGAAAATAATACTTTAAAAGGTTTCCGACGTCGATCGCCAACCATACCTTAAACTTACAAACATGTCCGAAAATAGGTTCAAAGGTTTATTAAATACTAATTTTCCTAATTAATTAACAAATAGATTTCACAGTTTTTATCAATTAAAAACTAAACAACCTTAATCTTTTGTATCAAACGACTTTCGATCTTACCCGACATATAAATGGTTCTACTTCCGTAGTAACCAACAAAGTTAAGTTTAGAAAGGTTGTGACTAAAATCAAAACAGCCCCAATAGTATCTCTCAAAGAACAACAATTAAGAATACTGTCAAATCGACGGCCCTCACACTCCAACACTTATAAATTTAGCTAGACATGATTATAACATAAACCAAAGCGATTGATTCGATCATGTGATAAAGCATAGTAGACATATTTAAATAAACTTTAAACAAACAATTAAAAGAAAGGTGGAAGAAGAGCGTGCGATTAAATAAAAAGACGATAAAATAAATATAATGCAATAAATAAAAACCCGCTCGAAGAGACTTTAATCTCGTACAACGGTAGAATGTTGAAGACTTGAATGCGGAAAGTAAAATGACGACAAGATTAAAACTTCGATAAAGATTGATCCAAACTCGATTACAAACTCAATCATTGCTACGGTAACTCTCGATGTGAAGATTTAATCGCACAAAATTTGACAATATATGGCTTATGTACGACCTAAGCTTGGATATTTGAAAAGGTGAATAAAGGACCTATTTTTATAGAGTTCCAAAACCCTAAAATCAAGTGGGAAGTTGTGAAGGTCGGGAGAAAATATAGGGGTGAATGGGCTGCACGAGAGATCAAGGCAAGTCAAAATGCAACGATTGGACGTTTTTAAGGGGCGATCACCACCCTCCATGGCGAACGCCATGTTCCAAATTAGCCATGATCGATTTTTGTGACCGTTTGACGTGGACTACTCATGGCTACTCTGTTGTGAATGCCATGGTGATGCCTTGAGTGTAAAATGTCATAGTTCCATCCATTTTTCTTCGTTTCTTTGCAACTCTCATTTGGTCAATTACGAAACATAAACAAAATATCCCTATAATGCTAGAAGTGGACATAAAATAACAAGAAAACATGTGTAAGTTGAGTCAAATATACGTGTTTGGTGTTCACAACAACATACACACACACATGCGCACACACACATGCACACACACACACAACACACACACACACGCACACACACATGCACACACACACATAAACATAAAAAGTAAACTCTCTTCATCTTTAGCCATTCTTTCTATGCATACATACAAACAAATTACACATAATCATTATTTATTTGGGTGCCATATAGATTTAGAGTTGATAACGTCCAATTTAGGTTTGTGTACCGGTAAATTGGATTGAGAATCTTTGGGGGTTTCATCAGGAAAAACCATAAGGTTTGTCCACCAAGATCAAGGTGTTGATTTGGGGGTTTTGGACAAAAAATTTCAATTCGGATTCATCAGTGGGTTCGGTCGAAGGAGTAACGGTAATTGGAGGATCGATTGAAAATCTTGGGTGACAACAATTTGAAATTTGGATTTGACCAAGTGAAAGCTTTGAAGAACGGGGTTTCTTGAAAAAGAGTAGCGTGAGACGGTAGTTCAAATTGGCATTGTTGAGTGACTTTATCAGCTTAAGATCAAAGTAAGAGAAAGAGTTAAGATCAACATCAAACATAGGGTTTGTAGGATTGAATTGCTAATTTTCTTGTAAACGATTGTTTGCAAAGATTGATTATCTCAATTGAACGGAATTGGGGAAGACATAGCCATAAGCAGTATGATTGGTGAACTTTCAAAAGAAATCCCCGTGCACACACTCTCTCTCTATCTTTCTTATTTACTATTCAATTGCTAATTATTGAATTCGTTGATTGTGCAATTAACATATTTAGTTTAAAGTTTTGATAAATTCAAAATTGTGTTGTTGAGTTGATTACAATCTATAAGATTGTAATTTTTGAAATCAACAAAACAATTAAAAAATCGACCAACGTACACACAAGTATTTGATAATTTGTTTCGTTGTGTTTGTTGTTTTAGAATTCATTGGAAACATGTTACTATTGTGATTATATTCAAACGTGTTGTTTGTGGAAATATATTGTCTCTATTACTTATCATTATCATTGTATTTAACATTGGTTTAACGCATATTTGAGCTTTTTGTTAACGATTGTTAGATGATAACGATAGTGATCCTTGCCATAGTTAACAAATCTTGTAAAACTAATTTTTCAAAAGAATTTTAACTAGGATTTATCCTCCCTCCCTCTAGATAAGTTTCCTTCAATAACATATGTGGTGTAAAGTCTCTTGTAACCATTAATATTTGATCCATTGACACTTTGGACCTTGTTCTCCAAATTTTTCAATAAATAGCGTATTGTGGGACAAAGGGATATGGTTTGCAAGTGAACACCATAACTAAATGGGAGATCGTGAAATTTTATGAAGACGATTTTGGATTGTTAAAAGTGAAGATGCAAGCAGTTTTAATTTAATAGATGTGTGTCAAAGCTTTCTAAAATAAATATGGATACTGTAAAGGAATGTCTTCCAATGGTTTCTTACTTAAAATTATCTAAAATTGGATTTATTCCTATTAAAGGACCTTGCTCTTTCAAGTCAATTGTTGGAGCACTGCAATATGCAATTGTGATAAGGCTAGAAATATATTCTTCTATCCATAAAGTAAGTTAGTTATTTTCTAATCCTCGGAGGAACATTGGAAGGCAGTAAAAAGAATTCTAAGATACTTGGGAGGCACTCTTCATCATGGTCTGTTATTGCAAGTTGCTCATATGCATCAGCCTCTCTCATTAGTTTCTGCGATGTTGACTAAGCATCAAATCCTAATGACATGAGGTCCACATCAAGACCATGTATCTACTTAGGCTCCAATGTTGTTTTATGGCGGTCAGAGAAACAAACAATGGTAACTCACTCCAGTGCAAAGTTGAGTACAGAAATTTGGTCAATCTCTCTGTAGAGATACTTTGGCTTCAATCTCTTATAACTTAACATGTTTTAGGTTTAAGACTCCTCGGATTTTGTGTGACAATCTGAGTATAACCTCTCTGGTTTATAATCCATGTTTGTCCAATCGCACATGGAACCAGTTTGATGCTCGAGACCAACGGGTAGATGTTCTTACTAAACCTCTTTTAGCTACTAAATTGTGTACTCGTGACAAGCTTGAGTGTTTGACAAGCTCGACTTGATCAGGACACTCTCCACTTGTAAGCTCTTACTAAACCTCTTTTAGCTGCTAGATTTTGTACTCTTCGTGACTAGCTTCAAGTGTTTGACAAGCTCAGAAGACACCCTCCGCTTGAAAAGGAGAATGTTAGAGCTGTATAAACAACAATTTATAGATAAGTTATTTATAGAATGTTAGCACTTGTACTGTAAGTTGCAAATAAGTTGTTTATCCAAACAGAACCTTAATAGCCCTTAATAAGTTTAAAGCTGACCAACTGATTAAAAAATAAATAAATGAACACAATTAACATTGCTCATATATAATTGAGTTTGGAGGAATTACATTACAATTGACTCAACAATAAGTTAAAAAACTTTGTATATTTACTTTCACAAGAACAATAATCACAATTTCTATGACAATTTCATCTTTACACGGTACTAGTAGGAAACAAGAAGAAAGAATTGAGTAAACAGATTTTCACATTCACTGAAGGCCGAGAACACACTGAGATCAAAGCAGTCATTAACTAAGACAATTGTACAAGAGACCTACATTTAGAAGTGTTCCATTTTCGAATAGTTCTGCAGGTCCATTCTGGTCTTTAAATGTGTGGGCGTCACAATAGTTCTTGAATGTTACAAAAATACAGAATCATACTCAAATGTGTATTTGGTTTGTTAGTTTGGTCACTGAACGTGTCTTCCATTAATAAATGTGATTCATCAAATTAATAACAAAAACATACTTTATGATGTTTCTGTAATTTCATACATTCGAGAACTCAGAACTATAGTGACATCAACGCCTCTCATTTAGAAACCAAAATGACTTTTTACTCTTATCCTTCTGCGTGTTATACTTCAGCTTCAGTTGCTCTGGATGCTTGGAAGAATTGGCTTTTCATTTTCAGAAATTTCTCCCGATCGACTTATCTTTCCATTCTTCTTCTCATACTCGAGCTTCAGTTCCTCTAAACGCTTTGTTATCTTACAAGAACAAAAATGAAGATGCATAATCATAAGATATATGACCTGAACAAAATATTATAATTCTTCTATATAAACAGTTCTAAAGTGTAGTAATAAACATAAAAGTATTTTTCATCGGTGCATGAGATATTTTCTAAATGGTATCAGTAGCTCTAGGCTTTACGTTCTAGACGTCACTAGCAACGGTGCATGAGATATTTTCATTATTGTTCATGATGGTACAACAATACTAATCAGCATTTGTACAATGATGCTATTAAGTCTGTGCATTGGTATTATTAACGTGTTAGTAGTATGAGCGTAAAACTGCTGTTTCTCTGTTCCGCTTGTTCCGATAGGCTTATCTTGTTTTCCAGGTTTGATAAGGGCTGCTTCCAACTTCCAGTTCCCGTGTTTGAAGTTATTTCAATTCTCTTCTACAATACATTGTTGCAGCCATCCACTACTAAGAGCAAACATATGTGGCATATCTATGAAACAAGTCAAAAGCTCCATGGCAAACACCCAACCTAGAAGAAAATAATCGGAAATGAAGGATGTCTTCACAAGGTTCTAAAAAATGGTCCGTTAGAACGAAAACAGCCGCGAAAAATGGTATCAGAAGGTGCCAAAACCGATGTCGTTATTAGTCGTTTTTCTATGAAAAATAAATTATGGTTAATTCACACTACAATAACTGCAATTAGTATCGCAACACATGTACCTACTAACAAAGCTGTGAAATCCTTTGTGCAATGCGACCATTATTTAAACCTGGGCTGTGCTCTCCAGGTAACCACAAATCAAGAATAGTAGTCTGCTTCAACTTTTAAAATCTCATTTCCCTTCGCATACAAACTACTCGAAACTCAAACTCCTTGCTCTATAGCACATTGATACAAAATTTAGATTGCCAATGAGTCTCTTTCAGCCATTGCAGGGAAAGGTTTTGTTGTCATATCACCCTAGCTAACACAGAAGTTTTTCATATTCGAATTTGTTTTGTAGTCTTTTATCCATTACCAAGCTAACAGAGGAAAACCTGTCAAGTTAATAAGCACTCCTGGTGTTTTTAAGTATTCTGACGGAAGACGATTGGCGGTGCTAAGGAGAGTAGAGAACTCTACTAACTTAATGATAGACTGCAATCTCAACCAATAAGTTCCGGATTATTAGGACATTATTTCTTGTAATTTCTTCTATATAAACAGTCATAGAAGATTGACATATGGATTGAGAAATAGGGATTTAATGGAAGAAGGTAGGGTAAGCATACACATATGATATTATGGAGTGGAATCTGATTTAATTTTTTGTTTTATCGCTATGTTACAATTTAATTTTGACAAACAAATGGCAAATGGACATTCCGGAGTGTATCCAGCTAATAACACATTTTGAATTCTGAGAAAAACAAATCTTTTTGGTCTGAAACAGTGTTGTTAAATAGCGGCTATAGCATGGTATCGTATTAGAACTTTAACAAACTGCTTTTGTTCTGCTATACTCGATTTAGCACAAAGCATTGTCAAATAGCGGCTATGGCAGTGCTATACCGCAATGTAGCGTAGCAGAATTTGTTGGAACCGCTATTTTGGGCGAACCACAATAGACAACACTGGTCAGTGCAAGTGAAAATAGATTGAAGAGTATATGAAGGAATAGAACCTTGATGGAATAAGCCAACGGCAATAACGTGTCAGGATTCATTGCATCCTCGGAGAAGTTTTTCAAGCCATGTATCAGTTTCTCAAAGGTAATTTAACCTGATAAGCAAACGAAAAAAAAAGCAATGAGTGGAAATTCGGTTTGCGTCATAAAAAACACAAGGTCGCATTATACTTATTACTTACCAAGTCATCATGGCAGTACTTTAATAGGGCCAAGCCAACTTTAAAAACAATTTTAACACCCTGGAAGGACAAGAATGTCATTATCATAAATTAGTGTTTACACGCAACAAATGGAACTTCTTGGGGACAGTGTGGCTTACCTCATAGAGAAACACGTCCCAGATTCGCAGAGCTAAATGGAATGGAAAGGAATATGAAAATACAGTTATGAACCACTGGCTTGCATACATGCTAGGATTTATCATTTCTTGTGAAAGTGTTCTCCCAACTTGGTAGATGCTCCTCACCAAACGTTCGAATTGAAAGAGGTATTGTTGCACCAGAGGCAATCCTGCCTACATTCAAAGAGCAATTAATAGTCACAACGCATGCTCAAATTAAAACATTTCAAGGTCTTTAGTCTTACAAATCGCCAGTGTTGTCAAAATAGCTGCTATAGCAGCGTTAATAATAGTGTAACAGACTAACAAAAATATGAACATATTGTTATTGTTCTGCGAGAGGCAATCTGGTACATAGAGTTGTCAAATAGCCGCTATAACAGCATTGTATCATTGTGGTTAGCAGAATTAGAACAAACCACTATTTTTTGCAATATGCAATTGAGGTAAGACATTGACAGTATCACCAATTAAAACTAATGAATTCATGGAACAGAATAGTTACCAGATACAGCCCCTCCATCGGCGCATGAACGGCACCTTTAAGCAAAGCCACCAATAACCAAAATGCGTCCTCCTCGCTCATGTAAAGAAGCAAAAGACCAGCTAAAAACCCCATTCCCTGAATTTTTAATTGATCAATATTAGGAATAACTCTGCAACAAGCAGAAAAAAGTGACAGGTTCCTGAGTAAAACCTGAACATATCCTACGTCTCTGTCAAAAACTGAGTAAGCTTTTAGAACATTGTAGAGAGACCGTTGCCCAGGTCCGTGTCTTTGTTGGAAGAATACATGTGAAGGAAAGTCCGAGAAATGTCTCAATTATATCCAATTCAGAGGCTGATGTCTCATATATCACCAATTGCTGCAATAAGCATCAGACTTTGTCAAAAGACAAATGAGGTGGAACAGTTGTTGAATAATATTGGGACAATGTCAAAAGAACATGGAGGAAACCTCATAATATAAATAATAAATATGATGTTTTAATTCCTTCATTTCATATGTTGGCCTTATTCGGATACACAAATTAATTAATTGAGTACAGCATAAACATTTATCGTGTAAGTATTTATGCATAAGCCTATTTCTATAACAAAAGATAAAGTCGTCAAATTATTTTCGTTTAACCTATAAGCTGTTTTTGAAGATATCCTAGATAGCTCATAAAAATTAAGTTGAAAACCGTTCATGGACATGTCATAAGTTGTCTCAGTAAGCTCTCTCGAACAGACTCACGAGTACTTATGTCAGTAGATAAGTTCAAATAAGTTAATCCCAAGAGACCTTCTAACCCATAGCCATCAAAAACCTAACTGTACTTGCAAAATGTAAAATTTTCTTCAATTCATGTTAGTTAGTGAACTGCAAACAAGAACAAAATTGTGACTAGCACTAATCATAGCTTATAGAATATTGTACAGATAAACACAATATATCGTTTGAACAAGTTAACTTGATTACCTCGTAAACTCCAGGATTCATCAGCAATAGGTCTCGGCTTCCAGATATTAACTGCCAAACAAGACCCCTTAAACAATCAGGAATTCCTTTCCTTATACGCCTTTTAACAACATTAGGTTTTTTCCTTAGGTAATGTTTCCAATCACTCCCACCAACCCCAATCATTTTCCTCCATTTTCTAACCCTTCTCCGCTCCTTAATTCTGATCAAAGATAGATGGCTATAAAGTTAAAATAACCAACCAAATTCTGATGCTAATTCATGCTTAAAAACACAGAAACACATAAAGCAGCAAGAGAACAACATACTTCTCATACTCATATGCTGATCTACTCGTCTTGGCCACGCCTCAGAAGTATTGGCTTCCTGTTTTACAAACCCGAATCTATCCAACGCTTTTGGTGAAGGAAGTGGACCTGATTCATAGTCATCACTTCTTTTCCTTTCCATTCAAAAAGCACAAATTAAACTCTCAAACCAGAACAAAATGACATAGTTTGCCTCCTTAAACATTACAATGACAAAAACCTGAAAATAAAAGTGCAAAAAGACAATGTCATTATCATTTCACTAAAACTATTGTAAAAAAGAGAATAGATCTGCACACGCATAGTTGTAGTATTTGCTTAATTCATCTAATGTTGTTAACATGAACATTGAGTAAAACATACACCACTACCACCGTGTCCCCCCAAATATAGAGTAATTGAATCCTGCAAATTAACAATGTTGTTAAATATCGGGCTATATTTGCGCTATGGTACTATAGCATAGCAAAAGTTATTGTTCCACAATACACTATTTATTTAGTACAAATGTTGTCATATAGCAGCGCACTTGTGTAGCGGAATTTGAAAAGACGACAAAATTAATTGATATCTATGTAGCACCTACACTTTTAAAAAAAGTGAGTCATTGTCAGTATCCGTGTACAAAACGTATACCGACCTTTAATTAATTCATTTTTCAGATTATTAAATGTGTGGACGTGTCAGTGTCGTATTTCCCGTATCCGTGCTTAATAGATTGATATATTCCAAAAAGTAAAGTAAAAACATGTTTCTTTCTTCTTCATTAAGCTATTAACTTATAAGAGAAGGCTATGATTGTGCTACCAAAGATACACTATCTATAAAATTTCACTTTTTCCATTCAATGAACTTCACGAAAGAGCTAAAAGAACAAAATTTACAACAACAAAAAAAGTGTGATTTCATGACCATAAATCTAACGCTATGTGACGTGATTTCATTTCAGCATTCAAGAAATAACAGATTAATCAATCTAATGATGAAAATCAGTGATGATAACAAAAGGGGTTAATTAGGGCACCCAAAATTCTTAATAAAATCGTTATCAGCAACAAACCTTGAAATTGAAATTGTGAATGATGGGGTTGATTGATTGAAGGGTATTATAGTGTGTGTGATTGTGAAAGAAGAAAAGAGAAGATTTTTGGAGGTGGTGGACGGAAAACCCAGGAAAATTGGAAAAGGAGGTTCTTTAGAAGAAAAGGGAACGATCCAAAATGATCATGAAATTGAATGTAGTTGCCAGATAAAGAAGAAATGATCTTTTCCTTTTCATAAACTTTATTTTTATAATAATATAATATAATAGTTCTCCATTAAAATATATTTTTACAATAGATGGAAAAAAAAAAATTTTTTACCAAAAAAAAAAAATTACAAAACCCGAAAAAAAAATAATTTAAATGTCAAAAATTTTTTCTAATAGATTTAGAGGAATTGAATGCAATATATTCATTTTTTTTTTTTTTAAATTTTTTAAATGATTTTAAATGATTTTAATTGATTAAATAAATTATTTTAAATAAAAAAAATTGTTTTAATGAAATAAAATATTTAAGAAATTATGAAAATTGTTTTATAATTTTCAAATTTTTGTAAGTGATATTTAATTGTTTTAATTGTATTTAATTGTTTTAATTATAAATAAATTATTTTAATTAAAAGAAAATATTTAAAATTTATTTATTTGATTTTTTATAATTTGTAATGTTTTCTAAGCAATTGTTTTTAATTGTTTTTTATTTATAAATTATATATTTCAATTATATATTTATTTGTTTTTTGTTGTTGTTAATTATAAAAATTATTTTAAATACAAAAATGTATTTTAATTATTCTTAAAAATATTTTGAAATTTATTTAATTTTTTATAATTTTAGAATTTTTGTAAAATTGTTTTGTAATTGCATTATTTATTAAGTTGATATATATATATATATATATATATATATATATATATATATATATATATATATATATATATATATATATATATATATATATATATATATATATATATATATATATATATATATATATATATATATATATATATATATATATATATATATATATATATAATCATTATTTATATATTAACTTAATAAATAATTAAATAATATTATTATAAGTTATTAAATAATATTAATTTAAATATACTAAACTATAATAATAAAAGACAATATATTTATATTGAAAATAATAAAATAATAAAGGTTACATATTTTTAATGCGTCCCTTGTGATTTACGGAGGTCTAACAACCTCCTAGATGGTTCACTGGTGGTGGTGCTTCCTATTCCTGCCTCGTCCGCGTTTTTGGCTCTTGCCTCGTTGCGTTGAAGTCCTTTAGTGCCGAGGAAAGGCGGGTGCCCTTACGAATCAAAGCTGTTGGTGGGACAAACCGACTCCTACTTGGTCGCCGCGGTAATTGTAGTTTGGGTTAAATCGGTTGGCATAGATGTATGTTTGTGTGTGTAGTCGGTTGATAATCCTCATGCCCATGTCAGGATCTGTGGAGACTAGAAGAGCCGGGACATCATCGTGATGGAAGTGTTGAGATTGGTGTTGATGGGGATGTATAGTTTTGATTATGGGGTGGACATGTGTTGATGGTATAAGAAATGTTGAGGTGCGTATTTGGTAATCTTCATGGTGTTGAGGTTGAGTTTGGGGTATATATTGTTAGATTGTTGTGGTGGTTGTAGTTGGTAAAATGGTGGTTATGGTGGTTTGTTGTTGTTGTTCTTTTAGTTGGTTATTGTTGTTGTTATTTACATGTTGGTTGTATGGCTGTTGTTGATGGAAATAGTTGTTGCAAACGAGGGTGTCAAGTAAAAAGGGTCAGTACAATCATTTCTGGATTGGTATTTGCTCTATAAATCCATACATTCTTGTGGGCTTCATTTCATTAAACCACAGGAATTATAGGACCTAGTGGCACGCTCTTTCCACATTTTAGAACTCCTTTGCAAAGCCTTCCAGTTTCGTTCATACCCACTGGTGGCTGACTTTTTAAGATGCCAAGGTTCCAAGGACAATGGGGGCCTCGATTTCTGATGCATGCCAAATTGTAGTTTGACACGGTCACTTTGGTACCTCCACTTGGTGAACCGAATGATAGAAGTTGTTGCTGTCCAAAATAGCCGCTTTCGGGATTAGGTTGGTGTTCCAATCCAAATACGGTCTTCGGATAAACTACAAAGGAAAATAAATACTTTTAGTCAATGAGAATGTTTGATATTAATAAATTAGTTAGATGAGGAATAGATTTAGTAGTAATACGTCTTCTGCTGGAGCCGATCCAATAGTTGGGATAAAATATTATTTTATTTTTGGGGTTAGCTGTAATCTGCCAGTTTTAAATAACCTAAACAAAAAAAAAAACAACAATATTATTTTAAAATTTATAGAATAAATATACAAAAGGAAATGACAAAAAATTTACCTAGTTGCTGGGGAAGGAGTAGACGTTAGGTTTTCTGCTAATCTTGGCAATCTCCACCAACCCCATGTTTGAAGCAAAAAGCACATCCAAAAGGTACAGTGGTCCTTTTGTGCATTTTTACACAACGAGCTATACAGGTAAGCCAATACAGCAGAACCCAACTATATGTAAAGATTAAATCCTATGTCTCGAAAGCAAACTCAAGTACATAGTTTATGCTATTTCCTGTTGGAAATAAAGCAAGTGTCAAATAATAACATGATATAAAATCTTGTTTTAATTATTTTTTCTTCTTCTGGATTCTCAGTTAAAACAATACTATCATGATATGCATGGAGGCTCGAAAGTTTAATACCCTGGCCTTTGCTTTTGCATTTCCTCACCGACTAGATTCACGCCCAACATTCAACACATATTTCGTTGGTTTGTACGTTCAATCACAGCTTCCCATCAATGCGAAGACCAAAAGCATGTACACGCCTCGAGGTGACGTACATTCACCAGGTAGGTGAAAAGTTTTGGTCTCTGTCTCCAACGTTCACAAAAGCAGGACATAATAAAACAATGTCCAAATCAGGATCAAGTTCCACAACATAGTTTTCAATTTTATAACTCTATGTAACAATTTTATTTATCAATAAAGAGTTCTTTTATTCCAAATAAGAAAATTAAATAATGAATTAATTATTTATATAATTTAACAATTAAAACAAATAGCAACAAATAAATAATTAATATATAATATATAATTATATATTAAATAAATTATATAATTTTATTTAAATAATAATTTATATAATTAATATATAATTAACTTAATTTTAAATATTAATTTTAATTATATATATGCTAAATAATAAAATTAAATAATGAAATAATTATTTATATATAAATTATAAAAAGTAATTTTTATAAGATTTAATATATATAAATTAAATAATTAATTTTAAATTAATTATATAACAATTAAATAATTATCTAAAAAGTAATTTATAAAAAAACAATTAAAAACTTATTTACAAAATCTTAAAAATTATAAAACAAATAAATAAATTATTAAATGTTTTCTCTAATTAAAATAAGGTTGTTGTAATTAAAATAATTTATTTATAATTAAAAACAATTAAATATAATTAAAAACAATTAAATATCACTTACAAAAATTTGAAAAATTATAAAAACAATTTTCATAATTTTTAAATATTTTATTTCATTTAAAATAATTTTTTGGGATTTAAATAATTTATTTATAATTAAAATCAATTTAAAAATCATTTAAAAATTTTGAAAAAAAATTTAAAAAAAAAAAAAAATGGAGGTGAGGGCGCACATCAAGTGGCGCCTATGTATATAAAAATTTTTTGGACATTTTTGGAATTATTTTTTTTAGGAATTTTTGTAATTTTTTTTTTTTTTTTTTTAAAAAATTTTTCGAAAAAAACATTAAAATTTATTTTTGTTTACATTTAAAAATTATAGTGTAGATAAAACCCATAGAGAAACGATTTTAGTGTAATTTTCAGTCGAGATGGATTTAGAGGAATTAAATTGCAATATAACAAAATCAAGTCAAATTGTTTTAATATTTATCACGATTTCATCTAGATTAATTATTAAGTTTCGATTAATCTATAATGATTTACTATCGATCAAGATATCCAAAGATTAACGTCAAAATGGACTTTCATATAACGTTAATTTTGATGTAGCTCAATGACATAGTAAATCATTATAGATTAATCTCAAAATTTATAAGTATGATCTATATGATATATTTCAACTAACCTGATTTAAAAATATTAATCCGAGTGACATTTTTGGCTAATCTAACTAATGGTATCATTTGATCTCTCTCTCTCTCTCTCTTCCATATATGTATACACACACACACACACACATATATATATATATATATATATATATATATATATATATATGCAACAACCTTCTCTGTTTTTATCACTACTAGCGAACCTTTCACCATTTTTAAGATTCCACCTTGAACATGGATCTTGCATCCGAGGTCATCTAGTTGCCCAATATACAACAAATTCTTCGTCAATCCTTTCACATGTTGCACCCATTAAAGTGTGCGGATAGTACCATCATACATTTTTATTTTGATAGTACCAACTCCACCAATTTTCAAAGCATGATCATTCCCCATCAATACATATCCTTCCAAGATAGGTTGATAAGTGCAAAACCAGTCTCGTCGTGGAGTCATGTACCATGTTGCTCCTAAATCTACTATCCCGCCATCAATGAGTGATTTTTGCCTTTGGTACTTATTGCTTTGTTGTAAAGGATTTCTCCATTATTAGTGGTACTAGCAATACATCCTTGATATGTACTTGTTACGAATACTTCTCACCATTTTTCTTGTTGAACCAACATTCTTTCTTCAAGTGTTATCTCCTGCCATAATTGTAGTATTTGAGGTTTATCCTTCTTTGATATTTTGATCTACCATGGTTTTGAGTCCCATTGGGGCCACATTCCCCTGATCTGCTTCTCTCCATTGTCAAAGCTTCTATTTATTTTGAGCTTTCCGATCTTCCTTATTTTTACGCTAAATTTCTTCTTCAAGAACAACTCTAGCGACATCATTAAAGGATAGACGGTCAACATTATTGTTTATAATATTGATGACGAGTTGATCATACGAATCTGGTAAACTCTGAAGAATAAGCTTATCTCGTTCATTTACCAATATTGTGAAATCTGATGTATATAGTTGAGCAAGTAATATGTTCAAATTGTTGATGTGATCCGGCATCGAAGTGGGTTCACTTATTCGAAGAGTATAAAGTCTCTTTTTAAGAAAATTATATTGTGAAGTTACTTGACATCGTAGAGTTGAATTAGAGTATCCCATATCTCCTCTGCAGTTTTCTTTTCTGCAATATTGGACAAAACTGAATTTGCCATTGCTAAGTGCAAATTGGCAACAATGTTGTCATCCATCTTTTTCCATCTTTCATCAGTTATATCTGCATGTCTACTTTCAATTGCTGGTAAGCAATTATCCTTCCTCACGATCGCCTTTATCTTCAATTTCCACAAGGAGAAATTACTCCCACTGAATTTCTCAATCTCAAATTTTGCTGCCATTTTTTTTACTGAACAGGTTTACACAATTTCACCGTAAATAACACAAAATACATGAGTAGTATTGTATATTTTTACCGCGCACTAGAATAAATCTAGTATACGTTAACAATCACTACAATAGTATACAACCACACGTGTGAACAATAACTGTATGCCACAACAAAAATAGGGACCGACACCAACAACTCTAATACTACTGTTGGAGATTAGAGTAGCAAGATAAATATCACACAATTTAAAATAAGAGATTAAGAAGTAGAAATTGACACACAATATTTACGTAAAAACCCACAACAAATAAGGGAAAAACCACATGCACCAGTAGAAAATATTTTCACTAAGTGGAAGAAATTACAACATTTCTCTCTAAATACAAGGAGAGAACAAATTACACTTTCTCTTGTAATAAGAGAACACTCACTAAAAGAACCTTATAAGAGAATACAATATTTTCTTTTCCCTCTTATTTTTCTTCTTAGTTACTGTGTTGTAATCCTATTTTATGGTGTGGTACAAATGAGAAATACACCTCTATTTATAAGTGATCATCTTTATAAAACTATGGAAGATTCACAAAATCATGGGTGTTTCTTTCTTTGACCCACGTAATTTTCTTGACCATATGATTTCCTTAACTCACATGATTTATTTGACTATATAATTTCTATCTCACATAATTTATTTGATCAACAAATTATGACTTTATCCAATGACAATCATTGACCATAATATTTGAATATTTGACCATAATATTTGACCCTCATTCTATTATATCCATAAACCAAAAATAGCATAACCGAAGCTAAATGGGATTTGAATCTCTAAAATGAGTACAAGTTAGACAAGGAAATTATGCAATGAGTAAAAGGGGAAAATGAATAAAAGAGTTTCATTTCTTAAACAATCTTTATCTTAAATTTCTTTAAATTTATGAATATAATAGAACAATTTGAAATAACATGACGGAACCTGATCTTATACTGACAAGTGAAAAATTCATTTCTTTTTATGCTATATGCCAAAATATTGATGCACATGATTTCCATGATTTAATTAATATAGTTTTTAAGAGTTGC
This sequence comes from Vicia sativa, assembly GCA_021764765.1. NCBI lineage: Eukaryota > Viridiplantae > Streptophyta > Magnoliopsida > Fabales > Fabaceae > Vicia > Vicia sativa. The sequence goes on along the minus strand of CM038792.1, from coordinate 216,294,060 downwards.
CTTGTGTTCTTTATATTTACACATGCTAAAATAAAAAATGCAACACATGAAGCAGATTTCTATCAACCGGTACTAAAAAAATTGAAAGAAACTTCAACTTCCTTCTCCTTTTCTGGTCTCATATTTCATGAATAAATATTAATAGTATGAGAAGCACATACTCTCTTTATCCTTTGAGATAGTCATATCATTAGGTGTGGTAGTTGCATCTCTTGAGCTTATTCCTAAACATTACATTCAAAATATGAGTAGCTGTATAAAACATAATATTTCAAATGTTTGTGCAAACATGTACTCTTGCTTAGGGATGGTAAAATGAACGGTGGCTAATGGATATGCCTCGTAGATTGTGGCAGGTGCACACGTGGCATGCGGCGACGGGTAGATAGGTCCAAAATTCTAAGCATTCGTCATTTTTGGCGGGTGCATGACTGACTAAGCGGTTACGATTCATTTTCACATGTATTTTAGAGCTTCTAAAGAAGTTTGATACGTAAAATTGAAGAGCACCCTATGCCCAAAATTATCAAATGTGTTGATTGATAGACAAAAATAAGAATGACGTAGAGATTGACATTATCAAATATAATAGGATCCTTACTCTATTTAATTACGAGTAGGTCATGTATTATTTTTAGTGAGCATATGTGTACTAGATTTCAAACGTCACCTAGGAAATCCACGTTAAGATCATAAATTCTTTTGAGGCATTTTAATGAAATCGCACATCATGGTCTTTGGTTTCTTAAAGGCAACAAATGTAGCTTAGTAGGTTTTCCATTTCTAATTTTGTTGGTTGAAAGTCAGATAGAAAAAGCACTAGTGATACATGTAATTTATTTGACTTCTTGCCACAATAAGAAACAACATATAGTGTTGCTCTTTCTATCAATGAGGTTGAATATGTAATCACTGATAATTATTGTGCACAAGTCTTATAGCTAAAGCAATAATTATTGGATTATGATTTAAAACTCAATTGTGTTCCAATTAAATGTGATAATACTAGCGTGATAAGCCTCATTTAGAATCATGTACTTCATTCACGTACTAAACATATAAAAATTTGAAACCATTTTCTTAAGGATCATGTCGAAAAAGGGAATATCATTTTTTAATACGTGAATTAAAAAAATTTAACTTACTGATATCTTTACAAAATTGTTATGAAATTCACAAAAGGACGATTTGTTCTACCTTTGTTCACATAGACCAGATTTAAAATAGTCCACTTGTTCACACATTAATCCATAGTGTCAACCCTGAGATTAGTCCTGATTTCAGCCTCAGACTTTTGAATCAATGTCATATATTCCCTCCATAACGAATTATAAGCAAATTTGATTTTTCTAGTATATTTGATAATTAATGTATGTAGTTCATATATAAACTATACTTTTTAAGGCAAAGAAAAACTTCATAAAGAAAAAGAAATTACAAGAAATCTGGGGGGACATAAACCTGGCTCAGAAACCACAAATCAACTCTAAGGGTGAAACAAAAGTGGTAAAAACAATAAACTAGATATAATATCAGTATAAATCTAATGTAGCGCAAAAAAATACACACGACACAATCCAGCGAATCCAACATGGAACCCAAAACCAAATTGCAAAAGAAAAACGAAGTAAATTCTACAAGCATTTTAAACGTAACCAAAGACGAGCTTGAATAATCAAATCCATCTCATTAGAAATGGTAAAAGTACCTACCGCCAACATGAACACATGTACCAACAACCAAGACAAGTTTCAAGCCAAACAACCTAGATCACAATGAGCAAGTTTAAGACATCTGATTGGACAACAAAAGAACAAGCAGCAACATTGTTTAAAAACCACAAAACAATGATGCAATGTTGAAAACTCAAACACCATGAAAACTGCAGATCTCAACAGATCTGAAAAGCACCAGAGATCATTATCAAGAAGCCAACACCAACACCGACACCGTTGAAAAGTAGCGAGAAAACAACAAACATATTCTATTCAAAACCACCAATATCAAACCCAACATTTGTAACAAAACAACAACGCTAAACCAGTCAAAAACAACATTCGGGAAGGAGCACGACCGCCACAGTTAAAATTTGCACAAAGATGTTTAATGAGTGATGGCAAGAGCAAATCTGAAAGTAAGAGAAACTATTGACACATACCAATAACTTGAAAACCAACGAGGTAAATGGTGGGAGCCGGAAGAGGCATCGCACCACCAACACCGACAGTTACATCGTCGGATCTACAGATTAGATTGAAGAGATGAGAAAACGAAGAGGTGACTTAGAGAGAAGACAAAACAAAAAGTTTTTCAAATATACCAAAAAAATTTATTTATAATTCATTACTGAAAAAATATATAAGATATTAATTAGGATTTGAAATTGAGAATATCTTATCCATGGTCCAAACATATATTTTTTTTCAATTTTATGAAAAAGTTTCACATTAAAAATAGTTGTTTTTATTTGTTTAAGTTTAACATACCAACAATTAGTTTATTATTTCTTCTTTCTTAAAATATTTCTTCTTAAAAGATCTAATTTAAATATTCAGACCAAAAAATCAAAAACCCACATCCAATGGTTGAACACATACCACTAGATAGATATACTGAATGAACAGTAACACCAAAAATCCAACCAACAAACACGATTTTCTTCATCTTCCTCTTCCATCACAAGATTCAAGTTCTTGAATTTTACATAATATTTGGTATTTGGTACTCCCAATTTTCATAATTATAGTCATTTCTCTGAAATTCTATACCCCTTCATTTTCAAGCTTCAATTTTTTTGTGAATTTTGTTAGGTAATTCAGTTTATAGAACATTGGAAGATTTTATGGATATATAGGGTTGATTTTGGAATAGGAATGTCTTGTTTTTCTTTACCTTGTTGTACTGGGTCATTTTTGACCCCAAATAGGTTACAAATTAGATATTTTAGGGTTTATAGAGGCTTATGCACTAGTTCATTTGTTTATCCTTCAATGAAGTTTAACCAATGTTATAATTCTCAAGATGAGTTTGTGTTGAACAAGAAATTTAAGCGTTATTGTTGTTGCAAGTCTCAACAGAATGGTGTTCATAATGAAATTGAGCCACTTGTTAGTAGAAGTAGGGGTGATAGTGGTAGAAAGAGTGGTTATGGTAAAGAGGAGAGTAAGAGGTTGAAGAAGAGATTTTCGTTGAGGTTGCGGCCGAGGTTAAGGTTATTGGTTATGAGAATGAAAAGGGCTTCTCTTGAATCTGTTTTGAGTGAGGTTGGAGTGTTTGTTAGGAAGAATGTTAGGACGGTGGCGTTTTCTACCTCGTTTTCGATTGTTTTTACACTTTGTTTTCTGTTTTTGAAGTTTACTTCGGTTCCTCCGGCTAAAATTGTTCCGTATTCGGATTTGATTGGAAGTCTTCAGAATGGAATAGTTGCGAAAGTTTTAGTCGAAGAGGGGTCTAGGCGTATATATTACAATACGGTGTCTGATGTTGAGGTTGTTGATGATGATGAGGCTTCTGGTGAAGAATCACAACGAGTAGTAGATGTTGTGATGGACAAGGATGTAAGCGAGGTTATGAGTGAGGATGCTTCAAGATCTAGCCGGGTTCCAGTGCTGAATAAGTCGAAGAAATTCTCGAAGAGACGAGGTTCTATTCCTGAGTGGCAGTATTCGACGAGAAAAATAGATCACGATGAAAAGTTTCTTATGAGTTTGATGAGAGAAAAGGGAGTTACGTTTAGCTCCGCGCCTCAATCTGTGTTAATGTCATTGAGGAGTACTCTGATAACTGTGATTACACTGTGGATACCGTTAATCCCGTTGATGTGGATTCTGTATCGTCAACTTTCTGCCGCTAATAGTCCTGCAAAGAAGCGGAAACCTAATAGTCAGACAGTTGGATTTGAAGATGTCCAAGGTGTTGATTCCGCAAAAGTAGAACTCATGGAGGTAATCTTCTCATAACTAAATATTTATGATAAATAATTATGCAACATATACAAGTGATGTTTGCTGTTTTGCTAATGATATTTATCTCATTCGGAATTTCTAGAAATACATCAGTTAGAAGTTGAGAATGAGATTATCATCAGTTGTAGATTTTAGCTTATGACATGGTACCATAACATAAACTTAGGATTCCTGTCAAACTAGAGTGAGTTAAGAAAATTGATCTCATGCCTTTATCTTTTGATCGTTTCTAAGTTTTGTAGAACCTTTTTCGCCACTGGTTAATCAACTTTATCGTTCTCCTTACTCCTTAATTGAAACTGTCCCTTATTTGTAGGTAGTTTCATGTCTGCAAGGTGATATAAATTACCAAAAGGTAGGTGCCAAGCTACCTAGAGGAGTGTTGCTTGTCGGTCCTCCTGGAACTGGGAAGACATTACTTGCTCGTGCAGTAGCGGGGGAAGCTGGTGTACCCTTTTTCACAGTATCTGCCAGCGAGTTTGTAGAAATGTTCGTTGGAAGAGGGGCTGCTAGAATAAGAGACCTTTTTAGTACAGCAAGGAAATTTGCACCATCAATTATATTCATCGATGAACTTGATGCAGTTGGTGGAAAACGTGGAAGAAGCTTCAACGATGAACGTGACCAAACACTAAACCAGGCAAGTTTAGGCATCATTTGTATTTCTTATGTTTGGATAAACGACTTATAGCATAAGCGCTTATCATATATAATTTTTGTTTGCTCTAAGCTGACATAAATAATTTTTTTTTTCCCGTTTATGTAGTTGCTGACAGAAATGGATGGATTTGAATCAGAGATGAGACTCGTTGTCATTGCAGCAACTAACCGACCGGAAGCCTTGGATCCAGCCCTATGTCGCCCTGGTCGTTTCTCAAGGAAAGTATTTGTAGGAGAACCTGATGAAGATGGAAGGAGGAAGATATTAGCCGTGCATCTAAAAGGGGTTCCTTTAGAGGAGGATGCTAACATCATATGCCAGTTGATTGCTACTTTTACTGCTGGTCTTGTAGGTGCTGATCTTGCAAACATTGTCAATGAATCTGCTTTACTTGCTGCTCGAAGAGGTATACGAACAACTTAACACTTTTATTGTGATTATAGTATTTTTGCATTCACCAATGATAATTTTTTATTAGGTTGTATTTGTAAACATATGACATATAAACATAAATAAGCTCTTAAGTGATTCTTAGTTGCATAACAAAATGTGATATGTATTAACATTGGTGCTGTGCAGGTAGTGAAACTGTGGCAAGGGAAGATATAATGGAAGCAATTGAAAGAGCAAAGTTTGGAATCAATGATAAGCAACTAAGGTCTAGTAAAATAAGCAAGGAGCTAGGTAAGTTATTCCCTTGGATGCCATCATTGATGGGAAGAAGTGATAGGAAACAAGATGACATACAAGGTCCATTAGGTTATCAATCATTGAGTTCATGAATGGCTTTGTGCCTGTCAAATTTACCTGTACAATTTTTCCCCTTTCATTGTTCACACTTTTTCTATGTATGCAAAAGTTTTGTTCACATCTTATTTAATGTTCTCAAGAAAACACTATCCACAGAAAATGAGAAGTCTTTGTATTCCATTTACAGCATAAATACTACTTCCATCCCTAATTACAATTCTAACTTTCAAAGTGCATAATTACTTATTTTCGAACATATTCTTAATTATATTACATTTTTTTTCAATCTAATGAATAATACTCTTGTACCAACATTAATTACATTTGTATAATTATATAAATAGTCAATAAAATTATTATTCTAAGCAATTTTATTTTATTTTGTGTAACTAGTAAGATACCTTAGCGGACACACGAGTAAATTCATTTTGATAAAGTATAAAATATATGTAGATATATGTGTTATTTTAAAATGAGTTTCTTAATTGTAAAATGAGAATATTTTTTTTGCAATAATCAAGTATTCATAAAAACACAAATAGCCATATTTTGGAGAAAATTACGCAAATAATCATGTTTCGGAAAAAGTTAACATGCAGGAGCCTAGTGAGACGGCGAATCAACTTAAAGTTTGGTTTTAGGTGTCATCCCACATGACGTATACACTGCCCTTAAGTCATGTGAGATAGTGCATGCTCTATATTTGTGGGAAGAGGCGCCATATGAGAAGGCTCCTACACGCTTTTTATGTTTTCTATAAATAAAACACCTATTTCTCCAACATTCTCCGCTCTTTCTCACATTCTCTTCTCATTTTCTCTGTTTTTATGCGTCATGACATCTCCCATAATTTTCATGAGAGATGGGTATGTTATTTTCTCGGCTACCAAATCTTCGATGAAAAATAAAATTTTGGCACATTCATTCCATGATTAGAAGGGGACATCGAAGAGAGAGTTGATGCGATGGTTAGAAGGGGACATCAAAGCTGGGGAATAAATTAGAAGGATTCAGAAAAGAAGGACAACCACCTCATTTGTAACTTGAAGACTTCAAAGTTGGTTGGAGGAAGTCAAAACAGACAGGGACGTAATGGTGATGATGCACGCACCCGATGGAATTGTTTTGACAGTTGTAATTTCTTAGATATGTTGTGTTGTTGATGTTATTTTTATGTGGCATGTATGTTGTTGGTTTATCTGGTGTTCATGTTGTTGTTTTAGCCGTTATGTCATTTTATGTCTTGATTCAGTTTGTTATGTTGTAACAAAAGTTCGTAATAAAAAAATGTCGTTGAGATATAAAAGTGCAGATATTGTGAATATATTTTTTATGTTGTCGATCTAGTAGCACGAGTGGGACGATTTTTTTGGGACGACCCTTTTTATTCCTTCACATTTGATTGTTGTGCCAAATTATTTTCCCTTTGTACGCATGCCAATAATCCAGTTTTGCTACCACTGAGAAGCCATTGTTGTATACGTTGAGCAAGGTCTTGGCCTTGTAAATGGGAGATAGAAGTAGTAATCAACTACCTAACTAAGGTTATAACATGCTTAGTAACTTCCTAAATTACCCTTATATCAAAATTACATTTACACTACAAAAAACTCTTTATTGTAATTTGTTAAATAAACTCTATTAGACCATGGATTTATTACTTGACACGTTGATCTCTTTATTCAGACATGGATGTATCTTTTAGTTCCAAATCTTACTTTATGCAGGAGGAAGAACACTTCGATTCTTCCGTTATGATTTATACAAAGTCAATCTTACAAAGGTGAGTACACAATTCTAACCAGTTACTACTAATTAGATTTCCATTGTCTCACTTCTATTTCATATATGTTATAACTGTCCAAATATATGCTTCTTTCTAACAAGTATTTTATTGAACGCTTATTTCTAACAACGTATAATTTAAAGAGAGAATGATCTCATTATGCAACAAGGTGTTTGGTAATTTACTAGATACAAATCCATGGGTTTTACATGATGAGTCCCTCTATCTTTTTACACCACAGGGTTTTACATGCTATTCCTACAAATGAAGCAATTGATATAGTTGAAGTTATAAAAGCAATACCAAATCTGACATTTGTATCATGGAAAGGAGGGGCAGTATGTTGAATACATAAGACAATCATACCCCACTTCATTAATTCATTCACTTTGGTTATTATGTTTTTTAACCGAGTAACATTCGTAGTTCTTTACCTCTTAAAGTAGCTATATGTGCGTTTGCAGATACTTGAAGTAATACTGGATATAGGTAGGGATGCATGGAAATGAGTAAGGTGAATGCAATTATTTGGAGTATATGTTAGTGAGTTATGTTATGCATGCCGAGTGTTTGCTCAATTGTCAAAGTGACTTGGTGCTCAAGCAAGCACAAAATGTTTGTGATAATGTGTGGCTTGAGTTATTTAGGGTGCATTGTGTTAGGAACTAATTGTAATGTTCATGGTATTATTTTGATTTTGCTTGATGTTCATGGATAATTTCTTTTGACATGTTTGATGAATGCAATGAATGTATGTGTCATGGCTGACCTGTTTTTGTCAGCGGATCAATCTATGCAAATTGAATTTGGAAGTATCATGATGAACTTATGTGGGGATGACTTGTGATTGATGCAGGTTGAATGGTGTGCTACAATGAGCCTTTGTCCTTGAATCGAACTGTAAGATTTTTGACTTGTGAATGGTATTGTGTATATATTTTTGAACTGATTTATGTATGTTTGAGTTGGAAATTTATGTTGTAACTGTTTATGCAATTTTAGGTATGTTTTTGAATGAGTGTATATTGGTTGGATGAAAGCTATATGTTGATTGTTTCTGTTAGGCATCTGTGGCAGGTTTGTGCCTTATTTGGTGTGTTGTTTGGCATACTTGTAGTGTATATGCATGATGTAATGATGTTAGATAGATGCGATTGTGGTTCTTAATGTGATTCTTGCAGATGCTTGCAGCTTGCGCACAACTACATCAAGTCAGTAGAATAGCGGTGTTTTTCTAACAAAGTCCATGCATTTTCATTGCAATATGTCATGCCTGCAACACAACTAAAATTGAATACAAATATATTTGGTTAATCAAAATTATTAGCTTCAGCAAATTCAATGTTCAATACAACAATAAGTTATTTTATTCTCTTAAACTTGCAATTAATATTTCTATTTTGGTTGGATGTAATAATTACTAAATTTGGAGGCCAACATCATCCTGGAGGTATGTGAGGCATATAATTTCTTTGATATGTTGCTAATCCTCAACTTTGTTTGAGAAAATTGTAAGTGACATGGTACAGATGGATCTTATGAGTTATTCATTTGTCCAAATTTTGTAATTACATTGTTTGTGGTTCAGCTGCCAGTCTTGGCTGCAGGAGCCTTAGGGGCTCAATGTTGCTCACCACACCTTGTCATTGGCATGACATTTCCGTGACATGTTAATCCTAGTTTAGGAAAATCATTAGTCATATGGTACAAATATATATCTTATGAGTTATTCATTTGTCCAAATTTAGTAATTATCTCAAGTGTGTTGAAGCTACCAGTCTTGCCAACTGTTGCAGGGCTTTTGTCACTCATTACTGCTCACCATACCTTGATGTTCACAACCAGGACAATGCTTATAGTTGACAACCAGGACATGCCTCTGCAATAGATTCTTCAATGTTGGTCCAATTTTATACCATTAATATATGATTTATCTCTATTTCCTTTTTAATATTGCAATAATATTACATTATTACTAGGTTCTTAATTTCTTTCTTCTGTGTTTTTTGCTGATGAATCTCTACAACACGAAAAATAATTTGAATAAAGCTAATTAGAAGTTTGATGCATCAAAGACGAAAGATTATGATTTTCATCTTCTGAACGATAGTTTTGTTAAGGTTCCTTTCATGACCAGTAAGAAGTGATTTATTAGAGTTTACGATGATTTTAAAGTTCTTGACAGTGTTTGCTTCTTTCAAAAAGATTATGATTACTATTACCACTATCTTTGTGTTAGCATTAGTAACATATGCAGTTGCACGACCTTCTGCGATATTGCAACATTGGTTTCAATTATTATTTCGTCTAGAACTAGATAATTAATTAATACTTATCGTGTAATCTTTTACAATGGCGGTAGTGTTAGTTGACAATATAATTACATTAGACCTGATTTTAACATTTGATTTGTATTGAACTTGGGTTCAATACAGAATGCTCATGCAGTAATGATCATGTATGAACGCGTCAAAATCAATAATAGTTTTACCTTTGTGTATAGAATTTAAACTGTTTAAAGAATACCTCATGTTTCTCAATCCCGCAAAATCAAAAAATGCAATTATGTTATAATTTCATTAGTGAATTCAACTCGAATTCAATTACACACCTAATAACTTATTTTAATACATAAAATAAACGGCTATGTAGGCATAAACAAAAATATATTTAATAGCTAAGCTAACAAAATAACACGTCTACATTTAAATTTTTAGTAATAAAGTAAATTTGGTCAATAAAATATAAAAAATTAATCAATAAAATTATGAAGTTGATTAATAGATTACTTAGATTTTTAAAAATAATTTTTAATAATAAAATAAAGTTGTTTGATAAAATATAAAAATTGATTAATAAAATAATTAAACAATTTAAAAATAAAAAGTAAAAAATATTTTTTAAAATATTTTTTTTTTATTATAATATTTTACTGTTTACCATATCGGTGAACAGTTAAATTCGGTGTAATTTTTAGTATAAGAAAATTATTTTTCTTTTTAAAATTAAGATAATAAATGGAAAGAGAAATAATAACTTTCTTTAAAATAATGATTAAGTTGCACTAAATTGATATGAAATAAAATCAACATATCACATTGAAATTGAATTAATTTTAGTTAAAATCAATTTAATTAAAAAATAAAATAAAATAATAAATAGGGTTAAATAAGTTTTTGATCCTTATAAATATTACAGTTTTTATTTTTAGTTTCTCCTTGCCTTTAGGCAACAGTTTTTACAAAAAACCGTTGTCAAAATCAGCTAAAATCGTTGTCAAAATTCAAGAGAGACTAAAAATAAAACTGCAATATTTATAGGGATCAAAAACTTATTTAACTCTAATAAATAATGTAACATAAATTTGGAAGAATCAAAATTAAAATATATTCGAAATTAATATTTGAAAGTATATATTTAAAATATAATCAACATATATTATATTTTTTATTATTAATAATTAAGCATATTTAGATAAACATTTAACCCATTTCATAGAGCAAAGATAGTGTCATTTAATTTGTTTGATTTTATAAAGAATAAAAAACAATGGTAGTTAAAATATTAACAAAGTAAAATAATTTACTAGATAGATGGATCTAACGGTCCGTTTGGTTCAACGGAAGGGAGAGGATGTGAGAAAATTTAATAGAAAGGAGGGAAATGGAGGGGAGGGGATTTAACCAAATATATGTTTGGTTTAAAGAAGGTGAGGGAAAGGGAGGAAAGCGATTTTTAACAACATGTATGTTTGGTTCACAAGGAGAGGGGAGAGATTTTACAATTAAATTACATTTTTATCCTTATAAATATTGTCATTTATATCTAGTAAAAATAATTCTAAAAAAAATAGTTTTGACATTCAGACATAGAAATAAACAAGAATACACATTAATTGGATTATATCTCTCTTCGGCGCAAACCAAACCATTTGTTAAAAACAATTCTCGATCTTAATGATTTATCTAACCTAATAAAATAAAAAATAATTTATACACTTAAAAATAAATAAAATAATATTAGAATATTAAAAATATTAAATAAATAATATTAAACTTAGAACTTTTATTTATAACATATACATACAACATATTATTTTTATTATTAGTATTATAATAAAAAACCTTGTTACTATTATATGTTATAAATAAAAATCTTATATGATAATGTTACTATTATTAAAAAACTTTATTATTATTATATATTAAAATTAAATCTGAAATAAGTTAAAATAATAAAAACATATATTGTACATTTTTAAAAGTAAATTTTATATGTGTTACGGTTTGAAGCATTAGTATACGGTATTACCGATAATAATAAATTTAATAAGAAAAATTTGAGAATTAAAAATATAATTAGGGTAGATTAGAGAAAATAATAAAATTGTAATCAGTAAATCTCTCTCCCCAGCAAATCCCTCCAATTTAGAGGGGAGAAAAAAGTGAGTTTAGGAGGGATTTTGCTTCCCTCCCCTCCCCTCCTTTTATAAAAAATAACCAAACAAATATATTAATAAATCTCCCCTCCCCTCCCCTCCCAACCAAACGAACCCTAAGGGAGCTCCACCCGAATTCTAATATACCTAATACTACATATGTGTTTTTTTAAATCAAATCAAGAAGATATATTAATTCAAAAATAACTATACACACGGCGATCAAGACAGATCCGGCCAAGCAAAACAAACTAAGAAAACTAGATCATTAGAGGAACTAGGTGTTCTCTAATTTTCCTATTTTTCCATCCTCTATAAACAATGCAATCCAAAATATTATCCACAGTTTTTCCTATGTGTGTAAGACCTCCATAAATCATGTCATTCCTATACTTCCAGATTCCATAAACTGTCTCCGCTATAGCAAGGATCCCAGCTCTCCAACCTTTGCCTTTACAGTGGGATATAAGCCAAGAACACTCTTCTCGCCATGGTTTAGGCAAGCGATGGATGTTAAGCCACTTCAAAATTGTTGTCCAGATTTCACAAGGGATGCTGCAGCTAAAGAAAAGGTGCTCAATAGTTTCAACCTCTATGTTGCAAAGGCTACAAATGTTGTCATGAATAATGCCAAACCGGGTTAGTCGCTCCTTGGTGGCCAGTTTTTCGTGGAGAAGCAGCCAGAGGATAAATTTCGCTTTGGGTCGGGCCAAATTGAAATTAAGTATTCTGTACCAAGGAACTTTGGGGTTATCATCAACTAAACTTCTGTATGGCAACTTCGCGGAGAATTTTCTGTTCACTGTCATCTGATCCCAGCAAGGTTTGATGTTGTCGATAAGGGGTTGCTGCTTCCAAATGCTCTTAACAATCTAGCTCCAACTCTGACCAATTGCTTTATTCAACGCAGAGGTTCCTTTTAAATAGTTCACATGGATCCACTTCACCCAAAGATTATCACTTTTACTACAAATATTCCAGAGGCAGTTAAGGAGAGTGACCTTGTTCCAAACTGACAAATTGAGAATAGCCAGACCACCTTGGTTCTTGGGGCAGCACACCTGTTTCCATGCAACTAGACTCTTTCTACCAATATCAGATTTACCCGACCAAATGAAGGTTCTGCAGTGGGCTTCCAATTTTCTGATCACAGCTTTCGGGAAGGGGAAATTACGCAGCCAGAATTGAATAATTGGGCTGACAACACTTTTCACCAATTCTGTTCTTCCAACATAACTCAACATTTTTGTGGTCCAGTGGTTCAGCTTGCAGGTGACCTTATCTATGAGAGGGAGATAATGGCGGATATTAAGCTTCTTACTCGAGAGAGGGACCCCCAAATATCTGATGGGGAGAGAGCCTTCCTGAAACTCAGTATTATGCAGCATTTAAGCTGGAGGCCTGTGGAAGCAGAGAAATCGTGGAAAGCAGCCATGAGTAAATTCAGTGATTCGACATCACCCCTGTAAAACAGGAGAATGTCATCAGCGAAGGATAGATGCGTGATAGCCAAGGCCTCACATTTGGCATGATGGTTGAAGTTCGGATTTAACTGCATTTTCACCAGGCAGCGGTTGAGATATTCGATCATGATTACAAATAAAAGAGGAGAGATGAGATCTCCTTGACGCAATCCACGTTTTGCACAAAGAGGGGCAGAAAGTTCACCATTGATAGAGAAAAAGTAGGAGACAGTTTTAACCAATGCCATTATCCAATGAACGAACCTGTGAGGCAAACCAAGCTCGCACATTATCTTCTCAACAGCTAACCAACTGACCATATCGTACGCCTTTTGAAGGTCGATCTGAACCATACACCTAGGAGTTCCAGCCTTTTTGCCATAACCTTTGATAAGTTCAGTTGCAAGAAGGATGTGATTATGGATGTTTTGACCAGTCATGAAAGCTGTCTGTGGCTTGCTGATTATGGATGGAAGAACTTTTCCCAATCTGATAGTAAGGATCTTAGATATAATCTTGAGCACAGTGGTACATCCAGCTATGGGTCTGTAATTTTTAATGCTGCTAGCATTCTCACCTTTGGGGATAAGTGTCACTAAGGTCTTGTTGAAACCATGATGCATACAACCAGTGGCAAAAAACTCGTTAACACCCAGGATAATATCCTCTTTCATGAACTTCCAATACTTTTTGAATATTTTAGCACTAAAGCCATCGACTCCAGGTGACTTATTATCGCCTATATCCTAAAGGGCTTCCTTAATCTCAAGATCAGTGATCCTCCTAATAAGCCAGTCTCGTTGTTCAACGTTGAGCTGATTCCCTCTCCTTATTGCCTCCAGGCTGATTTGCTTAATGCTAATACAATTAGTCCCCATTAGGCTACTGTAAAACTCCATGAATTCTTTCACAATGTCATTTTGAGCCGTTATGATATCCCCATTTTCTTTATGCAGGAATGTAAAGCTTTTAGAATTGTATCGAGTCTTGAGATAAGCATAAAAGAACTTGGAGTTGCTGTCTCCATGATTTATCCAATCAAGTTTAGACCTCTGTTTCAACATGGATTCTTCATGTTCATGCAGAGTAAGAAGTTCCTCAGTCAATCCTTTAATTTCCTCTATAATTCTGTCGTCCCCTCGGTTATGAGTAAGAGCATTTTGGGCTTCATGAAGTCTGGTTTAGGTAAGCTGCAGTTTACTCTGAACATTTCCATTACACCTGCTGGATTGTTTTATGGACATTTTGAGCCGTTTCAGTTTGTACCAAAGAATTTGCAAAGGGGAATCTCTAGCTGGAAGCTTCCAGTTCTGCATCACCATATCCTAGAAACCTTCAACGTCAAGCAGATAGTTGTTGAATTTGAAAATGTGAGACTTGACATTCTTGTTCACAGGGCCCTTTATAAGAAGCATGGCATGATCAGATATATTTGGAGGTAGAATATTCAGACTATGGCTGGGGAACTGGTGGAACCAGTCTGTATTTGTAAGGACCTTATCGATACGAGAATAGATGGTTCCAGTACTATGCTTATTAGACCATGTAAAGAAATCTCCATGGCTGTCCATTTCAGCAAGATTAGAATGATTCGTCATATTTTGAAGGTCTTGATACTCATACTCACTGACTAGCTTCCCTCCAATTCTGTCTTGGGCTTTAGCAACATTGTTGAAATCTCCAATGATACACCATGAACCAGATTGGGTGTTGCTAATTCTATTAATCTCATTCCAACACAACTTTCTTCTCACCAGTTCATTATGGGCATAAACTGCAGTAAACCAAAACTGGAAATTATCTTGCAGATCATAAACTCCACTGTGAATAAGCTGATTGCCTTGTGAATCACTTTCAGAGTAATCTTTGAGTTGTCCCAGTTGATCCAAATCCTCTCATTTTCATGAGTGTTGTAATTATCTGTGTAGCTACCATTGAGTCTCAGCTTCTCTCTAATCTTAGTGGCTTTATTCACCTTCACACGAGTTTCTAATAAAACAGATATAATTGGCTTGATGCTCAAGAGACGGGAGCTAATCTCCTTGATCTTGCCAATTTTATTGAGCCCCCTGGTGTTCCATGACACTATCATGGCCCCATCAAGGATCTGGAAGCTCATTCTCACCTCCTAGCACCCCAAAACCATTAATACATGTAGTTCATGCAATCATGCTCTTGCCTTTATCTCTGCTAGCTTTGCTAGGTTTAGCCCAGAATATCTCCTCAGCCTCCTCAGCCTCTGCATTGCTGGGTTCTTTCTCCTTTGGTGAGGGAGTCTGCTCAGATTGGACATTGTTACACTGCATCTTTGTCAGACTGGTAGAAGCAAGTCTAGGCTTTGGCTGCCACATTTTCTTGGTGATTTTGAATTCACAATTGTGTCCAACAACTTGACATTTCTCACAATACTTTGGTCTCTATTCATATTCTGCTTTTTGGATCATCGAGTTTCCATTCCCATCTTTAATGCTAATTTCCTCTAACAACTTCTGAGTGATGTCTACCTCCACAAAAATTCGGGCATATGAAACTCTCAGTTTATGCGCCGTGCACTCATCTGGTACCAAATGCACTACTACGATTCAAATTTGATTCACCCCAAAGGTGAAATGGAAGCTTGGGAAGTTTGATCCAGATCGGGATGGTTCGCTGCATATCTTGCTTAAGATTGAAACCTGGCCTCCATTCCTTTAGCAGCACCAGATTCCTTTGAACGTGTAAGGTCCCTTCATTAGAACCGCATCCATATCATCGCTGGATCTGAATCTGAGGATGAAGAAACCTTTGTAACACCCCAATTCTACCCCTCGTAATTAATAATAAAATCAGAGTTTCAAAATTTCATCCAACATAAATTGAGGCATCACATATTCGTGTTTTCATCACTTTGCATTATAATGCACATCACAAAAATCAAAAGTCGGATATATCGATTCATATCATAATTCATCATATAAACATATGACTATTCACAGCGCAGCGGATGTGTTCACAAAATATACATATCGTCATGTTATCATCATGTTTCCAATTCCCACGTCGTGCTTTCACCAACTGCTCCTATCCAAACAACTTTGACCAAGGAAATCTCTTTGCCACGAAGATACTTTACCTCACGATCTTCAA
Organism: Vicia sativa; assembly: GCA_021764765.1. NCBI lineage: Eukaryota > Viridiplantae > Streptophyta > Magnoliopsida > Fabales > Fabaceae > Vicia > Vicia sativa. Next base: position 216,277,871 of record CM038792.1, on the reverse strand, counting down.
TCCTTAAAGGCATCGTTTCCACCGTAAGATTGTCTCGAACTTGAATATCATCCATCTCAATCACATGCGAAGGATCCAGAACATACTTCCGAAGTTGCGACACATGGAATACATCGTGCAAATTGAAGATTTGGTGATAACGCCACTCTATAAACCACTTTTCCCACTTTACTAGTAATTTGGTAAGGACCAATAATGTGAGGTTAGCTTCTTGACTTCAATGCTGCCAACGCCGGTTGTAGGAGTAACTCTCAAAACACATGATCACCATCTTGAAATTCCAAGTCTTTTTCCTTTTATCATGATAACTCTTTGTCGACTTTGAGAAATTCTCATCTTTTCTCTAATCATCTTCACCGCCTCGATGGTCTCTCTAACCAATTCAGGTCCAAGCACCACACTTTCACTCGACTCGTGCCAACACAAAGAGTTCTACAACTCGACCATACAAAGCCTCAAACGGACATTCCAATACTAGCATGAAAACTGTTGTTATAAGTAAACTCAATCAAGCGAAGATATGTATCCATGAACCACCATGTTCGGGAATACATGCTCGTAATAAGTCTCCAACGATTGAATCGTCCTTTCCGTCTGACCATCAGTTTGAGGATGATAAGCCGAACTCAACCTCAACTTAGAACCCAAAGCCTCTTGCAAGCTTTTCCAAAATTCAGAAGTGAACCTTGGTTATCTATCCGAAACCATACACAAAGGAATACCATGTAATCTAACAATCACATGCGTATTTCCGCCAACTCGATCACGGGATAAGTGATGTTAATAGGAATAAAGTGAGTCGACTTCGTAAGCCTATCAACAATCACCCAAATTGCATCGTGTCCTCTTGGTGTATTCGGTAACCCCGTTATGAAATCCATAGAAATGCTATCCCATTTCCATTCCTGAATCTCTAACGGTTGCATCAACCCTGCAGGTTTCTAATGCTCCACTTTAGACTTCTGACAAGTCAAACAAGCATAAACAAACTGGGCCACCTCTCTTTTCATGCCCAACCACCAAAATAGTTTCCTTAAATCTTGATACATTTTGGTCGCTCCGGGATGAATACTCAAATTGCTTCTATGACTTTCCTCCAAGATCATTCTCTTTAAATCCATATCATCGGGGATACAAATCCTATCTCAGAACCTCAAAACACCCTGAGCATCCAACTTGAAATCTTCATTTTCAGTTTGTCCAATACCAACCAACAAATCAACAAGTTTCACATCAAGCTTCTATGCTATCAAGGAAATCATTATTGATCTTCAACATTCCCAAGATCACACGCTTCGATGTCACTTCGATCACAAGACTCATATCTCTAAATTGCTCAATCATTTCCAACTTTTTCATCATCAAAAGTGACATATGCAAAGTCTTTCGACTTAAAGCATCGGCCACCACATTAGCTTTACCAGGATGGTAATTCAATCCAAAATCATAATCTTTCACCAATTCAAGCCATCGCTTTTGCCTCAGATTAAGCTCTTTCTGATCGAACAAGTACTTCAAACTTTTATGGTCACTAAATACTTCAAATCTAGAACCATAAAGATAATGCCTCCAAATCTTAAGCACAAAAACAACTACCGCAAGTTCCAAATCGTGAGTAGGATAGTTCTTCTCGTGAATCTTTAATTGCCTAGAAGCATAAGCAACCACCTTGCCATTTTGCATAAGTACACCACCTAAACCCATCTTAGAAGCATCATAATAAACAACAAACGGTTCTTCAGGATTAGGTAGAATCAAGATCGGAGCCGTTGTTAACCTTTTCTTCAACTCAACAAAATATTCTTCACACTTGACACCCCACAAGCGGCTCCTTTACAAGTCAACTTTGTCAAAGGAAGTGCCAAATTAGAAAACCTTCTGTAGTAACCAGCCAAACCTAAGAAACTTCTAATCTCAATAACAGACTTAGGAGTTTCCCATCTTAACACAACATTAACCTATCAACCGCAATGCCATCACCAAGAAATGACATGCCCCAAAAACTCACTTCACTTAACCAGAACTCGCACTTTGACAACTTAGCATAAAGCTTCTTCTCTTTCAGGACTTCTAACATAATGCACAAATTTTGTGCATGCTCTTCTTCCGATTTAGAATAAACCAGAATATCATCAATGAAAACAACCATGAAACGATCCAAGTAAGGATGGAAAATACGATTCATGTACTCCATGAATACTCCCGGTGCATTAGTGACACCGAAAGGCATCACCAAATACTCGTAATGTCCATACCTTGTTCTGAAAGTAGTTTTCTGAACATCTTCTTCTTTCACCCTTATTTGATGGTAACCCGATCTCAAATCAATCTTGCTAAACATGCGAGCGCCAACTAATCGGTCCATTAAATCATAAATTCTAGGAAGTGGATACCTATTCTTGATAGTTACTTTATTCAACTGATGATAATCAATACAAAGTCTCATACTACCGCCTTTCTTCTTCACCAATAACACAGAAGCTCCCCACGGTGACACACTTGGTCTAACAAACTTCTTATGGAGCAAATCTTCTAATTAGCTCTTTAATTTTGCTAACTCAGATGCGGACATTCTGTATGGTGCCTTAGAGATAGGTCTGGTACCAGGGACAAGATCCACATAAAATTCAACTTCTCTTTCTGGAGGTGCACTAGGAATCTCATTAGGGAATACTTCGGGAAAGTCGCACACCACCGGAAAGTTTGCAATCACAGATTGACTCTCCACAGAAAGAGTCGCCATCAACAAGAAAACCAATGCTTCATCTTTCATGAACTCATTCAATTGTTTCGTCGACATCAACATAGTTTGATCTTCTTCCACTAAGGAAGAAAACCTCACAGTGTTGTCATAGCAATTGATATGGACATAATTAGATCTCAACCAATCCATACCCAGAACCACGTCCAACCCGACAAGCGGTAAACAAACAAGATCCACCACAAAGTCTCTATCAAAGATTGATAAAGGGCAACTTGCACACACGAAAGAAGTAGTAACCGTTCCCTTAGCCAGAACTTCTACCACCAGATCTCTATCTAGAGATGATAAAGTGAGACCCAATCTCTTTACACAATCAGCAACAATAAAACAGTGGGTAGCACCAGTATCAATAATAGTAATAAGAGGAATGTTATTAATGAAACTAGTACCTCGAACAAGACCATCTTCGTTTGCCATCGGAGCACCCGACAAAGCAAACACCTTTCCCGCTCCTTAAGTTCTCTTAGGCTTCTTACATTGAGCATTAATGTGACCTCCCTCGCCACAATTAAAATAGACCACATCCTTATGCTTGCAATCACGAGTCACATGACCCACTTCTCCACATCGGAAACATCTCACCTCATTCTCCTTAACTCTCACATCACTTCGACAAACATTACTTTTGTGGCCAGGTTTCCCACACTTGTAACAGACAATACTAGCAGGAGCATCTCCCCCACTAGTCCTTCGCCCTTGAAACGCTTTCTGTTTCCCTTTACCAACTGGAGTATCATATGGTTTCCCACGGCTCTGTTGACCGTTGTTTCTCTTATCAGACATAATCTTATAGTGTGCATTACTATCTTTATCGAAGATTCTACAACTATCAATCAAATCCGCAAAGACACGGATTTTCTGATATCCAATCGCTTTCTTTATCTCAGGACGCAAGCCATTCTCAAATTTAATGCACTTAGAAAACTCGGCATTCTCTCCATCATAGTGAGGATAGAACTTAGCCAGCTCGGGAAACTTTGCAGCATAATCAATGATAGACATATTTCCTTGTTTCAGCTCAAGGAACTCTATCTCCTTCTTTCCCCGAACATCCTCGGGTAATACTTCCTCATGAATTCCCTACGAAAACTCCCACGTCACTTCCTCACCAGCAACCTCAAGCCTCTGACGGGTGTCAACCCACCAGTCATCAGCCTCATCACTTAACTTATGAGTACCATAACGGATCTTTTGCACAGGAGTGCAATCCATCACACAGAAGATTCTTTCAATCTCCTTGAACCACGCTAGTGCACCTTCAGGATCATACTTTCCTTGGAAAGTAGGGGAATTCTCTCTTTGGAAGGTTGCCAAACTACGAGACCAAGCTCGTGCATTCGCGAGTGTTGAAAGCTGAGCTATTGCTGCATAGCGTGCACAAGAGCCTCATCATTCCTACCAGCGTTCCTTCCAGCCATAATAACTTCTGCTCACAACAAAACAAGGATTAGAATCAACAAATAACAATACTTGATTGTTAGACAACAACAACTCAACAACTTGGCCGGACAGACCGACCTTCTCTGATACCACTAATGTAACACCCCAATTCTACCCCTCGTAATTAATAATAAAATCAGAGTTTCAAAATTTCATCCAACATAAATTGAGGCATCACATATTCATGTTTTCATCACTTTGAATTATAATGCACATCACAAAAATCAAAAGTCAGATATACGGATTCATATCATAATTCATCATATAAACATATGACTATTCACAGCATAGCGGATGTGTTCACAAAATATACATATCATCATGTTATCATCAATACATAAAGTTATAACACCATAAGATAATATACATAAACTATCCTATCAAAATAATAACGTCGCCCAAAATCCGAGTGTTACTACGATCAGAGCAGAGCGACTCAAAATAAAGAGACTCGACCTAATCCTCATCATCCTCGTGGATCACCTGCACGTTACCAATATAAAGGCAACGACGAAACAAGTAAAGGGTGAGATACTCCAAAACATATAATTAAAGGCATGATAAAAAATATAAATAGTTTTTGGAATTATAAATGATATAAGTTAATAAGAGCATGTCAACATGTATCAGAACAAAGCATCATATAACATCGCAATTCAACTTAACCCATCAATTAAAACCCAACGCCAAATAGTTCAAACATAAACATAACCGACTCCATGAGACACGACTATGTTATGCATGAGGTACCCGTCGCTTTGTCCATAATTAGGAACATTCAGCATAAAGCCCATAGTCGCTTGGCATAAAAGCCCTCGTCGCCTATGCAATGTATGTGACTCGACAATACAACAACACAAATATGACACAACAAAAACATCATCATCGCTCATCAAAATTGACATAAAGTCCACATCGCCATATTTATCCACATCAAGATAAACATATCATCGCATCGCATATCATCAAGTATTCGTTATAAATAAACCGTCGCAAATATAATGTTTAATCACCCCACATCATTATCAATTAATTCCCCAAATTCCAAATACGGAAAAATAGTTAAATACCAATAATCGTCGCGAAAGTCATTCCTAATAACCGACATTAATCATAATCGTCAATATCACAATCGGATTGTCCATACGTGTCTTAAATCGACTAAAATGCAACCCGATTCAATTTAACCGTAATTTGGCCTATTTCGGGTCGTTTCATAAAAACTCGTAGTTTCTAAAACCTAACCTCACCACTACGTTCTACACGTAAAAATTAGCTAGTACATCAATTTTCGTTGAATTCGGAGCAACTTGCTCCATCGTCGAAATTACTGAAATCGGGAAATCGGAACATAATCGGGTTCCAAACTTAATCGGCTAACTTATGTCCTAATTATATTTTATTAATATAGACTATTACTATGTGGAATTTGAAAAAAGGAAAGAAACAGAGGCAAAATAGGAAATTATGCAGAAGACAGGTTACAGAAACTTAACAAGCAGAAAACAGAAAATGGGCAAAACAATTTTCCTCCGTCTAGCATACAGGGACGAACGTCCCAGGCCTCAAAGGGGGAGGAGGCGGGCGCCTGGTGAGTGGGTACAGTCGCCCCTCAATGTGATGTGGGAGCCTCCCCTTGTCCCATTCCTCCACTCTTCATCTTCCTCCACGGTTCCAATATACTGAGTTTCTATTTCTAGATTTTTTACAGTTTCCTATTTCTTTCCATTCTAGCAATTATTCTTACTAGCTTAGCAATAAAACACCAACAATCCATACTCCTAACTCAACCTTTCTAAGTTATTTCAATAATCACTCAACCAAAACTCATGAATCAAACTATCAATTTTTCCCTAAATCCAAAATATATCACCAAACCTTAACTATATGAAATGGAAGATCAAACCCATTACCTTAAAAGCTTGGATGATTGCAAGATGCTCCAACCTACTTCAACTCCTAACTCAACCTTTCTAAGTTATTTCAATAATCACTCAACCAAAACTCATGAATCAAACTATCAATTTTTCCCTAAATCCAAAATATATCACCAAACCCTAACTATATGAAATGGAAGATCAAACCCATTACCTTAAAAGCTTGGATGATTGCAAGATGCTCCAACCTACTTCAACTCCTAACTCAACCTTTCTAAGTTATTTCAATAATCACTCAACCAAAACTCATGAATCAAACTATCAATTTTCCCCTAAATCCAAAATATATCACCAAACCCTAACTATATGAAATGGAAGATCAAACCCATTACCTTAAAAGCTTGGATGATTGCAAGATGCTCCAACCTACTTCAACTCCTAACTTGCTCTTCTTCTTCTTCTTCCAAAACCCTCTAGTTCTCTCTATGCTTCTAAGTTTGGTTTAGTGTTGTTATGGAAGGAAATGAGGAAATAATGGTTTTATGTTGTTTCCTACTCTAGCCAAGGGTGTACACCCAATTCTCAACAATTAGTCCTCACACCCCTACTTGTCTTATTAATTAACACCTTAATAATATCTAATAATATTATTAACTCAATTAATTAAAATAACTCCGGGAAATTAAATATCAGTCCGAATAATATTTTACCGAACCGAACGGAATATAAATCGGACCGAACGAAACGTCGCAAATATATTAACAGATATATCGATTAATATAAATATTCTCGTCGCCAAAACAATCGTCTAACGATAACTCAAAAATATTAATATAATATAATATTAAATAAAACGGGGCGTTACAACTCTCCCCCTCTTAAAAAGTTTCGTCCTCGAAATTACCTGACTCGAAAAGCTCGGGATAGGAATCCGTATCTTGCTTTCCATTCACACGTCGCACTTTCACCACTGCCCTATCCAAACAACTTTGACCAAGGAAATCTCTTTGCCACGAAGAGACTTTACCTCACGATCTTCAATCCTTAAAGGCATCGTTTCCACCGTAAGATTGTCTTGAACTTGAATATCATCCATCTCAATCACATGCGAAGGATCCGGAACATACTTCCGAAGTTGCGACACATGGAATACATCGTGCAAATTTGAAAGATTTGGCGGTAACGCCACTCTATAAGCCACTTTTCCCACTTTACTAGTAATTTGGTAAGCACCAATAAAGCGAGGAGTTAGCTTCTTCGACTTCAATGCTCGCCCTACGCCGGTTGTAGGAGTAACTCTCAAAAACACATGATCACCATCTTGAAATTCCAAGTCTTTTCTCCTTTTATCATGATAACTCTTTTGTAGAATTTTCGAAATTCTCATCTTTTCTCTAATAATCTTTGTAACACCCCAATCTACCCAACGTTATTTTAAAATCAGAGTGCGAAAATTTTAAACTAAAAACTTGAAGCATTACATTTATTCAACTCAAAAACAACATTAAAACTATTTACTTCTTGGCGGATACGTAACACATAAGAATAAGAACAATTTCTCCATAATTAAACTTAAACAATTCAAGTTGGAATAATCAACCGCAGCGGAAACCTCAACATAATTAATTCAATCGGCATAGCATCTTTGAAACAACGGAAGATCATAAAATATTACTCAAAACCACAATATAATTCAACGGAATCAAATGCATAGACATAAATAAACAAGCGTTCATTCCCCCCCGAGTGCTACGTATCAGAGCGACGACGCCATAAGCTACTAAATGCTCATACTCTTCATTACTTGCACGTTACCAATATAAAGGTAACGGCCAACAAAAGAAAGGGTGAGATATCGAATAATATAAGCGAATGTACGATAATTCATATGCTAGGTAAAGAAACATACATTAATTATTACTTTAATCAAAAACATGCGATAACCACACAAAACAACGTATAATCAACAACAACTTAAAATGCGACTCAATGCGACTCGACAGATGCAGATGCATGTGGATCCATTTGGAGCAAAACTCCCAACGTAAAATATGCCAGGTTATCGAGGCATTCAACAAGGCATAAGCCTTCAACTTACAACGTGGTGCCAATCCAGGCCAACTTGAAATGCACATGCTATGTATCATGCAAATGGATGAAATCCAACAACAACTTAAACAACGACAACTTAAAATCATGCACTAAATGACATCAACTTAATTAACAACTTCAACGTCAACAACCAAATAACAACTTCAACAAGATGCAACGGTAAATTTTATTCAACAACTTTATCTTCAGCTTTTGCCACATAATTATACGGTTCTTAGATTATCCAATTTGTACATAATTAACAACAATCCGGCTGTATCGACAATCGAGCAACTAGTGTGAAATTCAACGAAATGACACTGTTTTAATTAACTACCCGTATACCCGAACTATCCCGTAAAATTTCGTCCAATTCTGATAAACTAAATTATCCGGTTAATTCGACTGTCTCACAGTATTATTTTCTGCACTATTTTCAACTTTCTGCAACATTACTAATTAGTTCTAATTATTCTACTAATTATTTCTGATAGTTCATTAATAATTCTGCGTTATTATGGCTCGCTTTACTAATTATTCTACACTGCTAGTTATACTCTGTGCTGCTAAATACTACCCTGCTGATATAATTTTCCACTGCTGTTTGAGTATTTCTGCTACTGCTAATACTATTTTCCCACACTGTCATGTAATTCTTCAGCTCCTATTATTATTATTTCATTATGCTAGCAGTACTGGGTTATGTTCAGTTTCACTATAACATGCTAATGTTAATACACTACATCCTCCAGCCACGAGAACAAGAATGGAATTGAGACACCCACCCCCACACAGAGGCGGACGCCTCACCCCCATTCACCCAGGGAGACAATCGTCTCCCTCTTCCTTCATGCCCCTGAGGCGGTCGCCTCCTCCCCTCTTTCTCCAAGGGGGCGGTCGCCTCCCTTCCTTCTGCCACATGAAATTCTTCTTCCTTTTCTTCTAGCCACCATACGATCTCAACACAAAATTGCAACAATTGTTCATGACAACAGTAACGATATAACACATGGCAGATCAATTCAACACAACAAGCTATTCAATTCATTCCAGCAACACAAATTTTATTGATCAAACACGATTAACAGTATAATTAAGCAGCGCTAAACCCCACATAAAAATTATCCTACAATCGATTATAAAACTCGAACCCCACCCCTTACCTGTGGATTGACGGGAACTCGGAAATTCGATCGGAATAACAGAACTCTCAGACAGCAACGATCCCTCCTAGCACCTTTGTTTCCAACTTTTCCTCTTTCTCTCTTCTGTTTTCTCCTACGAATATGGCTAGGTCTTTCTTTTTGTTTTGCAAGCAATATTTTTCTCCTTATTTCACTAGGTTATTCAATATATATAGTAGCTTCTAATAAAATTGGTTTATTAAATAATTCTCCCCACAAAAATACTAATTTTCTCTTATAATTAATATACCACATTTAATTTATTAATTCCAAATAATAGAATAATCCTAATATTATTTTTATTCTAACTATCTTTACCCGATTATTAATTTAACCATTCTACCGACAATTTACTTAATTACTAAATAAATCAGAACATACTTCATAATCTTAAATTAAATTACTTATTTAATTACGGGTGTTACAATCTTCACCGCCTCAGTAGTCTCTCTAACCAATTCGGGTCCAAGCACCACACTTTCACCCGACTCGTGCCAACACAAAGGAGTTCTACACCTCCGACCATACAAAGCCTCAAACGGTGACATTCCAATACTAGCATGAAAACTGTTGTTATAAGTAAACTCAATCAAAGGAAGATATGTATCCCATGAACCACCATGTTCAAGAAGACATGCTCGTAACAAGTCTTCCAACGATTGAATTGTCCTTTCCGTCTGACCATCAGTTTGAGGATGATAAGCCGAACTCAACCTCAACTTAGAACCCAAAGCCTCTTGCAAGCTTTTCCAAATTCAGAAGTGACCCTCGAATATCTATCCGGAACAATACACAAAGGAATACCATGTAATCTAACAATCACATGCATATAAATTTCCGCCAACTTCGATACGGGATAAGTGATATTAATAGGAATAAAGTAAGTCGACTTCGTAAGCCTATCAACAATCACCCAATCGCATCGTGTCCTCTTGGTGTATTCGGTAACCCCGTTACGAAATCCATAGAAAAGATATCCCATTTCCATTCCGGAATCTCTAACGGTTGCATCAACCCTGCAGGTTTTTGATGCTCCACTTTAGACTTCTAACAGTCAAACAAGCATAAACAAACTGGGCCACCTCTCTTTTCATGCCCGACCACCAAAATAGTTTCCTTAAATCTTGATACATTTTTGTCGCTCCGGGATGAATACTCAAATTGCTTCTATGACTTTCCTCCAAGATCATTCTCTTTAAATCCACATCATCGGGGATACAAATCCTACCTCGGAACCTCAAATCACCTTGAGCATCCAACTTGAAATCATCATTTTCAATTTCTCCAATACCAACCAACAAATCAACAAGTTTCACATCAAGCTTCTGAGCTTCTCTAATGCTATCAAGGAAATCATTATTGATCTTCAACATTCCCAAGATCACACTCTTAGGTGTCACTTCGATCACAAGACTCATATCTCTAAATTGCTCAATCATTTCCAGCCCTTTCATCATCAAAAAGTGACATATGAAAAGTCTTTCGACTTAAAGCATCAGCAACCACATTAGCTTTACCAGGATGGTAATTCAATCCAAAATCATAATCTTTCAACAATTCAAGCCACCGCCTTTGCCTCATATTAAGCTCTTTCTGATCGAACAAGTACTTCAAACTTTTATGGTCACTAAATACTTCAAATTTAGAACCATAAAGATAATGCCTCCAAATCTTAAGCACAAAAACAACTGTCGCAAGTTCCAAATCGTGAGTAGGATAGTTCTACTCGTGAATCTTTAATTTCCTAGAAGCATAAGCAACCACCTTGCCATTTTGCATAAGTACACCACCTAAACCCATCTTAGAAGCATCATAATAAACAACAAACGGTTATTCATGATTAGGTAGAATCAAGATCGGAGCCGTTGTTAACCTTTTCTTCAACTCAACAAAACATTCTTCACACTTGACATCCCACACAAAAGCAGCTCCTTTACAAGTCAACTTTGTCAAAGGAAGTGCCAACTTAGAAAAACCTTCTATGAACCTTCTGTAGTAACCAGCCAAACCTAAGAAACTTCTAATCTCAATAACAGACTTAGGAGTTTCCCATCTTAACACAGAATATATCTTAGAAGGATCAACCACAATGCCATCACAAGAAATGACATGCCCCAAAAAGCTCACTTCACTTAACCAGAACTCGCACTTTGACAACTTAGCATAAAGCTTCTTCTCTTTCAGGACTTCTAACATAATGCACAAATTTTGTGCATGCTCTTCTTCCGATTTAGAATAAACCAGAATATCATCAATGAAAACAACCACGAAACGATCCAAGTAAGGATGGAAAATACGATTCATGTACTCCATGAATACCCCCGGTGCATTAGTGACACCGAAAGGCATCACCGAATACTCGTAATGTCCATACCTCGTTCTGAAAGCAGTTTTCTGAACATCTTCTTCTTTCACCCTTATTTGATGGTAACCCGATCTCAAATCAATCTTGCTAAACATGCGAGCGCCAACTAATCGGTCCATTAAATCATAAATTCTAGGAAGTGGATACCTATTCTTGATAGTTACTTTATTCAACTGATGATAATCAATACAAAGTCTCATACTACCGCCTTTCTTCTTCACCAATAACACAGAAGCTCCCCACGGTGACACACTTGGTCTAACAAACTTCTTATGGAGCAAATCTTCTAATTAGCTCTTTAATTTTGCTAACTCAGATGCGGACATTCTGTATGGTGCCTTAGAGATAGGTCTGGTACCAGGGACAAGATCCACATAAAATTCAACTTCTCTTTCTGGAGGTGCACTAGGAATCTCATTAGGGAATACTTCGGGAAAGTCGCACACCACCGGAAAGTTTGCAATCACAGATTGACTCTCCACAGAAAGAGTCGCCATCAACAAGAAAACCAATGCTTCATCTTTCATGAACTCATTCAATTGTTTCGTCGACATCAACATAGTTTGATCTTCTTCCACTAAGGAAGAAAACCTCATAGTGTTGTCATAGCAATTGATATGGACATAATTAGATCTCAACCAATCCATACCCAAAACCACGTCCAACCCGACAAGCGGTAAACAAACAAGATCCACCACAAAGTCTCTATCAAAGATTGATAAAGGGAAACTTGTACACACAAAAGAAGTAGTAACTTTCCTTAGCGGAACCTACGACTCGACGGTGTCAACCCACCAGTCATCAGCCTAATCACTTACCTTATGAGTACCATAACGGATCTTTTGCACATGAGTGCAATCCATCACACGAAAGATTCTTTCAATCTCCTTCAACCACGTTAGAGCACCTTCAGGATCATACTTTAGAAAGTATGGGATTCTCTTTGAAGGTTGTGAAACTACGAGACCAGTGTTCTCGTCAGATTCGGCGGGTGTTGGAAAGCTCGAGCTATTGCATGCATAGCAACAAAAGCCTCATCATTCCTACCAGCGTTCCTTCCAGCCATAATAACCTCTCCACAACAAAACAAGGATTAGAATCAACAAATAATAATACTTTATTGTTAGACAACAACAACTCAACAACTTGGCCGGACAGACCGACCTGCTCTGATACCACTAATGTAACACCCCAATTCTACCCCTCGTAATTAATAATAAAATCAGAGTTTCAAAATTTCATCCAACATAAATTGAGGCATCACAATATTCGTGTTTTCATCATATTACAAAAATCAAAAGTCGGATATACCGATTCATATCATAATTCATCATATAGACATATGGTTATTCACAGTACAGCGGATGTGTTCACAAAATATACATATCATTATGTTACCATCAATACATAAAGTTATAACACCATAAGATAGTATACGTAAACTATCCTATCAAAATAATAACGTCGCCCAAAACCCGAGTGTTACTACGATCAGAGCATAGCGACTCAAAATAAAGAGGCTCGAGCTAATCCTCATCATCCTCGTGGATCACCAGCACGTTACCAATATAAAGGCAACGGCGAAACAAGTAAAGGGTGAGATACTCCAAAACATATAATTAAAGGCATGATAAAATATATAAATAGTTTTTGGAATTATAAATGATATAAGTTAATAAGAGTATGTCAACATGTATCAAAACAAAGCATCATATAACATCGCAATTCAACTTAAGCCATCAATTAAAACCCAACGCCAAATAGTTCAAACATAAACATAACCGACTCCATGAGACACGACTATGTTATGCATGAGGTACCCGTCGCTTTGTCCATAATTAGGAACATTCAAAGATAAAGCCCATAGTCGCCACATAAATGTCCTCGTCGCCTATGCAATGTATGTGACTCGACAATACAACAACACAAATATGACACAACAAAAACATCATCATCGCTCATCAAAATTGACATAAAGTCCACATCGCCATATTTATCCACATCAAGATAAACATATCATCGCATCGCATATCATCAAGTATTCGTTATAAATAAACTGTCGCAAATATAATGTTTAATCACCCCACATCATTATCAATTTATTCACCAAATTCCAAATATGGAAAATAGTCAAATACCAATAATCGCCGTAAAAGTCATTCCTAATAACCGACATTAATCATAATCGTCAATATCACAATCGGATTGTCCATACGTGTCTTAAATCGACTAAAACGCAATCCAATTCAATTTAACCGTAATTTGGCCTATTTCGGATCGTTTCGTAAAACTCGTAGTTTCGAAAAACTAACCTCACCACTACGTTCTACACGTCGAAATTAGCTAGTACTCCAATTCATTGAATTCGAGCAACTTGCTCCGTCGTCGAAATTACCGAAATCGGGAAATCAGAACATAATCGGGTTCCAAATTTAATCGGCTAACTTATGTCCTAATTACATTTTATTAATATAGACTATTACTATGTGGAATTTGGAAAAAGGAAAGAAACAGAGGCAAAATAGGAAATTATGCAGAAGACAGGTTATAGAAACTTAATGGGCAAAACAAAATGGGCAAAACAATTTCCTCCTCCGTCTAAGATATGTGGACGGATGTCCCAGAACCTCAAGGGGAGGAGGCGGACGCCTGGTGAGTGGGGACGGTCGCCCCTCAATGTGAGGTGGGCGCTTCCCCTTGTCCAATTCCTCCACTCTTCATCTTCCTCCACGGTTCCAATATACCGAGTTTTATTTACGGTTTTTTACAGTTTCTCTATTTCTTTCCATTCTAGCAATTATTCTTACTAGCTTAGCAATAAAAACACCAACAATTCATACCCTAACTCCAACCTTTCTAAGTTATTTCAACAATCACTCAACCAAAACTCATGAATCAAACTATCAATTTTTCCCTAAATCCAAAATATATCACCAAAC
>CM038792.1:215345498-215614028 GCA_021764765.1 Vicia sativa | reverse complement strand
TTATTCAAGACATGCTCTTCAAGGCTAATTAACAAAGGGTTGGTATTCACAAACAAGAAAATTTACGAATGAATGATCATTGAATTTTTCAAAGATCAACAACTATTAAGGGCCTACTTAACAATTAGTCGATTTGATACATTCATCCCACAAATACTATTTAAGCTCAAAAGTGGTTCACAAGGATTCACCTCTCACGGGTAATCAGCCTTTTAGAATTGGTGGTTTTCATAATGCACAAAAATTGCCTTGATCATTTCTTAGTTTCCAAGTTATCACAAACAAGTAAAGATTAAGCATGAATCATACACGAGTTAACACAACTATTAGACACTCAATATTTGGTAAAAGTGGAAGCTTCTCATATGGTTTATGTCCTAATGATCGAATGTGAACACAATTTTTTTTTGTACATGCCAAAATATCTTGCATAAAGAACAAATTTCATAGACATGTTATGTTTCTACAAACGATTAAATGTGTACCTTCTTGTGGAATGAATCAAGAATTTTATCATCACCATCACTTTGGTGAAACACGCTTACTAGCTTTGAAGAACCATTTGAACAATCCGGACAAACCACAAGAAGTAAATTCAAACTAAATACTATAATCTAAAAATAAAATAAAATAGAACAAAATAAAAGAAACTAAACTTAAAATGAAAAGACACCCCAAATGGTGTTAAAACTTAAAAAGAAGTATTTAGGCTCCATGCCTACAAAATATTAATTGGAATTACAAACCAATCCCCAAAATTGGATGGCAACCAACAAAATCCAGAGTTTAAAACTAAAATGCAAAAGTAAAATCTAGAACTAGAATGCTGAAAGTAAAATAAAAACAGGAAAATAAGAGAAATCATCAGTCAGAGGCCTCAAGAATCGAATCTCCAATGTAACTTGAGTCGAACCGGAACCGTAACCGAACTCTCTTCACCAACATCCTCATCTCCCACCTCCTCCTCAAGACGGTCCGACCCCCCGCCAACCAAAGATATGCATGGAGTCGCCACCCGCGGCGAGTGAAATGGTTCACACCGTTTCTAATCAGCAGAAAGGTGCTCCATGCTCTCATGCATAAACAAAATGCTCGATACGAGCGAGATGATCGCTTGCTCCATTCTTCCGATGGACTTGCTCGAGGAAGTGCACAGAATCGGTACACCGGGCAGCAGATTATCAAGGACCTACAAAATCGATCATGAGTGATCATCAACAACCCATCAATGGTTAGGTGTCCTATCGCAGAAAGGCCACCTTCGCCTAAGCAAACCCATAATCAACCTGTGATATGTGAGAGCATATTTTATACGCTCCCCGGAGGTATAACTAAGTGTAACCTCTTCACTCATTCGCGATCGACGGCCAAAATCAATTTGCTCCTCATCGAGCATGTAAGCAATCAAACCGCTGCCTCCATGGGTATCAAGAGGTGGGCTCTAGGTTTTATCAGACAGAGCCACACACATCATAACGCGGCACTTGTTTTCGTGACCGCCCTCTGAATTTCAAAGGTTGACCATCGATTCAACTCATAAGAATGCCCACAAATGTAGCTTATTCCTCAAGATG
Source organism: Vicia sativa (assembly GCA_021764765.1). Classification (NCBI taxonomy): domain Eukaryota; kingdom Viridiplantae; phylum Streptophyta; class Magnoliopsida; order Fabales; family Fabaceae; genus Vicia; species Vicia sativa. The sequence continues at coordinate 215,612,454 of CM038792.1, read as the reverse complement.
TTGTATCCCAATTACCACGAGCCGTGCTCATGGTAGACATCCGCTTGGTCCGGGCTGTCCAGCTGATGCCCGTAAAACTCTGATTGTTGTGCGAGAGAGAAAGAAACGGACGGTTTCGAACAACGGAAGCAAACTAAACTCACATCCCTCGCCGGATAGCATTAACATAGAACTCGCAAGCTCCACGCTCACCTTTGTCCGAGGATTACAAAGAACTTCCAACCCGTAGTTTTCAAGGATGACCGAGGCGCAAGTAGCGTTCCCTGCTCACGGAGGTCGATGGTGCGCCACCAGATGTTTCGCTTCCTCGATCTCTTGAAGTAGCCTTGAGCATCTTAAATCGAACAAAGATCGAACGAAAGCAGTCGAGAGGGCCCACAGAGAAACTTTGTCGCTAGGTGCCATCCCAAATTTTCAACACAAAATCAATCTAAAAGTGACACCGAGGTGTCCATTAGCAATGAATCATGCAAACAAGAAAGCAAATCAACCAACCAAAGAATTACAACTAATCGAAACACTAAAAACACGTGGAAGAATTTTCGTACCGCAGATCACACTGAGCGCCGATGATCATGAGGCCGTCATGATTTTCGTAAAATTCTTCCGAAAATGTAATTTTTTCACAAAACACTTCCTAGGGCAGCGAAAATAACATCCTATTACTTCTAACACAAAAACATCCTAATTCTAAGAGAAAATTCAAAATTCCTAACCCTAGGTTTTCAAAATCTAACCTAAACATGCAATGTACACGAAATTGAGAAAGGAAAACATAGAATACTTACTAGGAAGCCTGGTTGAGTGATTGATTGGAAATTGCAAAAATTTAGATTTTTGGTGGGGTTTTGGGATTTTTATAGAGTGAGGAATGGTGAAGAAAAGAGTGAAAAGGGTTGAAAATAACCCTAACCCTTATTTAAACATCTCAGCCACGAATGAGCCTCCAAAACTGATTTTCAAATTATTTTAAAAATCCTGTGACTGCTACTCAAATAAGTCCCTATCACCAGCCGAAAGTTTCACAGATGGTAAGGCTGAGTCAGTAATTTTGAAATTTTAAGAAAACAAAGAAATTAATAACAAGGGCAAGTGTAAATGAGTTCAAGGAAGAATACTTACAATGTTGGGGTGCCTCCCAACAAGCGCTTTGTTTAACGCCTAGAGCTCGACGGTTCATGATGATCATTGATCATCAAAGAAGGATTCGCTATGTTATGCTCACCTCCGCCAACGCACTGCTTCAACCACGCCCATTCACCGTCCATTCTTTTGTTCGCAAGATCTTGCAAGACAATTGCACCATACTTTTGACTTCTTTGATTAAAATGACCGACCACTTTGTTTTGAGTTTTCCCAAAAGCCTCATCCGGAATTGAACAAGAGAACCTTTGTCCCGCCTTAATTCCTTGATTTATCTTCTCATGAGAAACCTTAACTTTGCTTTGTACCTCCGGTTGAATGGTATGCCTCGCGATTTCTTCCAATTGAACGAGTTGTATTTTCGCTTTTCACCCGCCAAGGATGGATCAAAATTAAGAATCGGAGGCCCACAATGCTTTGTGCTCCATCTCTACCGGAGGTGACAAGTTTTGCCATACACAACCTGAAACGGGTTAGTCCAATAGAGCTTTTATAGGTTCGACACGCCCATAAAGCTTCATCTAATTTTTGTGACCAATCTTTTCTAGAACCCAAAGCTTTTTTCCAAAATCTTTTGATTTCTATTAGACACCTCGGCTTGGCCATTTGTTTGAGGGTGATAGGGGTCACACCTTATGTTTTACACCAAATTGTTTCAAAAGTTTTTGTAACAATGCATTGCAAAAGTGCGACCCACCATCACTAATGAGCACCCTAGGCACACCAAAACGAGAAAATGTTTCTTTTCAAAAATTTGATACAGCTTTTAGGCCGGCCTTAGGCGAAGCAATGGCCTCACCCACTTTGACACGAATCCATGCATACAAGAATATATTCATTTGAAAACGAAGATGGAAAAGGACCGACAAAATCAATCCCCAACAATCAAATACCTCCACTTCCAACATATATTGTTCAACGACATTTCATCTCTTTTTCCTATCCCGCCACTTCTTTGACATTTGTCACATGACTTAGCGTGAGCATACGATCTTTGAATAGCGAAGGCCAATAAAATCCCGATTGTAGGACTTTGTGGCCCGCATTCCATTATAGTGTCCCACAAGGGAATTGTGACAATGCCAAAGAATGTTTTGGCCTCTTCATCACTCACACACCTTCTTAGCAATCCATCACTACTCAACCTAAAAATGTAAGGTTCATCCCACACATAATACTGATCGGCTAAAATTTCCTCTTCTCATTCCAAGTCAAATCTTCCGGATTAATCCCAGGCCTTGTAATTTGCCATGCTCAAAACCACTCGCTCTTGATTGCAAATAACTTCTCATCCGGAATTCCTCCTTCACCTCTTTTTCCTTGTCCGTAATTTTACGCTCACTAAGCGAGACAAATGATCCGCTACCAAATTTTCCGAACCTTTTATCACGGACCTCTAAATCAAATTCTTGCAAAAGAAGAATCCATCGATTAGCCTTTGCTTAGAGTCCGGTTTGGTAAGCGATATTTTATCGCCGAATGATCCGTGAAAACTCAACCTTGGAACCAATTAGGTAAGGAAACTTTTCAATGCATATACAATCATGAGCAACTCTTTTCGGTTGTTGCATAATTTATTTGAGCATCATTCAAAACTTTGCTCGCATAATGTATAGCATGGAAGATTTTGTTCTTCCTTTGGCCTAATCTGGCTCCACCGCATAATCACTAGCGTCACATTAGTTCAAAATCAAGTTTCCAATTAGGCGCAATGATTATGGGTGCATTATCAAATTCTCCTTTAATTTTCAAAAGCTAACAAACAATCATTATCAAACAAGAAAGACTTATCTTTGTTGAGCAAGTTGCTCAAAGGTTTGGCTATTTTGGAGAAGTCCTTGATGAATCTTCGATAGAATCCCGTGACCAAAAAGCTCGAATGCCTTTGACATTGGTAGGTGGGGAAGCGTCTTGATAACATCAATTTTGCTTTGTCGACCTCAATTCCTCTTGAAGATATCTTGTGGCCAGGGCGATCCCTCGGTCACCATAAAGTTGCACTTTTCCCAATTCAAAACCAAATTGGTCTCCACACCTCTTCAAGACGGTGTCCAAATTTTCAAACATAAATCAAATGAAGCTCAAAAAGCGAAAAGTCATCCATAAAAACTTCAATTGTTTTCAATCAAATCGGCGAATATAGCTTGCATGCACCTTTGGAATGTTGTCGACGATTGCATAAGCCGAAGGCATCATGTCTGTGAAAATTCCAAACGGACATGTGAAAGCCGTTTCTCATGATCTTCGATTCACGATATTTAATTATATCCGAATAACCATCCAAGAAACAATAGTATTGTTGTCCATGACCTTTCTAACATTTGGTCCATGAGCGGAAGAGGAAAATGATCTTTTCGTCGCTTTGTTAAGCCTATGGTAATCAATACACATTCTCCACCCGTCACTTTTCTTGTTTGCACTAGCTCATCCTTATCATTAGATACAACCGTCGAACCTCCTTTCTTAGGAACAACATGAAGGCTCACCCATGTACTATCCGAAATCGGTAAATCATGCCGCCAAGCATCTTCACTACTTTTGCGAACTACCTCCTTCATCACCGGATTCAATCGCGTTGAGGTTGGGCTACCGCCTATACTCATCCTCCATCTAATGTTGTGCATACAATAGGCGGACTTATGCCTTTCAAATCGGCTAAGACCCAACCAATCGCACTTTTGTTCGATTTCAAAACTTTAATTAAGCTTTCCTCCTCATTCTCGACAATGTATTGCTAATGATTACGGCTTTTACCTCCCTCCTCGAAACACATACTTTAAATGAGAAGGTAGCTCTTTCAACTCAAGTTTTGGTCGTCATCTTTTAGATCTCTTTTCAAACTTTCCTCTTCTTCTTCCAAGGTGCATTTCCTTTGAAATCTCCATTCCTTCAAACACTCCTCAATATCTCGACTATCATCATCATCATTCACCTCTTGTGTTGCTTCCTCAATAGCGTCAATCTTGAAACAATCTTTCTTATCCATGGGATGCTTCATTGCTTCAAAAGATTAAAGCAAATCTCTTCATCTTGAACTCTCACCTTCATTAGGCCATCATCTATATCAATCATCATCCTTGCCGTTTTCATGAATGGTCTTTCAAGAATTAAAGGTGCCTCACATCTTCCTCCATGTCTATGACAACAAAGTCCACGGAAAAGAATTTGTCCACTTTACCAACAAATCTAAAGCTACATGTGGCGAGTAATAGACTTGTCAGCTAATTGCAATGTCATCTTTGTAGACTTTAATTCAATCTCCCCCAATCTCTTCACAATGGATAATGGAATCAAGTTGATACTTGATCCTAAATCAATTAATCCGTTTCCAACATATACATCCCCAATAGTAGCAGGCAAAGTTACGTCCGGATCACTCTCTTTCTTGAATGGTGCGTTGAATTATTGCACTATAACTCGCATCCACCATTATGGTTTCTTAATCCGTATATCTCTTCTTTTTTGTCAAGATATCCTTCATGAATTTTGCATATTTTGGCATTTGCTCTAATGCTTCGGTAAATGGAATATTTATTTGCAATTGCTTGAAAATATCCATAAACCTAGCATAGTGCTTTGCATCATCCTTTTTAGAAGAAAGGTGAGGATATGGTAAACTTCTCAATGGATAAGTTACTTCCTTCTCTTTTCCCTTTTTCATTTTCTTATTTTTCTCCTCTACTTTCTCCTTTTCAACTACACCATTTTCCTTTTCATTTTCAACTAACACCTCATTTTCAACTAAGTCATCCTCCACATCAACATTATCATGTTTTCGACTTCAACCTCTTCATCTTTTCAACTACCTCTTCCTCCACTATTACTTCTTCATCCTTCCACTACTTTTTCTTTCTTTCAACTACTTTCCTTTTCTCATCACAAACTCTACCACTTCTTGTTGTTATGGCTTTGCAATGCTCCTTAGGATTTGTTTTAGTTGGGGAAAATGATGTGAAGCACTTTGTTAGGAAAGTTGCTTAGCGAGTTGTCCACTTGTGTCTCCAAATTCTTGATGGGCGCCTCCGTGCTCTTTTGATTAGCCATAGAAGCTTGCATAAATTGAGCTAGAGTGTCTTGAATGTTGGAAGATCTCACTTGATTTTGAGGTGGGTTTTGTTGTTGACCTTGATTTTGTTGTTGACTTTGATTTTGATTTTGATTTTGTGTTTGATATGGATTTTGCCTTCCTTGATTATTGTTATCTTGCCTCCACCCTCCTTGATAACCTCGATTACCCCTTTGTTGGTAACCTTGGTTTTGATTTTGATAAGGGTAAGGAGCTCGTTGTTGGTACCCTTGGCCTTGGTTGGCCACATAGTTAGCTTCCTCATTCTCCGGAGGACAAAAGCCGGTTTTATGATCTCCTTTGCACAATTCACAACAAGCTATTTGGTGAGCTTGCTTATTTGATGCTCCTTGTAACTCCATGATTTGTTGAGGGAGTTTAGCCATTTGTTTTGTCAATCCTTCAACTTGTTTCGCAAACAATTTGTTTTGCGCCACAAGTGCTTCATGACTCGAACCAATTTCTAAAACTCCCGTTTTCACTTGTACACCTCCTTGATCATGTTGAGTTTGATGATCATTCCTACCCATCTTCTCAATTATTTGGATTGCTTCATACGGTGTTTTTGCCATCAAAGAACCTCCCGCCGTGGCATCCAACAACAATTTGTGTTGAGGTTGGAGACCATTTCGGAAAATATGAATTTGTGTAAGCTCGTCAAAACCGTGGCTCGGACACTTCCTTAGCATAGACTTATATCTTTCCCATGCCCGATTCAAAGGCTCGTTTACTCCTTGAAAATATCGAGATAGCCGTCTTAGCCTCCATGAAGCGTGATTGAGGGAAAAGCGTTCAAAAACTTTTCCTCCAAAACATTCCAATTAGTCATTGTCTCTTGCAATTGATCAAGATACCAATCTTTTGCCTTGCCCACTAGAGAATAAGGAAAAGCCTTTGGAAATATTGCTCTTCTTGGTCTTTGAACACCCGCCTCAGCGATCTCATAAAACTTGGTAAGGTGAGTGTAAGGGTCTTCATGGTCGTGGCCATGAAATGGACTTACATAGAAGTTGAAGCAAGCCCGTTTTCATTTCCATGACCCTTGCATTTGCTTGTCGGCAAATTGAGCATTATGGCGAGAGCTATTGACACACGGCCCATGGTGGTGGTGGTGGTGGTGGTTGATTCTCCTCCATAGTGGTGACTTCTCCAAACACGGGTGGTGTTGAAGAAGTAGATGCTTCTCCTCTTTCTCCTCTTTCTTGCCTTTGCCTAGCTTGTCTTTTTCTTCTTTAGCACTACTATTAAGTCTCATATCCGTCCTTTCAATTTCGGGATCGAAAAGGAGTTGGTCGAGGAATACTTCCCGCATAAACTAATTCTGAAAAGTCTAGCCACAAAAGAAACAAAGAGAGAGTAGAAAAGTCTTAAAACACACAACTATTGCTATACTAACAACATCAAACGCCACAGCGCCATTTTGTTGTAGGATTTTCCGTGAACAAAGTATTTTTAATTATCGATTCCACGGGATTGGTGCATGTTATAGTCTTTCAATAGAAAAGTATGTTTTAAGATGATGTAACCAAAGGGTTTGTTATCTACTCTACTAGAACCATGAGTTTCCAAACAACAACTAAATTAATTCTTTCAAAGAGAGTTATAGTTTGGATTAGAGAGAGTTTGAGATTGTTTTAAGTTAAGAAGGCATGTCAAGATTAGTTTCATTGATCTAGTTTCATACATATTCATTTAATCAAGTGATGAACATAATAGATGATTTCTACAAATACATATCCTCTCAATCTTGTAGATTTCCACCAAGATTGTGAATGTTATCATGTTAATCCTTGCATGATTCCTCACTACAACTATTAGCATGATAATCATTAAGTTCAATATTTTGTAAACTCTAACACACAAATCTATTCCTAGCATTTGTTTATGAGAGGATGAATATCCTAGGTCACTTTGAAATATTCTTTTCCAAGCAAAACTCAAAGCATAAAGATGAAGAACAAAGATATTCAACTATATTAATCATCAACCATGTTCATACACAAATGGATTAATAGAAATACATACTATATAGATCAACTACCTCTAATCTTGACACAAAAGAGCTTAGCCACTCATTTCCATGGTTGCTTGCTCTCAAGATTGTTGGTAGTGATGATGAAAATCCAAGAAAATCAAGAAGGAAAAGCTATGGTTTTTCTTCCTAAACTTACCCTAGATTTACAAAGATGAAAAGATAATGATGGCTTGTTTCTTGCTTCCTTACAAGCCAAAAGGTCTGTGAAGTGATGGGTTGGTGGCTCCAAAGGTGAAAGCATGGGCTGTCCTTTTTTCTCGAATTTCGCATCACCATGAGCGCACTCATGTCGGCACCCGTTGAGCGACCGTAGCATGCTTCCTCTTCCAAAATTATCTTCAAAAGAATCATCCTAAAGCTCTTCAAGTGCCCTTGAATCCAAGCTTGGGAGAATTAGTTAATAAATTCCTACAATTAAGAGTGAAAGTAAGTTAAATAATATATATTAAACAAAAACTAAATAAAAACCTAATTAAAGCAAAATACTAGAATAAATATACAAATTAAATACAAAGACATTGTTAAGGACCACAAAATAATGTACAAAATAACTACAAATTGGTCCTTAACAGTTTAGTTGATAAATTGACATTGATCAACCAAGATCAAGGAGGTGAGTTCCGGATTGATGAGAATGACGTTATGAGGTTTGGTGACAGGGTGTGTGTTCCGGATGTTGCCGAGATTAGGAAGAGTATTTTGGAATAAGGACATCGTAGCGGGTTGAGTATTCATCCCGGTGCTACTAAAATGTATCATAACTTGAAAAAGTTGTTTTGGTGGCCTGGAATGAAAAGGAAATTGCTGAGTTCGTGTATGTGTGTTTGGTTTGTCAGAAATCGAAAATTGAACATCAGAAACCGTCAGGATTGATGGAACCGTTATTTGTTCCAGAATGGAAATGGGATGGCATTTCTATGGATTTTGTGTCTGGTTTGCCACGGACGGCGAAGAATTGTGATTCTATCGGGTTATTGTTGACCGATTGAATGAAATCGCTCATTTTATTCCAATAAGGATGGATTACCGATGGAGAGGTTGGTCGAATTGTATGTCGAAAAGATTGTAAGTTTGCACGGTATTCCTTCTAGTATTGTGTCGGATCGAGATCCAAGGTTTACATCTAAGTTACGGACGCGATTGCGAGGAAGCTTTGGGTACTAAGTTGCGATTGAGTTACGCTTATCATCCTCGCTTGGTCGACGGAAAGAACGATTCGATCGTTAGAAGATTTCTTTGAGAGCTTGTGTGTTAGAAGGGTGGAGCTTGGGATAGTTATCTACCATTGATTGAGTTTACCTACAACAATAGTTTTCATTCGAGCATTGGTATGGCTCCGTTTGAGGCATTATGCGGTAGAGGTGCCGGACCTTTGTTGTGTTGGTATGAATCGAGAGTGTTGTGATTGGACCGAAAATTGTCCAACAGACTTTGAAAAGATTAAGATGATTCAGAGAAGATGAGGACTTCTAGTCGCCGAAAAGTTATCACGATAAGAGGAGAAAGATCTTAAGTTTAGTGAAGGAGAACATGTTTTATGCGAGTTACTCCGATGACCGGTATTGATCGAGAAGTCAAAGTTGACTCCACGTTTTATTGGTCCATTTCAGATTACCAAGAGGATTGGGAAGGTTGCATATCAGATTGCCTTGCCTCCGTCACTTGCAAATTTGCATGATGTTTTCCATGTATCTCCTAAGGAAGTACATTCCTGATCCGTCTCATGAGATTCGGGTAGATGATATACAGGTACGAGAAAATTTGACTGTGGAACCAGTACCTGCAAGGATTGAGGATCAGAAGTTGAAACAGTTACGTGGTAAAGAGATAGCATTGGTAAGAGTGGCTTGAGGAGGACCAGCAGATGGGAATGTCACATGGGAACCGGAGAGTCGGATGAAGGACTCATATCCGATTTCGTCTAAGGTATGTTTTCGAGGACGAAAACTCTTTTAGTAGGGAGAGTTGTGACACCCAATTAATTCGGTTATTAAATAATTATAATTTTAATTATTAATTTAATTAGGAATGTAATTATTAATATTTTGGATTAACGAGATTAATTAAATTAATTGGAAGTGGGTTTATAAATGAGGTGTGAAGGGTAAAGTGAGGGTGAGGAGTAAAAGACTCTACTCACATTAATTATTTTATTTTTATTATGTTAGCATAATAAAAGGAATAAAAGAAGGAAAAAGAGGAAAAAGGAATTACTTTTGGAGAAAACTCACAGAACGTGGAATTGAGAAGAGGAAAAGGAAGGAGAAAAGCCATTTCGTGTCAGAAGTCGAAGAATCCACAAGGTAAGGGGTGATGAAATAATGTTGTCTGATGTTATAATGGCGTAAAATGGATGTATTTTAGTGTTCCTCATGTTGCAATTCGTATGAGGATGTTTGGAATTGATTTGGAATGGGTAAATGCTGTCAAAATAGCAAATTTTGACTCTGCAGGTCGTGGGAACCGGTTCCCAGTAGGGAGGAACCGAGTTCTGTAAACAAAAGCGGCAAAAATGAGGAACCGGTTCCAGTGGGGTAGGAACCGGTTCCCACATTTTCCGGGCGTGATTTTGAACTTGCGGAACCGGTTCTCATAGGGAGGAACCGGGTTCCACTGAAACTTTTTGAAAAATTCTAAAACTTTGAAAATTCATAACTATCAAACCGTAAGTCCGTTTTGAGCGCCGTTTTGGACGTTGTTTCTTAAATTTAATGCTCTATCTTATAAAATGAAAAGATTTCCTAAAACTTGAAATTATTTTGAAAATGAGTCGAATTTCGAAATAAGTGATTACTTATTCGAGGTGTGTCTGGTGTATAAGAGGTAGTGTACCTGTGACATTGAGATATCTGGATGGTGTGAATGAAAGGCGTGTTTGTGTTGTTGATTGTGTGCATGATTTGTTGAGAATATCATGTTTGAGATTTGGTTCAGTTATGATAATTTGGTGTATTTCATAGACTGATTTGATGTTGCATGCTGGTGATGTGCGTGCATATGCATTTTTGAAGTTAATTCCATTGTGTGGAATTTGACTGACTGTAACCGATACCCGGGTGATGATGGGTGGTTAGGCTGGATTCGTGTCCGGTGTTTATGGATGAATCGATGGTTCGTATCCGGTTGATGATGGATCGTTGGGTGACTTGGTCACGTGTTGGTACCACATGCATTGAGTCGCATTGTATTTGCATGAAATTGTAACATGTTAGGATGTCTTCAGTGTTATAATTCTCTTATTGTTATTTGTTGTGCATAATGATTTGTATGGTATCGCGTATTGGAATCAATTATGCTAAAATGGGTGAAATAATATGCTTGTGATATATGTTGATTGAGGAGCTTATAATGCATTGTAATTATGAGAAATTTCACCCTTACTTTAATGATTTGATTAAAGTAGCACTGTGAGTTGGTGAGGATGGCTCTAGAGCTAGGATATTTAAGTCCGTGTCGGTGTCATGCTCGATAGGTTGTAATAATCGGGGAACATTTAGTTGAGGATTTATTCATGTTTGATTGTATTTGGAATTACTTTAGGAATAATTAAGACTTGGTTTATTCCGTTTTGTCTTGATGGTATTGTTTCCGCTGTGTAAGACATGGTCTTAACATAATTGATTATTTTGATGGTGGTCCTCAGTGTAGCATGGCTACTGAGTTAATTAGAGTTTTATTTATTTCATAATTGTGGCATCCCTTGATTTCTGTGTTGACTCTGATTAAATCTGATTTTAATATTACCTTAAATAATATATTCGCGGGGTATTTTAGGAGGGGTGTTACATCTTACGTGGTTCAATTAGATGATGTACAAATGAGAGATAACCTGACTATAAAAACATCACATATGCAAATTGAAGATCAGGAGTTAAAACAACTTTGTGGTAAAGAGATTTATTTGGTGAAGGTAGCTTAGGGAGGACTAACATGTGAAAATGTGACTTGGGAACTCGAGAGTCTGATGATGGAGTTTTATCCTGAGTTGTTTGTTTGAGGTAATTTTCAAGGAAAAAAATCTTTCAAGTGGAGGAGAGTTGTAACACCCAGATTTTTCTTTATTAATTATTTGATTAATTATTTTATTATTTATTTACTATATTATTTATTTGGCTTGATAATTATATGATTATTTGATTTTTGGTAGACTATGTGAATAAATGATTTAATTGTAATATGTGTGTATTTTATGTTATTGGATTATTGAGTATTAGAATAGTTTAATAATATATTTGGGCCTTGAGGATGAGAATGAGTTAACCCCAATATAGAGAAACAAAGGTTAGTAAGAGTTGTAAGACATAATAGAATTAAAAGAGAATTATCAAGAGAAAAGAATAGGAGAAAAGAGGAGAAGAGGAATAAGAAAGAAAATCTAGAAAAATGTCTACATCTAAGATAAGGTGTACATTCTTTGATTTATGGGTATATGTAATGGTATGTAATGGGTAGTACCATGTAATTAGGAATTTGTGCTTCAAATTGCTAGTTTTTACATGTTAGGGTTATGGTGCGGGTTTATAAATTGGATGTTGGAAATGATAACCCGAAAATGTATCGATTATTTGGATCAATTTACATGAATTTTATCCGCATTTTAATTAATTAAATTACTCTTTATTCGTATTATGCCGATATTTTCTATGTTTTTAGGAATTTGATGATTACAAGGCATGTGCGAAGAAATTCGAGAAAAGTCGGGCAAATCGTACTCAAAATCCACAATAGAAAAGTCTTTATGCAATTGTGGGGTGTATGGCAAGAATAAGGTGTATTACAAGTAAAATGTCTTGCAAATTAATTAAAAAAAGAGGCTCAGCCCACTTCCAACGAGCGCAGCAAGCCTAGGAGTCCAAGGTGTAATGATCGTTACACGCTAGCCCTAAAGCCACAACGATCGTGACAACTTAGGAAACAAATCTTCCTCACCAAGTGTTGCACCCCAAAATTTGCCCTCTGTCTCGATCTTATCGGTTTAGGCTTCGATCTATCATGACACTCACATGCATTCATACCACTGGTTCTATGGTTACGGGTTGGGGTTGATTCCCAAAGATTCTCCGTTGAACAGAAAAGTTGTGGTGCTTTCAACCAATCTAGGATATTGGGAAAACGATGAGGTTTAATATTAAATCTTATCCGTTCATATCTATCGGGTTTCAGGGCTTGGTGTTCGATTGTTGAATTGAATGGTCTGTTCTTGAGGGAGCTACGGAAGTCTGGTTATTTTGAATATCATTACCTACCGATTCAAGAGATCAATTCACCACGAGTTTGGGTTTTGTTGTTGTTTCGAGTTCATTGTTCAAGATGTAAAAGGGTGGATTATGATTATCCGTTCATTGATCAACAATTCCAGTTCTAGTGCATTTGGTTTGATCGTCAACTTTATTCGTTTCTTGGTGATAGTTGATATATGTGAAAATTTTCATCCAGAGGGCTTGTTTACAAGATTTACGAACGTCAAACTGGCGCATGTTGAGATCTTTTCCTATCGCGTCCATCGCTCGCAAAATTCAAGACATTCTTTGAAATATTAGAAGTTCCTTTTTGAAATTCGTTGGTTTCAAATCCTTTTTCTGCTACCAAATATGTTTCGACTTGCGGATGCGGTGACAATACCATTAATTTCAAGTGGAAACTATCACCTTTTTTAAAAGGAAATTATGGAATCGCTAAATTGACCAAGGTTTGGAATCAAGGATGTTATTTGAAATTTAGAGTTAGTTTTAATTCTCTGTTTCAAGTGGCAAAGGCTCCGAGTTTCTACATGAACGGATCAACATGAAGGCTTTGTGGCCGGGAAATTCAAAGAATTCGAGTATTTGTTTAATTCTGCGTCATCAAACCATTTTCGCATTTAGAATTTAATTCTCAAGTTTCATATTAGAGGATTCAAGTTCTAAGATTAAAACAACCATGTTACCACTCGTTTGATTCAAGGCTACGGATTGGAATTGTAGATTGAAGTGGAATTGGATACACTTGTTAATCAATATTTCAACATGTTTTGTTTTAACCAATTTAACTTTTGGTTCATGACAAATTTATGGGATATTTGATGCATATTGAATTTCCAACTTTTATACACAATCAAGGATTCAATTAGTTGCATATTTCTCAAAGCTTGTGTTCATAAAATCCCAAGATTTCCAAGATTGCTCTAAAAGTTTTCGTACAAGGACACGAATCAAGTTACATGTTACAACTTGTCAAATCTTGGCATGCAAGTTTCAATCCAAAAGCCAACAAATTCATTCAATATTCAACTTCTTTTCCTTGTCATTCAAGTTCCAAAAGTCTTACTCGAATTCAAAATGACATTCAAAAATACCGTTTAAAGAAGGGTCAAACTTCCAAGTTCAATACTCATTTAACTTTGGTTTGTTCAAATGCTACAAGAGTCCTCAAAATTCAATGATAATTTGAATATGTGATTTTGAAAATTTCAAACCTTTGCTACAACATTTTCAAGATTACATACACAAGTACAATCTATGGTCATAAGTTCAAACATACAAGTAAAGACTACATATGCTATGTCTTAATCCTATTTTCTAGTGGACATCTTTGTTTGCTTGCTTCCCATGCTTTGCTCTATCTGAGACCATACTTTTGCTTTCTTGACCAACCTTCCTTCACCATTTCTCCAAGTTTGTGCCGTGGCTCGTGTTCATGAAACAAAAACAAAGAAAGAGCTTAGTTAGTAATTATGGACAACATAAACATAATACAAAATTCAAAAACAATTTTTGTCTCATCATTAGGGGGAAACAATTGGGATCAGGTTTATGTCGAAATTGTTTCTCATTCATGTTCAAAACCACCCTTTTGCAAATCACAACTCATGTTGGTTCACAAAAGGGGGTGTGGTTCAGAAACATCATCACCACTAAAGCTGCTGCAAGTACAATGCTGTCCTGTAATCAGAAATCAGAAATAACAGCAGCCCAACACAGTTTCAAATCGGTTTCAAGTCCATCAAATAATGCTGTTAAGCCCAATACACAAAAAACATCAAGGCTGGCACATGTTTTCTAAACTAACAGTTCAAGAATATAACACTCGGAGCCCAGTTTTTTCGTTTTTGGTTTTCAAAAAGCCCTGTTTCCAAAAAATCTGACAGCAAAGAAACCCTAGAGCAGGACGTTATAAAAGGTTTAAGGGCACAGTAATCAAGGGGCGGCCACTGTTCACTTTGAACCCTAATCCCAAACATCATTCGAACCAAACAGAACAGCATAGCAAACACAAGCAAAATATCCTTCGAACCAGAAAAAACCCAGAATATTCAAACACAGGCATAGAACATTCAAACAAAACTCAAACACCCAAAACGGAATCATCATTTCCCCATCATCCCCCCTTCAGAAAAAGCCGAAATAGCCACGAGAAAGAAGAGAGCGGAAAGGTATTACCCATTTTTTGAAGAGAGAGGTGGAGGTTGCGAACTTTGTGTCGCCATCCTTCTCCTTCTCTCCCTGTCCGTTTACAATTTCTGCATAGCATCACTATCATCATCGCGAATAGACCTAGGGTTTTTTCTTCCCTTTCCAGTTTTCCAAACCTGTAAACACGAAAAAACAGAAATCATAACATGCACAGAATAATCGGAACGGAGGGATCGAGAGATGAGAAGCGGTTTCCGTCAGAATCGCGATGAGAGGATCGGTGAGGTTGTGGGCGGCGACGGAGAGATCGAGAGTTGAGAGAATCGGTGAGGGCGTGAGCGGCGATGAGAGCTTGCATGAGAATCGAGTGAGGGAGATTTCCAATGGGATCGAGAGAAAGAGGTGAGTACGGCGGTGAGAGGTTTTTTTTCTTTTCGTGAGGATGAACCGAGAGAGAGAGAATGAGATGGGTATAATCGTTTGAGTTTTGTTTTTGATTTAGAGTATTAACATAATTAAATTTTAATAGTCAGTTCTAATTTCTTTTTTTTCATATATTATTTTTATCTCATAAACTAATCTTTCTGTTTGTTTTTAAAAAAAACTGGGTTAGTGTCAGGTCTAAAAAAAATATATAAAAAGATTTTTTTTGTTTTTTATTATTATTATTCTATTTCATTTAATATAACTTAGGTTTAGTTATTAATACGTATAGTTTTCACATTTGAGTTGTAATAGGAATTTTTGATAAAACTAATTTAGTTTTAGTTCAAAGATATAATATATAATAATATAATAACAATAAGTTAATTTCTGTTTTTTTTTATTTTTATTTTATTAGTATTTTTATTTAGAGTTAGTATTATTTTGTCTTCTATAATTTATAATAAAAAATGATGAGTTTAAGAAGATATTAGTCTAGGTGGTGACACTTGTCACCACCTGTTTGGTCTGCGAAAATCTGGTGTATACATGTCCATGGTATATATTTTGCACCCTCCTGCATCAAACCATCAGATCTGCCAAGATCCAGATCCAGCGATCCAGAATGGTGGACCATATTTTCTTTCCATGGAGCTGCTACACATGATCCGGCAGCTTGGTTTTGGGCTTGGACTCAGCTTTGCTCTTCACACCTCCAGATTTGACTACAACTACAGGCCCATTTCTCAACTTTTCCCTTTAAAATTAATATTATGCAAGTTTTTTTTTTTTATTATATAATGATGTATTAAATAATATTTTGGCATATGGTAGTTTTTTTTGTGTTGAATTACCAATTAAATTGTTAATTGATTTTTCATCAAGTAAAAGAATATCTATACTAATAATTATTTAAATTCCGATTTTGTATTGTGTGTTAATTTATTTTCTTTATTATCCGCAATTATCATTATCGGTTTGCATGTTTATTTCATGCACACTCCGCCTCACATTAATATAAAACAACAACGCCGCCTCTCTCTCTTATTTTTGGTTACCCACACCAATTCTCTAAGGGTCTCATGGTTGGGGATGGGCATGGCCATCCTCACGAGGTTAATTAAGGCCCTTGTTGCCTTGATTAATCATAACCCGAAAAATAATTGGTCCATATAACCAATCACCATGCACCAGGGTCTCATGATTAATCAAGTCCATATACTTGATTAACCATAACCCGAAATATCTTTTCTCTACGTCCAACGCCGCAATTTTCAAAATAGTGTTATGGTACTTAATTAAATTGTTAGAGGTTCGCCTAACGATTTAATTAAAATGTAAAGTATTTGGGCCATTAGAGGAAACCCAATGACTCGAATACTTTATTCCATACACTTGAACATTTAAAACACTTTCAAATTAAATTAATTAATTGAATTTGTTTTCAAAAATCAATTTTTCTACAAAAACAAAAAAGACCTAGTGATATGGTATTTAATTAAATTGTTAGAGGTTCGCCCGACGATTTAATTAAAATGTAAAGTATTTGGGCCATTAGAGGGTAACCCAATGACTTAAATACTTTATTCCATAACACTTAATAAAAGTGAACTTTGTTTCACCTCACTCTTTTCATAATAAAGATTTTGGATGAGAGAAGATCGGTTGACCTCAATCGCCAATCTCGAGTATCGAATCGTTAGAGGATATCCCGACGTTTTGGTACTTGTCATCTACAATTAAAATCAATTCAACCCATTCAAATCCTTTTTCGCTCATATGCGATTATCAAAAATCAAAAACATTTTCATCTAAAATCAATACAAACAATTCAAGACATTTTCAACAAGAACTACGGAGTTTTGACTTTCCCATTGCACGAGGGAATACGTAAGCACGCGGTTTTGAAACCGTGTCAAACTCAAAATAATAAATAAACAAACCCCTTTTCTTTTCTTTATAACTTAGAAATTAGCGATTACACACACAAACACATTTCGAACTAAATGGGTCCCATCGAGTACGATGGACGTAAGAGGTGCTAATACCTTCCTCTTGCGTAACCGACTCCCGAATCCATCCTTTTTGGTCTTGTAGACCGCCTTATCCAATTTTGTGGGTTTTATCTATATTTCCCCGTTCTTTCTAGAACAAATAAAATTAGGTGGCGATTTCATTGTTTTTGAAAATTCATTTAAATGATTTTTGAAAATCGAGTTGCTTCAGTTGGCGACTTCACTGGGGACTTTTTTTAAATCTTTTTGACTAAGCGAGTCAACCCTAGTTTAGTTCTTCGCATGTTTGTGTGTTTGTTTATCGCTTTCTTCTTTAAGCTTATCTATTGTTTATTTGCTTATTTTCCTCTATATATATTATTTTGTTGATATATTATTGTGATGGGAATTCATGGGCATTGATACATAGATAAGCCCACTACCCAGGCTTCTAGGTCACCTTTTAGGAATAGAGGGGTTGCGTAGCCTAGGTCCACTTGACTCCATTGTCTTGTTGGCCCGAAGCGAAGACTCCGGCTTAGAGTTGGTTGTTTTAAGGAGGTCGTTGGCCCGCGTTAGCGCAGGACATCAATCTTTGGACAAATGACCTATAACTCTAAGTTTGTTCATGTTGTCCTAGCCAAGACCAAAGCGCTCAAATGTTGGATTTAGAGCATCCTGTTAAGAGCCGTTTCTTGGGGTATACTTTTACAAATACTATCGCCACGTAGGCCTCTCGCGCGATGATAGTGTTTGTAAAAGGGGATCTGAGACCCCAAGAAACATTTAGCCAAAAAAAAACGTAAGATTAGCCTTACCCGGGGAATTGTTGGGTAGACGTCGAAACCTTGACCGGCCGATCCTATGAACCAGTTCTATTTAAATTGCAACATGCATTGCATACATTTGCACAAAACCATTTAGCATATAACTTTTTATTTTCAGGGAACCTTATAGATTTTGTTGGTGCGAAGCGAAAGAAAGAATGAATCAACTGTGAAGATCGTTCCATGCCTCAAATTCAAAGAACAAGTTGGGGAAGGCGATAACTCAAAGTGAAAGAATTCCACTGTCGGAGAGCTTATTTTGGGAAAAGATTTGGGAACATCCTAGATCTTTTGACTACCAATGTGGACATGGAAGCTTTGATTGCTCTAGCAAAGTACTATGATCCTCCTCTCCGATGCTTCACATTCCAAGACTTTCGACTTGTTCCTACAATTGAAGAGTTCGAGAGAATCCTTAATTGGCCTTTGAAGGACGACACCCTTTCTCAACATAGGGAGACCTCGATAAGGCTAAGGTAGCTCTGCTTTGTTTCTTCTGTAAGGAGGTGGCACCTTGGATTACGATAAAGGTATTCTCGAGGCAAATTTGGAAAATAAGTTGTTAAGTTTGAGTGTTCAAGACGATTGGCCGACTTTCACTCCATTCTTGCTTTGCTCATCTTTGGGGTAGTTTTGTTCCCAACTAATGAAATTGGTTACTTGAGCCTCTGCTATTGGCATATTCATGTCGAAGAACCCCTGCTCCTTTGCTGGTCGATGTTCTTTACCATCTCCATGAGAGACATCAAGAAGAGGGTGGTTACGTGTTGTTCTCCACTTTGTATTTATGGTTGACATCTCATATCCCTCAGAGTGGACCGTGGGAGAAGATCCTGAGGAACTTATCTTGGTCTCAAAAATTGGCGTCACTAACAGCCGATGGTGTGATGTGGCATTCTCCAGGTTGGGGATTCGTTGATGTTATCACTCACTGTGGTGGATATTCTAATGTTCCTTTGATTGGGTCTATGGGTTGCATCAATTATAACCCAAGACTTGCAACAAGACAATTGGGGTATCCAATGGAAAACGAACCAAGGCTTGAGCACTTGGAAAGTTTCATTATACACGAGCTTGGTAAAAAGGACCGCAACGAAGTATTGAAGATCCGAAGAGCTTGGGGTCAAATCCATAGGGAAAGTCGAGAGTTAATCAAGAGGGGCGGAATTGATGGAAGGTCTTATCGCCTGGGTGATAGAGAGTCCAAGAAATCAAGTGCCTTACTTTGTGGAGGTACCCTTTGATCATCCTGAACCAGTAATCACTCATGTGCCAATAGAGGAGAATATGAGGCTTGTGAAATTATCGAAAGATGGAGGAGGAAAGATTGGAGCTGCAAAGCTCTAATTCTCGCATTTTCCTCAGAGCTGAAAATTTGGAGGCTAACCTCAAAGAGGTGAAAGAAGAGTTAGAGGGGAGAAGGATACAAAATGAAAAGGATGAAGAGCTCCCGATGAGATGTTCGAAAACTTGAGGAGGCCGCAAGTGGGGCAAGGGACCTCCGTCGACAATTGAAGACCGCCAAGATCAAAGGGCCAGCTTATCTAGATGAAGAAAAGGCCGTTGAAGAAAGAGAGCATTGAAAGCACGCCTCAAGCAAAGATTTCAAAGTTAGAAGCTTCTAGCACGAACCAATAAAATGCTAGAAAATGAGATAAGCGCAAAGAAGAAGTGCATCGCCGAGAATTGGAAGCAATCGAATTAATGAAAAGGTTCGAGCTGAACATTACGAGGGAAGAAAGAAATAGTAAAGGGATGCTTACGAAAGCCTTAGAGAGCAATGCCAAGGTTGGATTGATGAGATCCAAAAGTGAATCGTCTGTTAGATGAAAAGGATGAACTAGTGTCCTTTCTAGAAGAGCAGAATGGGCTTTTCTATTGGAAATACAGTGAAATGGTTGACATGTGTAACCGTTTGATTGTTGACGTACCTTGAGACTCGGTCGGCCTAGAAGACCTCAAGACAACCCGATACCTCCTGCTGTGAGTGATTTCCTCTTCCTCTGTCAAGAGGCGGTGAAGGTTCGGAAACTAGAGAGTGAAGCCTCGTCGTGGACAAGATTTCTAGTTTTTAGCCACTTATCTTATTTGAATATTTGAATCTAATTATTTTTGTAATGATTTAAATTCCAAGATGAATCTTATTGCTCTATTTGAGCTTGAACGACCTTGTAGTCACAACTAACACTTTGAGTTTCTATGAGATTTCGTTGAATTGCGCTTAATCGGTTTTTTCTAATGTTTATTGTTAACTAACGAGTCTTCAAAGAGTCCCCGAAAATAAATGTAAAACATATCATGGGCATGCATGCATACTCCCATAGCATATCATACATAAGGTATTGAGATCATCATCTTACTTCGCCGTTGGTTTTCTTCTCCACGCAGAGAGACTACAGGTTTCATCGTTCATCGTTACCCGACAAGAAGTAACTTGAAGAAATTGATGGAGAAGATGGAAGCTGACATGGCCGCCTTAGGGACAAGAATGGATACTCGTATGGGGCAATTGATGGAGATAATTCAGAACATGGCTCTGCAACAAGAGGAGTTGAGAGCTCTGGTTGTGAGGCCTGCTGTGGTCACCACTGAAGAAGTTGCTCATGGGAATGCTTTATCTGAAATTAGCTTGGAAGTCAACGCCGGTCTTGCTGATCTTGCCGGCGAGAATCAGACTGCTCAAACAGATCATGCTGCGGTGGTTCCTCCTCCGCCTACCCCTACGCGTCGCCAGCGACCAGAACCTGTGTTGGTGCCTCAACCAGGAAGAAGGACTGTTCAGATTCCGATTCCTCAGCATGATGAAGATAACTTTGAAGATTGGTTTTCCAATATGGAGGAGCCAACCGAAGCTGATAGGAAGTTGAAGATGCTCGAGGAGCGCATGCAAGCCTTTGAGAATCAGGATGTTTTGGGTTTCGACATGACCAACTTGGGATTGGTTCAAGGAGTGAGGATTCCTCCAAAATTTAAAATCCCAGAGCTTTCGAAGTACAAGGGCAACTCTTGTCCTAAAACCCACTTGAGGTATTACTATAGGAGGATGTCTGCGTACACGAAGGATGAGAAGCTCTTGATGCATTTCTTCCAAGATAGTTTGACTGATGGGCCATTGGATTGGTATATGGGCCTTGATAGCTCCCAGGTGCGAACTTGGAGAGAGTTGATTGTAGCTTTTGTTCAACACTATGGCTTTAACACTGATATGGCGCCTACGAGAACCCAGTTGCACAACTTAGCTCAGAAGAAAACTGAATCCTTCAAGGAGTACGCGCAAAGGTGGCGCGAGGTAGCTGCTAAAGTTCAACCCCCTATGGTGGAACGAGAGGTGGAAATGTTCACGGCACACTAGATGGGCCTATGCCTCTTGCACCGACCAAGATTTCACGACATGGTGATGTTTGGTGAAAGAGTTGAGATGGGGATCAAGCTAGGAAAAATCCAAGATGTTGGTACTGACAAGAATCAAGTTGGTGGCGCCAAGAAGGCTTTTGGTGGTTACCAGAAGAAGAAGGAAGGTGAGTCAGCGACGTATGAGCGAAGAGGAAAGAGAAGCGCCAGAATTCAATCGCCAAGTTCTTTGAACTATTCCCGCTAGTGTTCCAAAACAAGATGTTGCTCCGAGACAATACCAGCCAAGACCCATGAAGAAGTTTGACCCTTTGCCAATGTCTTATGCAGAGGTATTCGCCCATTTGCAAAGTCTGAATATGATTGAATTACGCCATTTGAAGATTGACCCGATAACCCGTCAAGTACTTCAAGCGAATGCCGTTGTCTCTATCACTCTAATGCTCCGGGGCATTCCATTGAGAATTGCTATGCTTTCAAGTACAAGGTGCAGAATTTACTAGACACTGATGCAATCAATTTTGGACCTCCTCCCACTCCTAATGTCATTCAGCACCCTTTACCTCCTCATGGTGGAAATGCTGTTAATGCAATTTGCAAAGATGGAAGTCTGAACCTGATAATGGATGTTAGCGGTTTGACCACTCCATTGTGGTGGATAAAGAATCAATTATTGTTGAAGGGAGATTTCCCTGGTTGTGATGATGGTTGTAAACAATGCTTAATTCAAGTTGAAGGTTGTGATAAGTTGAGAGACGAGATTCATCGATTCTTCAAGGGACTCTTTCATTCCGAAAGAACTTGATATGCGAATTTTGAAGATGAGGTGGCGTGGTTACTATCCCGTCACTTCTAGAAGGATTCCCGTTACAATCCCCGTGCCGACTAAGAAACCTCCTGTGATTATCACTTTGCCGGGTCCAGTACCCTACACTAGCGAAAAGGCCATCCCGTGGAATTATGGGTCTGAGTGCTACCGTGACGGCAAGAAAGTGAATGTGGAGACTTTTGAAGGAGGAAAGTCTGATGAAAAGAAGATTGGAAGATTTGAGCCTGCAGTGCATGACATTGCGGAAGAAAGTCGGATTACCCGAAGTGGACGAATCTTCTCTCCACCCAATCTAGTTGAGAAAAATCCTGAAGCTTCGGCCAAGGCTAAAGCAAAAGGGAAAGGAGTCATGATTGGGGGTGAGTCAACACCAAAGATTCCAGAACCTGCTCGAGCCCGAATTAACCAAAGATGTTGAAGAATTGATGAAGTATATAAAGAGCGATTACAAGATAATCGACCACCCAAACGCCCGCCAAGATCTCTATCTTAGCTTTGTTGAGGATTCCGAGCCTCACCGCAACGCCTGATGCAGCTATTAGGAACATCCTTCGTTCCCAAGAGATCTCGGTTAACCAATTTGGAGGAATTGTGAACAACATTTCGCAAGTAATGGTCTCGGTTTCTCGACTTGATTTACCCCGAGGAAGGAAGCATAACAAAGCGCTACGTTCCGTGGAGATAGCGAGAACTACTTTATCCCGTGTCGGTAGACACGGATCATCCTCAACGTTCTTCCAAGTCTACTCTTGAAGTTGGATTATGAAGGTGTTGTCTTTGAGACCCGATGATCGATAGTTAAGGCGTTTGATGGGTCGAAGAGGTCGGTGTTTGGCGAGGTGGACCGCCTATTAAGATAGGCCCACGTGTTTTGATGCAACTTTTTCGTCATGGATATTAATCCCTCATACTGTTGTTTGCTTGACGCCTCGATTCATGGGGGTGTGACATCCACCTTGCACCAAAAGTTGAAGTTCTTAATTAATGGAAAGGTGGTCACCATTTATGGTGAAGAAGATTATGTCGTCACCATCCGAGCAACTTTCGGTATGTTGAAGTTGAAGGAGAGATCCACGAAACTCCATGCCAAGCTTTGAGGCAGTCGTTGATAAGATCCCTTTGCAAAAGGTGAAGTCTCCATGGCATCCTACAAGCAGGCTCAGGCTATTGTCAAGTCAGGACATCCTGAAGGGTGGGGAAGAGTGCTAGAACTTCCTACCCAGACGGATAAGAGGGGTTTGGGTTTTGCTCCCGGAATGAAGATCTCCGTCTCCACCCCAGTGGGCAAAGGGTGTCTCCCGTCAAGTTTGTCAAAGGTGGAATCCAGATTGAAGATGTTGATGCCATTGATGGTGAAGCGGATGGTGACTATGATGTGGACAAGTGGATCTACCCAACTGTTCCAGGACGTGAGCTTTCAAATTGGCTCGTTGAAGATGTTGCTGTGGTTACTCGTTTTGAAGAGTAATTTTCTTTTTATGTCATTCCATAATTCCTACGTTATGCCCAAGGCGTAGTGATCATGCTGTAGGGCCACCATGTTTTTAACTTTCAAGTTTATCATTAATGAAGGACGTCCTTTTTTGCATTCAAATTTTTCTCTCTTTGTTTTCTTTTTCTTTACTTTCTTCACTCATTTCTTTTAAAGGTGACAACATCAAATTTTACTTTCTTTTTATACAAACCTTTTGTCTTTTCTCTTTATTTTTTTAAAAAAAAAACTTAATTAAAAAAATAATAATAAAAATAAAATTACCAACAACGCAGATGTGGTCCTTCGACGGACCTGGATTTTGTCGACGATGATTCCGCTGTGGCTCATTATGATTTCGATGAACCGATTTATCAAGCTGAAGAGGAAGCCGAAGAGGACTGTGAATTACCTGAAGAACTAGCCAGGATGTTGAGGCAAGAGGAAAAGGTCATCCAGCCGCACCAAAAGGCTCTAGAAGTGGTCAATCTAGGAACTGAGGATGCTCGAAAGGAGGTCAAGATTGGGGCAGCATTGGAAGATGGAGTTAAGCAAAAGCTTGTCGAAATGCTACATGAGTACGTAGACATCTTTGCTTGGTCTTATGAAGATATGCCCGGGTTAGATACTGACATTGTTATGCACGAATTGCCCCTCAAAGAAGGATGCCCACCGGTAAAGCAGAAGCTTCGTAGAACACATCCAGAAATGTCAAGAAAGATCAAAGAAGAGGTTCAGAAGCAGATGGAAGCAGGTTTCCTAAAGGTTGTTTCTTATCCCCCATGGGTTGCAAACATTGTACCGGTCAAGAAAGACGGCAAGGTAAGGATGTGTGTTGATTATAGGGATTTGAATAGAGCTAGCCCTAAGGATGACTTCCCTCTCCCGCACATCGACATTTTGGTCGATAACACTGCTCGAGCTAAAGTATTCTCCTTCATGGATGGTTTCTCTGGCTACAACCAGATTAAGATGGCGCCCAATGATATGGAGAAAACTACTTTCATTACACCGTGGGGAACTTTCTGCTACAAGGTGATGCCTTTCGGTTTGAAGAACGCAGGGGCAACATATCAGCGCGCTATGGTTACTCTCTTTCATGATATGATGCATAAAGAGATTGAAGTATACGTTGATGATATGATTGCCAAGTCCCAGACAGAAGAAGAACACCTGGTTCACTTGTTGAAATTATTCGAAAGGTTGAAGAAGTTCAGGCTGAGGTTGAACCCGAGTAAGTGCACCTTTGGGGTGAGATCAGGGAAACTCTTAGGCTTTATTGTGAGCGAAAGGGATCGAGGTGGACCCTGCAAAGATAAAAGCGATACAAGAGATGCGAGCCAAGGATGAAAAGGAAGTGCGAGGTTTCTTGGGAAGACCGAATTACATCGCTAGGTTCATTTCTCATCTCACACCACCGTGAACCCATTTTCAAGTCATAAGAAAGAATCCCACAACCGGTGGAACGATGATTGCCGACGGCTCGAAGATAAAGAGGTACCTACAAGAACCTCCATTCTCTCACCCCGTGGAGGTAGACCGCTGATTATGTACTTGACCGTGTTGGAGAATTCCATGGGTTGTGTGCTCGGTCAACATGATGAGACAGCGTAAAAGAGCACGCCATATACTATTTGAGCAAGAAGTTCATGAATGCGAATCGAGGTATTCATTATTGAAAAGACTTGTTGTGCGTCGGGCGGCAAACGACTCGAAAGACATGTTGACTCACACTACTTTCTTGATCTCCAAAATGGACCCGATAAAGTATATCTTTGAGAAGGCTCTCACAGAAGGATAGCCTGGCAAATGATCCTGATCAATATGATATCAATACACCACCAAGGCTATCAAAGGTAGTGTGGTGGCGGACTATCTCGCTCAACAACCATTAGACGATGACTATCACCGATGAGGTTTGAGTTCCCGATGAAGACATTATGTATATCGAGATTGTAACATTCCGTGCCCGAAGAGGGACCCGAGCCCTGCTCGGTGGACAATGGCATTCGATGGAGCCTCAAATGCATTGGAAATGGTGTTGGCGCCATTATCACTTCTCCGAGGTTTTCATATCCCATTCACGCGAACTGCTTCGATTGCACCAATAATGTGGCCGAGTACGAAGCTTGTATTTTGGGATTGAAGGCCATCGACCTAAGAATCAAAATCTTGGCGATATGGAGATTCCGCTTTGGTAATTAGTCAAATCAATGGAGATTGGGAGACCCGCCACCGAATTTGATTCCATATCGAGATCACGTCCTGAAGTCGATCCCTTATTTCGACGAGATCACTTTTGATCACATCCCAAGGAGGAGAACAATTTGGCGGCTACTCATCATCCATGTTTAAGGTCGATGGGCGAATGACGCCCGCCTATCACTATAATGAGGTTGGATGAGCTCGCTCGCTATGAAGTAGAAGGTGAAGGATGAAAACCTTGGTTCTATGACATCAAAAGGTATCTCGAGACGAAAGAATACCACGATGATGCTTCCATCGTTGATAAGAAGGCCCGCAAGTACTCGGCTAAATTTTCCTCAATGGCGGTGTTGTACA
This sequence comes from Vicia sativa, assembly GCA_021764765.1. Lineage (NCBI taxonomy): Eukaryota > Viridiplantae > Streptophyta > Magnoliopsida > Fabales > Fabaceae > Vicia > Vicia sativa. Next base: position 215,586,362 of record CM038792.1, on the reverse strand, counting down.
AAAGGAACTATGACTGTTTTGCTCGGATGCGTGGATAGACGAAGCAAATAAGATTATAGAAGAAATTCATGAAGGTTCCTTCGGACGCATTCTAGTGGACACACCATGGCCAAGAAGATCTTGAGAGCTATTATTGGTCCACCATGGAGAATGATGCTACAACCATGCCGAACATGCTACAAATGTCAAATTTTTACCGATAAGATGCATGTGCCACCTTCTTCATTGAATGTTTTGACTTCTCCATGGCCTTTGCGATGTGGGGCATTGATATGATTGGAGAAATTAAGCCCACCGCTTCTAATGGACATCGATTCATCCTTGTTGCCATTGACTACTTTACCAAATGGGTTGAGGCAGATCTTATGCTCGTGTCACTAGACAAGTGGTCACACGCTTCATCAAGCATAATATCATTTGTCGCTATGGGGTTCCGAGAAGATCATTCGATAATGGCTCGAATCTCAACAACAAAATGATGAAAGAGTTGTGCGACGATTTCAAGATAAAACATCATAACTCTTCTCCATACCGTCCAAAAATGAATGGTCGTGGAGGCGGCAAACAAAAATATCAAGAAGATTGTAGAAGATGGTTGTCACTTACAAGGATTGGCACGAGATGTTGCCATTTGCCTTGCACGGCTATCGCACTTCAATACGCACGCAGGGCAACTCCTTCTCCTTGGTATACGGTATGGGCCCCCACTGTGGAAGTTGAAATTCCTTCCTTAAGGATTTTAACGGATGTGCAACTCGATGAAGCTGAATGGGTTCAAAATAGACTTGATCAATTGAATCTCATCGACGAGAAGAGATTGACTATTTGTCATGGACGCTATACCGAAGCGTATGAAAAGGGCTTTCGACAAGAAAGTGTGTCCTCGAATTTCAAGTGGTGACCTCTTGAAAAGAATTTTGCCTCCTAATAGTACCGACGGGGTGGGCTCCAAATTATGAAGGACCGTATGTTGTGAAGAAAGTTTTCTCGAGGAGCTATGTTGCTCGCAACTATGGATGGAGAAGATTTCCCACCCGATCAATGCAGATGTAGTCAAAAATACTTATAAAAAGAGACCCGTTAGGTTGGTGCCTAAGCAAAATAAGGGCATCCCGACGAACCAAGAAGTTCGGGCAAAAGTTAGGGATAAATATAAAAGATTGTACACCCGCAAGTCGAAACCGAAAGGCGGCTTGGGCAAAAAGGGTATCCGTGGATTGAAAACCGAAGGGCGGTCCAAGCAAAATTAGGGATTCAAGGCGAACAACTCATAACTGCACGACACTGTTTGGGTCACTTTTTACAATGACTTGATAATCCGAGAGATGGAGGGTCACTAATCGAGCATTTTACATTGACTCGATATGAAGGGATGTTGAAGTTGTGAAGAGCATGGCGGATTCGGATTCGACAAAATCCATGATTTTATTGTCACCTTTTCTTTTAACTTTGATGTATAAGCAATTGCCTCTTTTCAGGATTTGCTTCTTGATGTAAATGCTCATTTACGGGCTAATCAATCAATAAAATTACCTTCATCCAAACTGTGTTTTTCTATCATTTATTTCTGTCTTATTTTCATGTATTTTTAACTGTTTTGTTTGCAAAAACGACGTCCGATATTTTTAATAAACTTCGCATGTAAAACATCGCCAACGGCGTGGCATAATTTCCGGGTTACTCGAATTTCGTACACCACATTAACGATTGAAACAGTTGATCTCTCGTAATTATTTGTTATGTCTCCTGTTTTAAATTTTCAATTATGCGAAGGGCACCATGTGCATGGGCTTCGGTCAACTGACAAGGTTTCTTTCTCTCCAACAAGAGTTATCTATGGCATATGTGTGCCCTCAAATGTTATCACTCTTTCGTCGTCGCGGAAGATCGCAAAGAGCGGCTTACGCCAAGAAGATCACATTCAAAAGCTCACTTGTGCGTAAGATGTTGTCGATTCCTCTTATGCAAGAGCTCGTAATCCGAGCTATCGAAATCATGAACTCTGCGACAAGATCATCGTCCCGGATGAATGTTGATCTCCAAGAGTTACCCCCAATGATGCTAATCATTGAAAGATGTTACTTACTGCAATCCCTACCGTGGTCCGGACTATCATCTTTGATGAAGACCGATGATTGTATTCAATTCTTGGAGGGTTGATGTTCTCGGCAGCTCACAATTGCCTTTATTCCTAGACAAAACATCAAAACATGCATCATTGCATTACATAGCATCCTCGAAAATGCGTAGCATTTCCATTGATATGGAGCATTACGCTAAAAAATAATAATCTCAAACATGCATCTAAGCATAAGCCAGATTAATGTGTTTCTCGAGTACTTTTTGCGTCTCCGAAGAGAAAGTCTATCCATTAAAATCCCAAGTGGTATTGTTCCTCAAGAAATTCTTCTTGTTGTTATCGCATTTTGACCCGTGTCGGTCTCTACACCATTCAATTCAATTTTTACCAAGCATCTTGCTTTTTGCAAATTCTTATTTTTATACCCGTGTTTGCCTCTATCGTTAGGGTGCGAGTAAGAGTTGGTGTCTAACCTTTCTTGCTTCTCAATTGTTTGAGTATCAATACTTGGTGTGTGGTAATTCATATAATTGCCACTCTTGAAGAATTACACCCCGCCTTTGGCCTGAGGGATATTGTATTTCTTGCACATTTGCAACCTTTAAAGTCCAACATAGTTTGGCAATCCTTGCTAGAGTCCCTTTGTTTGGCCTCTTTCGTGAATTCGCTTTGATCGACGATTTTACCATTCCATATATCTTCTCCCCAGTGAGTCTGCTTCAGTCGGTCTCATTCTTGCGTATGTCTAATATGCATTTTCGATCCCTATATGTGTTCAATATCCTTACCGAACATGTATATTCGATCTTTATGTGTCCAATATCCTTACCGGGCATGTATATTTTCGAAACCTTTGTTAGAGTCGTCTTCGGTCTCTTTCGTATGTCTAATATCTTTACGACATATACCGTCTTCTCATTTTGATGCAAGCAACTTATGAAGTATGCTCCAAAGATCTGTGAGTTCTTACCTTTCTGATCTGCGAAGCATCTTATTGAAGTATGCTCGTTCCAAAGGTCTGTCTGGTTTCACCTTTCTGATCTGCGAAGCAACTTATTGAAGTATGCTCGTTCCAAAGATCTCCTGTTCTCATTTTGATCTGCGAAGCAACTTATTGAAGTATGCTCGTTCCAAAGATCTATGAGTTCTTACCTTTCTGATCTGCGAAGCATCTTATTAAAGTATGCTCGTTCCAAAGGTCCGATTGGTTTTGTTTTTGATCTGCGATGCAACTTATTGAAGTATGCGCGTTCCAAAGATCTATGAGTTCTTACCTTTCTGATCTGCGAAGCAACTTATTGAAGTATGCTCGTTCCAAAGGTCTGTCGGTTCCTTTTCGATCTGAAGCAACTTATTAAAGTATGCTCGTCCAAAGGTCCGATTGGTTTTGTTTTGATCTGCGATGCAACTTATTGAAGTATCGCGCTCCAAAGATCTCCTGTCTCATTTTCGATCGCGATGCAACTTATTGAAGTATGCGCTCCAAAGATCTATGAGTTCTTACCTTTTGATCTGCAAGCAACTTATTGAAGTATGCTCGTCCAAAGGTCGATTTGGTTTCATTTTGATCTAAGCAACTTATTGAAGTATGCTCGTTTCAAAGATCTATCGTTTCATTTCTAATCTGAAGTCGCTTATTCAAGCGCATTCGTTTCTCGATGTACCGACATTGCTCAAAAAAAAATATATCACAAAAAATTAAAAATTATCAAAAAAAAATTGAAAATCCGAAAAAAAACATAAACATTTATACTTGTTCTTCTGAGCGCAAATTTTGGGTTCTTTTAGTATTTAATCTTTTACCTTGAAAGTTCAAAAGGCTAGCGCCAATTTCACTTTCGTTTAAGACGATTAAATAGGGCATTGCACCCAAAATTTGCCCTCTGTCTCGATCTTATCGGTTTAGGCTTCGCATCTATCATGACACTCACATGCATTCATACCATGGTTCTATGGTTACGGGTTGGGGTTGATTCCCAAAGATTCTCCGTTGAACAGAAAAGTTGTGGTGCTTTCAACCAATCTAGGATATTGGGAAAACGATGAGGTTTAATATTAAATCTTATCCGTTCATATCTATCGGGTTTCAGGGCTTGGTGTTCGATTGTTGAATTGAATGGTCTTTTGAGGGAGCTACTAAGTCCGGTTATTTTGAATATCATTACCTACCGATTCAAGAGATCAATTCACCACGAGTTTGGGTTTTGTTGTTGTTTCGAGTTCATTGTTCAAGATGTAAAAGGGTGGATTATGATTATCCGTTCATTGATCAACAATTCCAGTTCTAGTGCATTTGGTTTGATCGTCAACTTTATTCGTTTCTTGGTGATAGTTGATATATGTGAAAATTTTCATCCAGAGGGCTTGTTTACAAGATTTACGAACGTCAAACTGGCGCATGTTGAGATCTTTTCCTATCGCGTCCATCGCTCGCAAAATTCAAGACATTCTTTGAAATATTAGAAGTTCCTTTTTGAAATTCGTTGGTTTCAAATCCTTTTTCTGCTACCAAATATGTTTCGACTTGCGGATGCGGTGACAATACCATTAATTTCAAGTGGAAACTATCACCTTTTTTAAAAGGAAATTATGGAATCGCTAAATTGACCAAGGTTTGGAATCAAGGATGTTATTTGAAATTTAGAGTTAGTTTTAATTCTCTGTTTCAAGTGGCAAAGGCTCCGAGTTTCTACATGAACGGATCAACATGAAGGCTTTGTGGCCGGGAAATTCAAAGAATTCGAGTATTTGTTTAATTCTGCGTCATCAAACCATTTTCGCATTTAGAATTTAATTCTCAAGTTTCATATTAGAGGATTCAAGTTCTAAGATTAAAACAACCATGTTACCACTCGTTTGATTCAAGGCTACGGATTGGAATTGTAGATTGAAGTGGAATTGGATACACTTGTTAATCAATATTTCAACATGTTTTGTTTTAACCAATTTAACTTTTGGTTCATGACAAATTTATGGGATATTTGATGCATATTGAATTTCCAACTTTTATACACAATCAAGGATTCAATTAGTTGCATATTTCTCAAAGCTTGTGTTCATAAAATCCCAAGATTTCCAAGATTGCTCTAAAAGTTTTCGTACAAGGACACGAATCAAGTTACATGTTACAACTTGTCAAATCTTGGCATGCAAGTTTCAATCCAAAAGCCAACAAATTCATTCAATATTCAACTTCTTTTCCTTGTCATTCAAGTTCCAAAAGTCTTACTCGAATTCAAAATGACATTCAAAAATACCCGTTTACAAAGAAGGGTCAAACTTCCAAGTTCAATACTCATTTAACTTTGGTTTGTTCAAATGCTACAAGAGTCCTCAAAATTCAATGATAATTTGAATATGTGATTTTGAAAATTTCAAACCTTTGCTACAACATTTTCAAGATTACATACACAAGTACAATCTATGGTCATAAGTTCAAACATACAAGTAAAGACTACATATGCTATGTCTTAATCCTATTTTCTAGTGGACATCTTTGTTTGCTTGCTTCCCCATGCTTTGCTCTATCTTCGACCATACTTTTGCTTTCTTGACCAACCTTCCTTCACCATTTCTCCAAGTTTGTGCCGTGGCTCGTGTTCATGAAACAAAAACAAAGAAAGAGCTTAGTTAGTAATTATGGACAACATAAACATAATACAAAATTCAAAAACAATTTTTGTCTCATCATTAGGGGGAAACAATTGGGATCAGGTTTATGTCGAAATTGTTTCTCATTCATGTTCAAAACCACCCTTTTGCAAATCACAACTCATGTTGGTTCACAAAAGGGGGTGTGGTTCAGAAACATCATCACCACTAAAGCTGCTGCAAGTACAATGTTGTCCTGTAATCAGAAATCGGAAATAACAGCAGCCCAACACAGTTTCAAATCGGTTTCAAGTCCATCAAATAATGCTGTTAAGCCCAATACACAAAAAAACATCAAGGCTGGCACATGTTTTCTAAACTAACAGTTCAAGAATATAACACTCGGAGCCCAGTTTTTTTCGGTTTTGGTTTTCAAAAAGCCCTGTTTCCAAAAAATCACAGCAAAGAAACCCTAGAGCAGGACGTTATAAAAGGTTTAAGGGCACAGTAATCAAGGGGCGGCCACTGTTCACTTTGAACCCTAATCCCAAACATCATTCAACCAAAAATAAAGATAGCAACACAAGCAAAATATCCTTCGAACAAAAACCGTAATATTCAAACACAGGCATAGAACATTCAAACAAAACTCAAACACCCAAAACGGAATCATCATTTCCCCATCATCCCCCCTTCAGAAAAAGCCGAAATAGCCACGAGAAAGAAGAGAGCGGAAAGGTATTACCCATTTTTTGAAGAGAGAGGTGGAGGTTGCGAACTTTGTGTCGCCATCCTTCTCCTTCTCTCCCTGTCCGTTTACAATTTCTGCATAGCATCACTATCATCATCGCGAATAGACCTAGGGTTTTTTCTTCCCTTTCCAGTTTTCCAAACCTGTAAACACGAAAAAACAGAAATCATAACATGCATAGAATAATCGGAACGGAGGGATCGAGATGAGAAGTTTCCGTAATCGCGACGAGAGGATCGGTGAGGTTGAGCGGAGAGATCGAGAGTTGAGAGAATCGGTGAGGCGTGAGCGATGAGAGCTTGCATGAGAATCGAGTGAGGAGATTTCCAATGGGATCGAGAGAAAGAGGTGAGTACTGGTGAGAGGTTTTTTTTTTCGTGAGGATGAACCGAGAGAGAGAGAATGAGATGGGTATAATCGTTTGAGTTTTGTTTTGATTTAGTATTAACATAATTAAATTTTAATAGTCAGTTCTAATTTCTTTTTTTTCATATATTATTTTTATCTCATAAACTAATCTTTCTGTTTGTTTTTAAAAAAAACTGGGTTAGTGTCAGGTCTAAAAAAAATATATAAAAAGATTTTTTTTGTTTTTTATTATTATTATTCTATTTCATTTAATATAACTTAGGTTTAGTTATTAATACGTATAGTTTTCACATTTGAGTTGTAATAGGAATTTTTGATAAAACTAATTTAGTTTTAGTTCAAAGATATAATATATAATAATATAATAACAATAAGTTAATTTCTGTTTATTTTTATTTTTATTTTACTAGTATTTTTATTTAGAGTTAGTATTATTTTGTCTTCTATAATTTATAATAAAAAATGATGAGTTTAAGAAGATATTAGTCTAGGTGGTGACACTTGTCACCACCTGTTTGGTCTGCGAAAATCTGGTGTATACATGCCCATGGTATATATTTTGCACCCTCCTGCATCAAACCATCAGATCTGCCAAGATCCAGATCCAGCGATCCAGAATGGTGGACCATATTTTCTTTCCATGGAGCTGCTACACATGATCCGGCAGCTTGGTTTTGGGCTTGGACTCAGCTTTGCTCTTCACACCTCCAGATTTGACTACAACTACAGGCCCATTTCTCAACTTTTCCCTTTAAAATTAATATTATGCAAGTTTTTTTTTATTATTATATAATGATGTATTAAATAATATTTTGGCATATGGTAGTTTTTTATTTGTTGAATTACCAATTAAATTGTTAATTGATTTTTCATCAAGTAAAAGAATATCTATACTAATAATTATTTAAATTCCGATTTTGTATTGTGTGTTAATTTATTTTCTGTTATTATCCGCAATTATCATTATCGGTTTGCATGTTTATTTCGCGATTGCACACTCCGCTCTCACATTAATATAAAAACAACAACGCCTCCGCTCTCTCTCTTATTTTTGGTTACCCACACCGAATTCTCTAAGGGTCTCACGGTTGGGGATGGGCATGGCCATCCTCACGAGGTTAATTAAGGCCCTTGTTGCCTTGATTAATCATAACCCGAAAAATAATTGGTCCATATAACCAATCACCATGCACCAGGGTCTCATGATTAATCAAGTCCATATACTTGATTAACCATAACCCGAAATATCTTTTCTCTACGTCCAACGCCGCAATTTTCAAAATAGTGTTATGGTACTTAATTAAATTGTTAGAGGTTCGCCCAACGATTTAATTAAAAATGTAAAGTATTTGGGCCATTAGAGGGAAACCCAATGACTCGAATACTTTATTCCATACACTTGAACATTTAAAACACTTTCAAATTAAATTAATTAATTGAATTTGTTTTCAAAAATCAATTTTTCTACAAAAACAAAAAAGACCTAGTGATATGGTATTTAATTAAATTGTTAGAGGTTCGCCCGACGATTTAATTAAAATGTAAAGTATTTGGGCCATTAGAGGGTAACCCAATGACTTAAATACTTTATTCCATAACACTTAATAAAAAGTGAACTTTGTTTCACCTCACTCTTTTCATAATAAAGATTTTGGATGAGAGAAGATCGGTTGACCTCAATCGCCAATCTCGAGTATCGAATCGTTAGAGGATATCCCGACGTTTTGGTACTTGTCATCTACAATTAAAATCAATTCAACCCATTCAAATCCTTTTTCGCTCATATGCGATTATCAAAAATCAAAAACATTTTCATCTAAAATCAATACAAACAATTCAAGACATTTTCAACAAGAACTACGGAGTTTTGACTTTCCCATTGCACAAGGGAATACGTAAGCACGCGGTTTTGAAACCGTGTCAAACTCAAAATAATAAATAAACAAACCCCTTTTCTTTTCTTTATAACTTAGAAATTAGCGATTACACACACAAACACATTTCGAACTAAATGGGTCCCATCGAGTACGATGGACGTAAGAGGTGCTAATACCTTCCTCTTGCGTAACCGACTCCCGAATCCATCCTTTTTGGTCTTGTAGACCGCCTTATCCAATTTTTGTGGGTTTTATCTATATTTCCCCGTTCTTTCTAGAACAAATAAAATTAGGTGGCGATTTCATTGTTTTTGAAAATTCATTTAAATGATTTTTTGAAAATCGAGTTGCTTCACCAAGCCATGCGTAACGATCATTACGCTCCACGCAGCAGTCCGTAGCGACCACTACGAAGGAGAAAATGGAGGCGAGAAAATCTCAACAGCCCAGTTTCCTCAGCGCATCCTACTTCTATAAATAGGTCTTTCACTTTCCGATTTCGGGACGCTTTTTCTTCCACTTTACTTACTGTTACTCTGTCAATTTTTACAGAGATTATTTTCCTTACCTTTTACTGATTCCGATTTATTAGTTTTAGTATCTGGTTTCATTTTCTCGTAGCAATTTCCACATCGGAGATTGTTGAGAACCTTTGCTGATTCTAACCTTACGTTAGAATCGTGCCTTTTTATTTCTTTCATCGCATTTAATTTTTGGAGCAACAAAGAGCAGATCTCACCGACTTGTGGGAGACACCTGAAGTTAGCCAAATATTCCGCAATTTTATTTTCAAGTTTAATTTAATTATTTATTTATTTTATGCCAAAATTGTCTGAAATTTGTGGTTTATTTGAATTGTCTGATATTGTTTATTTCGGTTGCGCTATAATTGAATTATATAACATGTTAGGCTAAATTTAGTTATCGGTATGTAAGGTCATATAGCCAACGAGGTTTAGCAATGTCATTTGATTCATCCCGTTTTAAAAGAATAATTTTCGGGTTTCAATTACTAGCTCTTAATACCAATTGTTTTCTTACGAGAGTAAAATACAGAATAGAAGTTAGGATCAATAAAACGAGAGTTTGAGATAATAACTGGACAGTAGCAATTGTGCATCAACTTAAAATACAGTGAGAAGGCTTTTAAGTTGATTAGATTTTATTTATTTCCAAAAAATATTTTTAAACTCTAATTGAACAGCGAGAGCACTCACTTAGGTTTGATTATAGGATCTAAATCAATAAACACGAGAGTGTGAGAAGAGGGTTTTCAAACAAATATTTCCTACTGAAATTATTTTGATAACTCGAGTTTAAGTCGATGATTTGCTAAATCCCCGAAATCCGACCATTACATATCGATATTCCCCATTTGAATCTAAACTAGATTATAATCAGTTAGGTTCCCTAAATCCAATTATTTACATTATTAGCCTTAGATTTACGTAGTAACCTTAGATAACAATAGGTCAACATTTAGTCTCTTGGGATTCGATAATCTTTAAAGTTACACGTGATAGGATTGTATACTTGCGGTCTAGATTCCTTAAGACACATAAAGTCGTGATCAAGTTTTTGGCGCTGTTGTCGGGGACTAAGAAGTCGATATCGTAAATCTTTCAGTTACGCTGTAGAGACTAAGGCACCATTCCCAATTGTACGCCAAGTACTCGCTCTAGAGGCAAAGACTTAGTGCTACCAATTCTTGAACCTGAGCGCTCTATTATTAGAAGACGCTAAGTACGAGTATCTCGTACAACTCGATCCCTTTCTCAATCTTCTATTTCTACCGAAACAATTGAAGAACCAGACATGGGTGATCGGCCACGTCTGCTCAAATCGTATGCCATTCCTTCACAATAAGAACCGCATAACAACATTGTCGCTCTTGCCATTGAGGCAAATAACTTTGAACTCAAACCTTCTATGTTTTCTGCTGTACAATAGAACCAGTTTTTTGGTGGTTCAATGGATGACCCTAATCTACATCTATCAATGTTTCTGCAATACGCAGATACAATCAAAGTTAATTGGGTCAGTCAAGAGGCGATAAGACTACGTCTTTTCCCTTTTTCATTAAGAGATAGAGCCTGAGCTTGGCTCCAGTCTCTACCAGCTAACTCAGTTACCTCTTGGAACAAGTTGAAGAAAGTCTTTATTGCGCGATATTTCCCACCAAGTAAGACAGCTATGCTAAGATCCCAAATAAGAGATTTTTGACAAAAAGACAACGAGACTCTTTTCGACGCTTGGGAAAGATACAAAGACATATTGAGACTTTGTCCACATCATGGCCTAGAATAATGGATAATTATCCATACCTTCTATAATGATCTCTTGTATAACACAAGATTAACGATAGACGTCACCGCAGGTGGCGCACTTATGGATAAATTGTATGCTACAGCTTATGCACTTATCGAAAGTATGGCTCAAAACCACTATCAGTGGGGGAGTGAAAGAGGTCAAGTAGACAAAGCTCCTGGAGAGAAAGCATCGCTACTTATCCACACCTCTACTTATCCACACAAGGATCGAGCCAAATGTATGCATGTACAACTCACCAAGACGACATATGCAAATTAAGATTATTCACAAAACCTCAATTATTCAAGCATACCATCACGATTCATCTCATGTGAATTATACATCAATTGCACAACATTATATGTCGACAACAAGATCATCACATGTATCTTATACATATCATCACACATCACAAATAACATTATGACATATCATTCCACCAATGTTATTCAACAAATTCCATCAAATAATATTGGCACATACTATGCTTAAGTAATCAAACATACATTGAAATAATATTCAAAACCAATCCAAAACACATTCAATCACAATTGGATCAAGTAATCATATATATGAGAATACTACAATAAATATAATCATATGAGATTTCATGTCAAAAGATCCTAAAAATAATATTTTTCATTTCAAGTCACGCTAAGCCCGGCCTATCGCGCTAAGTGCACCTCACTGAACAAACAACCCCAAAAGTCAGAATATTTCGCGCTAAGCGTGCCCTATCTCGTGCTAGGCGCGGTCTGTGATACATGAAATTTTCTGCTACGAACCAGTTACATTCTCCCACAAAATTACCACATAAAACTCATTCCAATCAACAAAATAACATCATTAAAGGGTATCCTACCATGTTTCTAGTCATGGCTCATCATTCTAAGTTGAAGAACACAATTCCCTTTCAAACCCTAACATTCAAAGATTCTAGAAATTAAAATTGAACAACCTAGCATGTTCCTAATCATTACCCACAATATACAATCAAACAATAACATAGATTATCCACCCTTACCTCTTGGAGATTCTTCTCCTAGGGTTTCTCTTCTCTTTTCCTCTTTCTCCTCTTCTCTTTTCTTCTTTCTCTTCTTCCTTCAAATGAAATTATAATTATGACTCCCTTCTAATCCTTACTGACTAGTATTATCTTAATGGGCTTAATACTTAACACATATATATTACTTCTATTCTCATAAATAGGCCCAATACTAAATAACCATAATTTTACTCATAAAACTCAATTATTTAAATAACACACATATTCAAATAATTCAAATTTAAATTAAAATACCAAATTAAATTAATTATCACATACTGTAATATAATAATAATAATTAATAATTAGCTATTTAAAAATCGGGATGTTACACTACACACGATAGAACTATATACTTGCGGTCTAGATTCTTTAAGACACATAAAGTCGCGATCAGGAAATCATGTTTTAATGTTTCTAATTGATGATACATGTTAGTTATAGGCTAATATGTATTTAATTTATGAATTAGGGCTACTTGGAATGGGTTTTGGGGGGAGAATATGATTTGGGCAGAAGCTTCTCGCAACTGATTTTTTGCATAATCGCGAGGTCGCTTAGTGGGCTGGGTGTCGCTTAACGTAACCTGGAAGAAAAAGTTTTACATTTTAGGTAATTGAAAGGGGTTATGTATGCTATTGATTTATGAAGTATTTCCATTAATTTTAATAATTAATTCGATGTGTTTTTGATTGATTTTATTGACTTTTGATGAGAAACATAATACTTGAATTTATATGTATGTATGTATGTATATGTATGTATGTATGTATGTATGTATGTATGTATGTATGTATGTATGTATGTATGTATGTATGTATGTATGTATGTTGTGAATTAGTGTTAGATGTGAATAACATGTATTAGCATGGTTTGCTATGTGTTATTATGATGTCTTTAAGTGATGAATGATATGAGAATCCATTAGATGTGATTGATGACATTATATATGTATTTTTGTGCAAAAAGGTGAGATAATTCATATGTGATGAATTATGTATTATATGCTTGTATGATTAAGATTGAGAAACAATCTTAATTTGCATATAATTGTTAGTATTTGCACATGCATCATTTGTTGTCAAGAGGCAATGTTTGCTAGCTTTTGCGAGAGTTCGTGACTTGTCCCGAGCTTGAGAGACGGGTTTGAAAGCTTGAGATATGGGCTTTTTGGTGGTTATATGTCTGATAGATGGGCCCGACAGGACCGATAAGGATAACATTGGTACCACATGCATAATTGTATCGAATTCGTTGTTGCTTGTATGTGATGTATCACTTATTATTATATATGTCCATAATGATACGAGTTCTCACCCTTCTATTGAAATGACGTGCCTTGCGACGTCACTTAGGTACTGAAGATATTGGCACTTCTTGCAAGGATTAGTTGGAAGAGATTAGCATCTCGTTTATCCGCTTATTTAGGTAGTTGTCGTGCTATGATTATGTAACACGGGGATCGTTTAAATTAATGTTCAATTTGTTATATTCATGTATTATAGAGATATTTGGTTGTACTACTCTCCATATAATTATGCTATATTTGGGATTTTGGTGATAATGGACTTTAGTGCCTAATATTTATGACATGATTGTTAGTATGATATTTCAATCATTAATATTATTATGAAAAAGATTTAATTCGTTGCAAGATGCATATATGTTATTATATGAAATATGATTTTAAATGTATGAATAAACATGATCAATGTATTATGTGTTTGTTTTTGGAAATACATACAAGGTTTTCTTTTGATATGCATGCTAATTTACTCTGATTATGCCTTTATATTATGAGTGGGGTTTAGAGGGTGTTACATCGTGCGACAATCTGAAAGTTGGGAGATGTTGCATGGTGGAGGTTTTTGGTGGTTGTAGTGGCGGTAATGTGTTGGTGCGATAAATGGTGTTGGACTGGAAGAAAATAAAGGTATTAAGTTCCTCAAATGTTATTTCCTCTCTTTATTTTTAACTAAAAAATAACGACTGTGACAGTTTCATGTTAAAAACATTTTGCTTTGATGAAGTAGAACAAAATAGTTTATTGATACTTTATTTTTCTTTGTTTTGGTGTGATTGTAATGAGTTAGATGATTTCTTGGTGTTTTTGAGTGGAGATGAAGAAGGCTACGAGGTTGTGTTGTGTTGAAAAAATGGTGAAGTTGTTAGGTTAATGAAAACGATGAAGATGATGTGTGTTTTGAAGATGAATATGGTGAGATATTGTTGTTGTTGTTGAAGGAAGGTTGATGAATATGGTATTGTTGTTGAAGAATGAATATGGAAGAAGATGGTAATGTGAATGACAAAATAACAGTGGTGTTGAAGGAGGGTTGGTGAAGATGATGAAGGTGTAATATGGTTGTGTTGAAGGAAATTTGAATAAAATGTATGGTTGAATAAAAAGTGATGTGCATTGTTAATGAAGAGGTGGCGAGAATGATGGAAGTGAGGTTGTTGTGTGATATGAAGGAGAATGCTGATGGCAAAAAATGTTGTTGTATCCTTACGTGTTATACATTACCTACAATGATGTTTTTCTTTTTCTTTTTATTATGGCCACCTTGTTCTCCATTTTAGTATGTATATATACTATAATAATTAGGATTTTTTTTAAATAGGTCAAATTTTATCTTATTTTGTTAGTGGGAGGTTAGTGGAAATACCATTTGAGAGTAATGAAGATGAATTTTGCACATACTGGATATACTAATTAAGGCTAGTAGGACCATGATGATCCTTTCTCATACTTTATATGCAGATGATATCATGTTGTTTACTAGAGGTTGCATTACTTTCCTTGATGCCTTTGTTGATCTAATTGCCAAATATTTAGAGTGCTCAGGTCGGGTGTGAAGCCATTTTAAATCAACTAAGTATGCCAACTCTATGAATGCTGTTAGACATGGAATTTTGTCCAACAAGATTGGTTTCAAGATGGGTCATCTTCCCTTTTCCTATATGGGTGTTCTTGTTTTCAATGGAATTCCCAAACCATTTATTTTCAACTAATAGTAAACAATACTACCAAGAACAAGCATGAAACTTGGAGAGCTAGCCTATTGTTTAGAACAGGTAGAATATAACTGGTTAAATATGTTATTCATATGATGCTAATTTAATCCTTTGGGAATTATTTATGGCTTGTTATCTTAATCAAAGAGATTGAAAGTTGGTGTAAAAATTTAATTGAAGTGGTGATATTCACAAAAGGAAATTGGTAACAATGGTTATGAAACATTCATGTTAGGACATAAAGGATGAGGGGTTAGGGATCAGGTCTCTCAGGACTATCAATGAGGTTAGTGGAGAAGCCACAAATTTTTTAAAAGCCTGGGCAAAACTTTAAAGACGGCAAATTCACATAAGATGAATCATAACTAATGTAACTCCATAAAGTGAGACTTAAAAAACACAGGCCAACAGATTTAAGATACAATTCAAGTGAGAGTAATTACAAATTTGGACAGGAGTAATAAGGAGAAAAGTAGCCGCTTACCTTCACTTAAAATGATGATCCTGACTTCGAACAGAATATCGTTTAACTACAAGTTGAATTTGGCATGTTAACAAGAAGACAACCCTTAACACTGCCAAAGAAACATGTATGTTTTACGTTGGAAGCAATTTTCAAAGAATTGTGATGCTTGCTTGTCTAACACTTGCCAACTGACCACTCATCATTGCTCCCTTCAAGAACCTTGAGAAAATGGTTATCAACACATGCTTTATTAGCCAATGATCATGCATAAAAACTCAATTATAACTAAGGGGAGTATAGAGGATATAAAGACACATTTCCAAAATCTATGACATTAATTGGGAGATGCACACAAACCTTAGTAATCAAAAAGTCAATCTCTCTCTTTTTTTAAGATAAAGATATAATCTCCACTCCTCATTACTAATACTAATAATAATAATTTAAAATGAACCAAATATGAAGTATCATACCATCAAATATTTCGAAATATATACCAATCCATTGGAGACACCCCTTATCACCAAGAATTTGGCATGCTATCTAGGCAGAGAACAAGAAGACAACCTTTATCACCAAGCTGCCATGCATCAAAGAGATCAAAAAAGATTTCAAGACAGATAAACAAAAGAACTTAGTTTAGTTATTCAATTGAACACTTGACATGCAAGTACGAAATGGTAAATACGTTAGGAAATTTGGCACCAATTTGGCACACCAAAAATGAACAACAATCACATAATAACAATCAAAGAAGAGACAAGAAAGAAGATTGTAATCGATAGGATCTTCTACTTATAAATGATGATTTTTGTGGTAGCAATTATCGAGAGTCGAGTTAGAGGAAGAAGAAACCAAACCACAATCGCTTCTTCCACCAAGATATATGAAGGAAGAGCCCAGACAGCTGCCCGTCCTCGCCGGGTGTTGGCTTCGCCTATGAAAGAGGCCAACAATATCGTTTAATGTTGAAGCATTATAATGAGACTGATTGAGACTGACTCATGAGCCACCATCCTAAAAGCTAGAGTTTTTAGGAGAGATAGAATCTCAAGTATCATGGTTTTTTTGTCTATATGGACAAGAATCAAGGCCTATTTACCGGAGCTAATGGAGAATTCTATTTAGTTGATTGATATGGGTGATAACATAAATCTATGGTGAGACAATTGGTGTGGGAAGATCCTTGCTTCTCTTTTGCATATCCTTGAAGACAAACTTTATTATTTAAAGGCTCGTCTAAAAGTTATCCACAATGGTCACTCTTTCGCGCTGCTTTATAATCTTATTCAATTTCTGGAGACTAATAAAAGGAAATTGACAATTGATGATGTCCTCTGTAAGAGAGGTGTGTCCATGTCTTTGGTATGCAACCTATGCTATCAGGAAGAGACAACTCTTTCTCATGTTTTTCAGCTGCAGGTATTTTAGAAAGGTTTGGTGTTGGTTAGGGAGCATGCTAGACACGAGGATTGTCATGTGTAACCTTGAAGATTGATTAACAGTTATGGACCTTAGCATTTGTGCTTAGTGTAGAGTTGTCAACCGGGCTTTAGTCCTCGCTGTAGGAAACTGTATTAGGTGTGCTAAAAACTCTGCAAGGTTTCAAAATAAGCACACTAGAGGTCTTCACGCTCTTCAATCATTTCCTTAACAATGTTGGCTGGCAACTCCACACCCGAGTGCACAAACTTGGCAATCATAGACTTTATGGTGGTGGAAAAATTCTCAATCAACATAAATAATCTAAAGCCCCAAGTTTGTAAAGAGGTTATGTGGTGCCCACCAATTAGGGGGTTGTTGAAGGTTAATATTGATGATACACATGTAGAGGTTCTTGTTAAGGCAACTTGTGGGGTATCTTTATGGTGAGCAATTTGGCAGCTTTGCATGTAATTTAGACTAGGAGAATACTTTCTTTGCAGAGTTTATGGGAGCAGTTTTAGCAATTGAGCAGGCAGTCAATCACAACTGGTCTAATCCGTGGTTAAACACTGACTCTAAATTAGTTATTTTGGTGTTCAACAAACTATCTATTATGTCATGGAAAATCAGGTACATATGAGACAACTGTATGCATCTGATAGAAAATTTTAAATATTTAGTGAGACATAGAAACAAAATAGGTTTGCCTAATTTTAAAATTAGATAGATTTGAGATTTTGAATCAATATCTCCTTATTTTTAATATATTTTGGGCTAAAGTTAAAAGAAAAGCATGGTGTATACAAATGTTTCCTCTTATTGCATATTTTTAATCTTATTAACAATCTAACAAGAATTTAAAGAATATTATAATTTCCACATAAAATTTAACAAATTTAAATGTGTGTTTGGAAGAAGTATTTTAATCAGGAAAAATAATTTTTTAAAGGAATTTAAAATGATTTGATCAAAATTTATTATTTTGATAAAAAAATGAAGAATTGTTAAAATAATCTAAATTTATGAAACATTTTATTCAAGTCAAATTTAAACAATTTCAAAAAACTCCAAAAAGTAAAGAATTTGACATTACACTATAATTTGAGTGTTAAATCATTTATTATTATTTTTTTAAAATTTGCAAAATAATCTTCATATTTTATGAAAATTACAAATTTATCTCTAAAATTTTCAAAAAATTGCAAATAAATTCCTAAATAATTTTCAAAATTTCTAAATTGATCCTTTAAAATATTTTAAAATTGTAAATTAGTCTCTATTTTTCATATTTTAAATTTGGTCCAAAAATTTATAAAAATAATCTTAAAAATTTAACGATGAATCATTTTAATACTCGATAAATTTTTTTTAAAATTAAATAAATTTTAATTGAATAATTAAAATTACTTAAAATTTTAAATTCCTTTAAAATTACTCAAAAATATTTTTCTTTTTTTACTAATAACCAATTTTTCTATGGCTAAATCCATCACAAAAGGTCGGAAAGTAAAATTAAGAGTCAAAAGATATTCCTGAGAAGTTAATTACCCAAATCTTAATACTCGTAATAGTATACTGATGAGAACTATAGTTAATTACCCCAATCTTAACTTAGTACTAATATACTGAGAGAACGAGAATTATAGTTAATTACCCCAATCACTTCAATTTCTTTGGATCTGACTTACCCCCCAAAAATTGAATTAGACAGAGCTCGAAAACTGCGCAATCTTTCTAGGGTTCTTAACGACTCTTCAATTACCACTCTCTTTGCTCATCTTCAGGTATTTCTTTATCTTTCCAATTTCACTTCATTTCTTGCATGTCTGATTAACCGATAATCTTTCAATCTTTTAGGAATAAGCGTTTGTGTGGAAATGGATGCGGATGAGCACGTGACTCATGTTCCTTCTCCCGTGGGAATTTCTGGTTCTGAAGGTGAAGACAACACTGTCAAGAACATGGAGATAAGTGATTCTGTGGATGAGGAGAATAAGCTGGAAGCTGAAAAGTCTGTTCAAATTGAAGAAGAGTGCGGTAGTTCGTTGCAAGTGGATTTGGAGTTGAACGAGACGGTTGTGAAATCGGAGGAGGGAGTAAGAGAAACAGTGCATGCTGCTGAGACTGTTACTCTTTCTGTTAAAGATGAAAGTCTCAACGGAAACATCGAGATCAGTACAAGAGGTATACTTCAGTGTGTTATGGATTGAGTCTTACAAATACACTGGAAAAGTTGTATCCCAAGTTTTCATGTTATCCATAATGTAGTCTGTTTCATTTAGATGACATATAGCTGTTTCAGGTGTTAAAAGAGCCCGGATTACTGTTGACGATGAACACGAACGTCAGCCTTCTGTTCATTTTAGTTACAAGTCCCTGACAAGGTTTGTGTTATTGCCTTTTTCTACTGGTTGCTGCGAAAATATTTGTAGTCCCTACGAAATGATGAGCTTTCAAGTTTAGTCCCTGCTACATTTTAATTGAAAATTCGGACCTTCATAATATTGCTGTTAGTTATTTTGAAACTTTTTACAAAAAATGGATATTTTAGCCCTCGAAATAGTCACTATGTATGAAATGCAAATAGGGATAAAAGTGAAAAAGTTATTATGAGGAACTAAACTAGAAAGCTCATGATTTTGTAGAGACTATAAATATATTTAACCCCTTTATATTATAATAATATCCAACCTTTGCTGTTTGGTTTTCACTTATTGAAATTTGGACTTGTCTTTGAACCCTTTTCAGAGCTAGTAAAAAGAAGCTTGAGGAATTACTACAACAATGGTCCCACTGGCATGCTAAACATGTTTCCTCGTCCAATGTAAGTCCAATCAATTTAAAAAATTTCAGTGAAAGAATATTTCCCTTAGTGATAATAAGTGAGTATGTAGAGGATACCGAATAATATAACATGATAAGAAAACATGAAAATACCGTGGAGACATGAAGACAAGGATTTTAAATAAAGTTAGAGTCTGCAGTTGTTGAGTTATAATCCAATTACCTATGAGCGACTTCTCTTGAAAAACTGTAGTACCCATGATTGAATTTCAGTTTCAAACCAAGTCTGAAAGATCATTCGATATTTGGTGTATTGTCAGATCAAATAGGCCCAAATGTGCTATTAAGAAATGCAATTTTGGCTGTTTTAGTTATCCACTTAATTATAGAAGTTGAGAATGTTTTTCCATGCAGGATCCTAGCGAAATGTTGGAATCTGGTGAGGAAACGTTTTTTCCTGCTGTGTGTGTTGGACTTGAATCGACATCTTCTGTGGTGAGTAATCTTGGTCTGTTTTTGTGAACCTGCATAGCTTCAGGCCGTGAACTTGCATAGCTTCAGACCTTGAACCTTTTAATTCCATTACTTGGAATTTTTTTCTCTTATCTCTAGTTTCAAGGTTTTAGATTGCTGGAGTTGTAGGGATAGTGTTTACAGTAAACATTACAGTTTGAAGCATGCATATACTGAATTTTGTCATATTTTCTTCATCTGGTATTAATACTATTTCTTGCTTAACTCTTGTTCAAGTTTGACATGCACTCTATCATTTTAATCATTTTCACTCGGTATTCATGCTATCTTATTCTAATTGCCTTCATTTCTACATTCTAATTAATGCATTTTATATGTTTTCTAAAGTAGTTGTTAGAAGCCTATATGCGACATAGTTATGCCAATAATCATTACAAGGATAGTAAGCATGATATTTTGTGCATGTACTGTCTCCTCTTGAGATTATTTATATAAGAATAAGAAAAGGAAACAGTTGCTGTTCGTGACATCAAATATATAACTTTCCTCCCATTTATTTAATTTGCAGTCGTTCTGGATGGAGAATCAGACAATGAATGGTATTAACACAGATGTTAGTCCTATAGATGATAGTTCTGTGCCTCTATATGATCGTGGATATGCTTTGGGATTGATTTCAGCTGATGTTTCAAATAATGCGGACAGGTATGCACATTTACGTTGTATTATTTAAGGATGAAGCTGTGGGTGCACTTCACTTATCTGTTCTAGATGGTATATGTGATCATATGAAGCTTGAAATATTATATAAAATATTATATGAAATATCATGAAGTGGTATGGCTACTGGAAATATCTATTTTCTTATCTATTGATATTGTCACAAACGAATTATCCAAAAAGCATAAGCTGTTATTGCAGTTGACTGAAAGTGTATGAATGATATGTACCCGCTCACACAAGATCCCTTTGGGCTTAAATTTTGGACAATATTTACACTCTAACATTATATGGCCTGAACATGTGCTTATAAATGGGGGCAACCCTCACCCTAAAAGCCAGTTTTGTAGGGATGCGTTAGGCCCAATCCACATTCTAAGAGGTACTAAAGGGATGAGTTAGGCCCAATCCACATTGTAGGCCCGAACTGTCCATCTTTCAGATCCCAAAGGATCTTTTATGAGGGCATGTGATAGAGATATAATATAAACCATTCATTTATTTCACTAATATGAAGCTTTTTGGATATTAAGTTCATGACAACCCTTGTGGCTTAGAGTTCAATCCTTTTTACCCCCATTCTTCTAGTTCTTCTAGATAAAAGTAACATTTACGTCTGGAGTGTGGAACTAAATGATGGGTGGCCTGATAGCGGCCTCATAGTGGAGTTGCCCAACTGATCTTAAACCAGGCTTTAATACCATCTTAGAATGTGTGAGTGGACCTAACTCATCCCTACAAAACCGGCTTGTAGGGTGAGGATTGCCCCCACTTATGAGGACATGTTCAGGCCATATATTGTCTGATGTGAAACTCTTAACAACACCTTATATTTTGGACAGTTGTGTTGACTATTTTATTAGGATTTTAGAAAGAAAGCTTGTTTTAATTCTTTATGGAAGTGTTAATTCAGGTTCTATAGGATCTGGTAACTAATCCCACATGCTTGTTATTATTAGGTATATGGTTATTGTGGGAAAGTGAGAGAGGACATGCATTTAGAAATGGGAGGGAATAATAGAAGGGCTCTAGAAAATTAGTTGTGGCTTGTGGGAGAGGCTAGACATTCAAATTCTCTGGAGTCTCTTCAATTATTTATTTTGTCTAAACTGCCAGGACGCAATATCACTTTTATTAGGATTTTAGAAAGAAAGCTTGTTTTAATTCTTTATGGAAGTGTTAATTCAGGTTCTATAGGATCTGGTAACTAATCCCACATGCTTGTTATTATTAGGTATATGGTTATTGTGGGAAAGTGAGAGAGGACTTGCATTTAGAAATGGGAGGGAATAATAGAAGGGCTCTAGAAAATTAGTTGTGGCTTGTGGGAGAGGCTAGACATTCAAATTCTCTGGAGTCTCTTCATTTATTTATTTTGTCTAAACTGCCAGGACGCAATATCACTTTTATTCATGCTTTAATCTTTTTCTGTTAATGTAGTATTTGTCTCTATTTGTTTTTTTTAAACGGCCAAACTTACAATTCTATGCTAGTCTACCCGAGTTTTAGTTTTAGTAACCAGACTGGACCAGACTAGAGTACTAGACCACTAATCAGTTCCTGTGGAAGATCCACAGGGAGGTCCAGTGACTCTTATTTATTTATTTATTAATTTTAAATTCGTATTTTGAATTTGCAGCAACTAGGTGGCATGGCATATTGTGTTAGAGCAGATAAGGATATAGGCATTATCCATGTTATTATGTGGTTATTGGGGGCACCATAATACTTGTTGTGTTAAGAGCTCCCAAATATAGTTTTTGGATTATGAAATCTTATAGTGGGATATATTTACGTCATATTTTGTATGTTTTGTTCCATCTAGTGTCTCAAAGTACCTTTTTTCATGCATCTCTTGTTATGGTGGTATGTTTCTAATTGATATGAATAATTGAATTACTCATAAAAGAGTTCCTTTTCATTTACTGCAAGTGTGTGACTGCTATTTCCACATACCTATTTGGGAACAAATACCTCTTGCTTGCATCACAGTTTGTGCCTTCTTTGATTTTTTTACTTTTCTAATATTGCAGTGGTCTGGAAATCATAGATGCTCCTTCCAGGTGTTTCAATTGTGGTTCATACAGTCACGCTTTAATTAAATGTCCAAGGCCTCGTGACCCCACCGCTGTCAATAATGCTCGCAGTAAACTTAAATCCCGACGGAACCAAAATTCTTCTTCTCGTAATCCTACTCGGTATTATCAGAATTCTCCAGCTGGAAAGTATGAAGGTTTGAGGCCAGGCGCTCTTGATGATACCACACGTCAACTCTTGGGCTTAGGGGTAAGAGTTATTGAAAATGTTGTTTATTTTATGTATTAGAATTTAGAATACATTTTTAACCTTTAGGTCTTAATTTTTGAATAGATTGAGAAAGTTGTTTTATAGGAAAAGGAAAGATGTGAGGTAAAGTTTAACCAGGTAACAATACTAATAGGATATACTTAAAAGTCCAAAGTAGTTAGAATAATGGTATTACTCAAGAATAAATCAACAATACACCCAAGCTGCACAGTCTCTACATATTGGAGATAGCATCTATGTTGAGACAATGCAGTGCAGAACACTAAAGAGAATCTATGTACAGTTGAACACAGCCTGCTGATGTCGTATATATGTAAAATATAGTAGGTTTAGCAGTGTAGTGGTTTATTGTTCAACTGATATTTTTCCATCTACTACTTTTATCATCAATCTATCATTAGTAATAAGTTAATAACTGATAACAAGTTAGTAACAAAAATTTTCTTCAAAAAAAGTTAGTTACAAAATTGGCAGAATAGCAATACTGGTTCTATCTTTTTATTTGGGTATTATACAGTCTGAATTTTGAAAAATGCTGTAATATGAATTTCATAGTACTAATGAACAGTGAAAGAAGATATATTTTACATTAATTGATCGAGTCAAATAAATTCTACACACGACGAATACATGCATTCTACTAAATACAAGAGACAATAAATTAATAGAATCATTCCCATGATTACTAAGGTCCCAACACTTCTCGGAGTTAGTAATCTATTTGTTGATGTATTAATTTCAACAATTACATTTTAACTACTCTCCCTCAAGCTGAAGCTTATACATACAAAATATTCAACTTGTTACAGATGTAAGCTATACTTGGTCAGTGGCTTGATAAGGAGATCAGCCAATTGATAATTTGAATTAACAAAGGAAGTAATAATCTCTCCTAAAATAACTTCTTTGTCGGACTAAGGAACACTAGATCTCAACATGTCTGGTTCATCTATGGAAGACTGGGTTGAAGAAACATGAAGCGTATGCTTGATTATCTCACTAGCATGATAGGGCCAATTTCATTTTCACAGTTTCAATACCTTCAGTAGTCGCTTTAAGCATGAGTTTACAAGTAGTGAGATTCATGGGAAGCATCTTTCCTCAACACAAGATCTAACAAGAACATTTTAAATATTAGATCCAACCCAATCAACATTAGAATAAGCAATATTATTCTCACTTTTTTTGCCTTTTCAGTTTCTTATAAACCGTGAACGTCACTGAACGAAGATATAATTTGTGATGAGTTGCTTGACTCGTAGTCAATATAAATACATTCAACTATTTACAAGAGTCAATATAAATACATTTCCTAGACTACTAAGGTTCAAATGCACATCGGAACTAGTTTTCTATTTATCAATGTGTTAATTTAAAAAATCGCAACTGTTGTCTTACAACTTTACGCATGGTGGACTATAATAAACTATCGAGTGCAGACTTCTATAGCAGGATTTATCTTCATAAATTGTTCTTTCTGTGATTATGCAGGAACTTGATCCACCTCCATGGCTTAACAGAATGCGAGAATTAGGATACCCACCAGGATATCTTGGTAAAAAACATTTCTTTGATCTTTAACTATATTCTGTTTGTGTTTTTTTTGAATTATTGATGGAAAGCCATCTACAAATAGTAATGTATAATAAATCCATGAGGCTAAGCTGTTTTTTTGCTAGTTAAAACGAACATGAAACCTTTTCATATGGGAGATAACTTCAAATGGTTGAGTTGTTGTATTTAAATTGCATCTGATAATCTTTTATGGCTCTGAAAAATGTTGATTGCTTCTGAAAGTTATCGAATTAGTCTTTAAACACTGAACAGAGTTGTGTTGTTATTTCTATATTGTTTGCTTTCCTATTTTATTGTTTTTGGTTGATATTTGCTGTCTTTATAAATCCATCTCTGCTTTACATTTTTCTTATTTGGTTTCGTTATGAACTGTATTGGAATTCAGATGCGGATGATGAGGATCAGCCTTCTGGCATAACGATATTCACTGACAAGGACATGGCTGAACAGGAAGACGGTGAAATCGCTGGAGCAGATTCTTCAAAGCCAAAGCTGAAAATGAGTGTTGAATTTCCAGGAATAAATGCTCCTATTCCAGAAAAAGCCGATGAAAGATTGTGGGCTGCTAGAGCTGTAGTACCCTCAATCTCGTCAGATATATCAAGGAACTGGTCACAGCAGAGATCATCGAGTTTTGGTAGCCGAGGACATCATCGGGAGCAGAGGATAGGCGACTTAAGGGATGATGGTCCTCCAGGAGATCCAGGACTCAGTTCATCACAATTTAGTTTTCAACCTAGGTTTGGTAGTGGCCACATTTCTCCGAATTCAATGGCAGAGTGGAGTAGTAGAAGAAATCCTTTGCATGAAGAAGAGCCACCAAAGCCTTTTTCATTCCATTCTCAGTATTATTCAACCCCGGAGAGGCATTTTTCGCCGTTGGAACGAGATTCTGGTAGTAGCAGACATGGAAACCGGAGTTCTGGTAGCATGTATGACAGAGATAGAGACAGAGATCTTTCATCTCGATTTAACGATAGGCGTCCGGAAGATCGTCATTATCATAGTCGTAGGTGATAGTTGAAATTGCATTAAACATGACTATGCGTGAGTTCAGATTAGCACTTGTAGAGCAACAAACTTTGATCGACTCAACAGGATAGATATATTCTTTACCGGTTCGCCTCATAGGATAAGGTTTCTAACAAACCAAGCATATTGGTAGGTTATGAAGATACAGTTTATCATTTTCAAACATTGGCATTGTTTACACTCGCACCTGTTAGGAACATGAGTTGTGCAGAGTTCTAAGTGGCTTTTGGTAATTTTGTTGGCACTATTTCCTTTTGTGGTTAGTTGCTTACTTAACTCTCATTTGCTTGTGCAATGAATTATCAAGTTCTAGAACTGATGACTCTTTTAAGTATATGATTTTAGCAGTTTTATATGTTTCGGCCATGTAGGTTGAGATTGTTTTGAAACCGAATATGATTTTATGTGAAAGATGAATTATAACTATGCTGTAGTTTTCTATGCTAGTTAATGTATGTTAGCATATGTTTCGGCCATGTAGGTTGAGATTGTTTTGAAACCGAATATGATTTTATGTGAAAGATGAATTATAACTATGCTGTAGTTTTCTATGCTAGTTAATGTATGTTAGCATATGTCCTAAAGGTAACTAGTTGAAATACACAAATTAAAAAAAAAAAAAACTTATTTTTAGACTTTTAATTTTCTTTCTTGTCTCAAATTCATCATCAACTATACATACTTTGATAAAAAAAGGAAGTTGAAGAATTATATAAAATAAAATTAATAGAAGAGTTTTATAATTTATATTTATAACAAAAACTAAAATCAGGAGGAAGAATATAAGAGACTAAAATGATTTATATTTTATAGTACAAACCACACAATTTAATAGAATAAATAAACTCTTTTAAAAAACTATATTTTTAAATATTTTAGGTAAAAGATCTACCAAGATCTTTAGTTTTATGCATGGTTTATATATAAAATGATATAATCCTATAATTAAAAAAATATTTTTTTGGACAAAAGTAGTTAAATAATTTATGTGTATTTTATAATATTTATAAATTCAAATAAAAATTTACTTTGTTTTGATATAATTTATATTCTTATAAATTTTTTTATTTAGAATTTCATCTTTCTTAGTATAATTAAATAGATGTATATTTAATAATAATTTGAATCAAATAACATTTGATAGCAGTTATTTGTTTTGTGCATACACCGTATTGTGTTTCTCATATATGTATCGTTAAAAGATAACGGAGGAAATCCCGATCAAATACAAATAAATGCCTTTCAATAAAACTAGTAACAAACCCGTGCGACGTCTCGTCTGGATTCACATTATATTTATAGATTATTAAATTATTAAGTATGTTATCATATTTTCAGTTGAGTATATGTCTCATGTAAACCATGTTGGCATTTAACTCCATATTTGTAGCAAGCGTCGGTCCTATCAACAAATCACGTCTGCATGAACAAATAGGAAAAATTATATACTTTTTGAAATACATGGAAAATGTACATACTATATATTTTAATTCAAAATAGATTTTTAATTTGAATCGTAAAGTATAAGATATAAAGTTTACCAACTATCAAAGTGCTTGAAAGACTTCCTTGTACACAACATTAGTAGTAGTAGAACACGGTACATTCTCCTTGTCATGAATTAGGATTTTTAGTCCACTTTTGCTCTTAACTCTTGAAATTGCAACATATAATTGACCATGACTAAACACAGGAGTAGACAAATACAATCCACGTAGTATCGCACGGGTCCCTCGAAATTTTATATTTCATGTATTTAATTATGACTTGTAAGGTTCATTTATATATATATATATATATATATATATATATATATATATATATATATATATATATATATATATATATATATGAAACATAAAGATAAGTTAATGTGATTCAATAAAAATTTAATCTATTTTGAATCAAATAATATATTGAATTAAAATACACCTTTCATGTTTTTCCTACCAAATTTTAAGTATTTATTCGTATTTATATTAAATCGTACAACCATTTTATAACTTCAATCATTTTATTACTTCAATTATATAAAGCGACAACAAAAGAAATAGTAAAAGATGTACAAATGAATTGAGTTGGTATCTCATAGATACGTTCACATCTACCGTGAATACGAATGAGTTAACAAAACTCAAGAATAAAATCATTTCGAGATATTTTTAGGTTAGCGTTAGATGAAATATTGGGAGGAGATTCTCTCTTTTGTTTGTAAGGGAAATTTCGTTTGTGAAAAAGGATATTTGTTTGGCTGAATGTTACCGTGTTAATTTTAATTTTTATATATATATATATATATATATATATATATATATATATATATATAAGTTTACCAATTCAAATAATATTACTTTTAGATATTATTCAATTTTGCAAACCCAAAATATATGACAGCTTCCGTCAAATATCATTTTTAAATCCTTCTTTTTATATATTATATTTACAATTTTTACAAACCTACCATGTATGACAGCTTCTCGTCAAAATTTCTTTTGATTTTATCTTTTAGTTAAAATCATATTTAATTAAGCAAATTATGATATATGTTTTTTTGTTGCATGAATTAGATAATAATCAGATAAATAATGCAGAAAACAAATATTCTAATAAGTCAAAATAAAACATATTTTTTGATATCTGAAGATCAAAATAATACCATCATAAATCAATTAGAAATTGACTTTCGGATAAATATTCAATAATACCAAATTTTTATCATATCCTGTGTCATTGCCTAACAAACGGGCATACAAAGTTTAATACAAAAATAAATCTGGCACACCATTAATAATAATTAATAATAATAATAGCGTTAAATAGTGTTAAGTGTTATTTCAAATAATGGAGAATGAAGAAGATTGAGGAGTGATATCTTGAAATATCAAAATAATCCGAAGTTGTGATATCTTGGAATATCAAAATAATCCGAAGTTGTGATATCTTGGAATATCAAAATAATCCATTCTAATTCCAATAAATCTTGTAGTGTAATGATAAATAGTGGGTATTTTTAAATCATGCAATGAATAATATTCCATTTAATTATAATAGATTTAATTTGGCCATTCCAATTCCTTTCTCATTAACCGTGAGTCAAACATTAGAATTCAAATTCTGTCAAAAAAACATTGGAATTCAAATATAAATAAATTAACCGTGAATGAAACATTGGAATTGAAATTCAAATATAAATAAAATTCAAATCTAAATAAAATAAATTAATAAATCAAATAAATAAAAAATAGTGTAAAATTATGATAGATTGACATGTCAGCAAAATTAAATGCCAAATGAATATGGTAACAGCATAGTGTTGATTAGTCTATTATACCCTTGGAATAAGAAAAGTTATAACATTTAATCAAAAGGTTAGACTTGGAATTTCCAGGTACTTTACTTTTAATAGATCAAAATAATACCATCATAAATCAATTAGAAATTGACTTTCGGATAAATATTCAATAATACCAAATTTTTATCATCCTGTGTCATTGCCTAACAAACGGACATACAAAGTTTAATACAAAAATAAATCTGGCACACTATTAATAATAATTAATAATAATAATAACGTTAAATAGTGTTAAGTGTTATTTCAAATAATGGAGAATGAAGAAGATTGATGAGTGACATCTTGAAATATCAAAATAATTCATTCTATATGGGAAGTTGTGATACTTATTCTCTTTTATTAAAATTATTGTAACTTATTTCCCTTTATGAAATTATGGTAACTTTTTTTCATTTATAAATATCTGGAACACGTTTGTCTATTTATAAAAATATATGTAACCTATTCTCATTTATAATTATATAAATAGTTAAATTTATAAAATTATTTGTAACTTATATTTCCATTTATAAAAATAATTGTAACTTATACAATTTATAAAAATGATTGTAATAGTAAATTTTTATCTTTAATTATTAATTTTTTATGAGTATCATTTATCATTAAATTTTCATGACTATCATTTAACATTGTTTTATCATGATTACGATTATAAAATTAATTTGAAAAGATTGTGATATGTTTAGTTATTTCATAAGTTTAAAGAAATTACAAAATCTCAATTGATTTTGTTTTGCTTTATTATCCTTTCTATAAAAAGCTAAATAATTTCAAAACATATTTTATTTCAAATAAGGATCTAAATAATTACAAAATATATTTTTCGGGTAATCTTGATTTTTATAGATACTTTAGTTAAGTTGTATGATATTTCTTAAATATATGTGATTTTTATTAATATTTCATACAAATACATGGTTTTTAATAATATTTAGTAACAAAATGTTAATTAAACAATAATAGTACTTACTTTCAATTTTAAACAAATAACATTTTGAAATAAAATAAAATAAAATTATTTTTATTAATATTTTTTAAAAATATAATTTTTTTAATATTTATTAATAAAAAACTTATTTTAAGACAAAATTTTATCGATTTAAATCTTTCAGAATATATATATATATATATATATATATATATATATATATATATATATATATATATATATATATATATATATATATATATATATATATATATATATAGTTAGTCATTACTGTTTTGGAATATTTATTTTAAAATAAATTTATGTGATCATTTTAGAATAAATCATAAATCAAGTGTAATTTATATGATTTTTAATATCCTTATAATCATAAATCATAATTTATATGATTTTTAAGATGTACATGGTGTGTAGGGTAGATTCAATTGAATATATTGTAAATAGAAAATATATTTATAATTTCGTCTTTGTATTTTACCATATATTTATTAATGTGCATATATTTTCAAATAAATATTTATGTTCTGAAAAAAAAGTTAATAGTTATCTTATAGAAATGTTTTATTTATAGAAACGAATTTTTTCTTTGCGATATATATAGTTTTCCATTTAAACGTTTTCAAATCATTCATATATTGCTCTTTGTATTATTATATATTATTGTAATATTTAAATTTTTTTACCAATGGAAAGAAAAAAAAGATTATTTAAGTTTTTTATAAATAGAGAAAAAAATAAGTGTAAAATAATTTTATAATGACAATCAATCCACCACATATTTAAATAAAATAGAATGATATTGGCTTTTTATTTTCAAAATTTCTTTTGATTTTATCTTTTAGTTAAAATCATATTTAATTAAGCAAATTATGATATATGTTTTTTTGTGCATGAATTAGATAATAATCAAATAAATAATGCAGAAAACAAATATTCTAATAAATCAAAATAATGCCATCATAAATCAATTAGAAATTGACTTTTCTATTGAAATAAATCTAGCACACCATACACTATGTTCCTGCCAATGTTTTAGGCCTAATTTGAAACCTCAATATTAACTTTAACAAAATAACTAAACAAATCAAAACGAAGATTAAACAAATATAGAAACACTATGTTCCTGCCAATGTTTTAGGCCTAATTTGAAACCTCAATATTAACTTTAACAAAATAACTAAACAAATCAAAACGAAGATTAAACAAATATAGAAATCAGGGTAACAATGGTTGAAGCAAGAATAGTCTTTCATGGAATAACAAAATAACTAAACAAATCAAAACGAAGATTAAACAAATATAGAAATCAGGGTAACAATGGTTGAAGCAAGAATAGCCTTTCCTGGAATTCAAATATAAATAAATTAAACGTGAATGAAACATTGGAATTGGAATTCAAATATAAATAAAATAAATTAATAAATCAAATAAATAAAAAATAGTGTAAAATTATGATAGATTGACATGTCAGCAAAATTAAATGTTTGAGTCGTTGATGTCTTTCACAGCTTCAATCGGTCGCGCCATTGATGTTACTATTTAGACCTGTTACAAAATCTGTATTAAAATGGACACAGAGAATCAAAATATGGGAATGAAGAAGAATTGGAAAATAATACGTAACCTTTTGAAAATAATGGAGAATGAAGAAGATATATAGGGTAACTGAAAACATGGGAAGTTGTGATATCTTGGAATATCAAAATAATCCATTCTAATTCCAATAATATACATTTAATCTTGTAGTGTAATGATAAATAGTGGGTATTTTTAAATCATGCAATGGATAATATTCCATTTAATTATAATAGATCTAATTTGGCCATTCTAATTCCTTCCTCATTAACCGTGAGTCAAACATTAGAATTCAAATTAATAAATCAAATAAATAAATGCCAAATGAATATGGTAACAGCATAGTGTTGATTAGTCTATTATACCCTTGGAATAAGAAAAGTTATAACATTTAATCAAAAGGTTAGACTTGGAATTTCCAGGTACTTTACTTTTAATAGATTGATAATAGATACGAGATACACAAAATTAACACGCGTTGCATTCTGTTGAAAAAGGGAATGAACTCACTAGGACCCATCTGTACCTCACGCACACACAAACGCCTCCTAACACGCTGGACCCACCACCAATACCTCACACAAACCAACGACATTTTGTGGAATTTTTTTTTGGAATAACCAATTTTTTTTTTTAAAAATACAAAAATAACCAACTTTTAAATTTTTTTACGCAAATAACCAACTTTCAGGACAAAAATACAAGCAGGAGCCATCTGCGATGGCTCCTGCACTGAAAATCAGGAGCAGGAGCCAAGGGGGATGGCGCCTCCCTTCAAGCTTTTACCCTAAAAGTCATCTCAGATGGCTCCTATGTGTAAAACACAAGGGAAAAGCCATCTGAGATGGCGCCTTAGTGTATTTTAAAAAAATAATAATATTTTTTTTTTCAATTTAAATTAAAGTGCACGACAATGTTGTGAAATAAATCTTGTATTATAAATTTTGATTACAGCAAAAAGCGATTACATAAGTTCATTCATGGCGATCCGAGACTCGTAGATGACCACCGGTTCCACATGCGCGTCCTCTCCTAACTCGTCTGATGCGAGGTTCTGGATCCGGTTGTTGTTGGGTCGATGGGACCTGATCATGGGTTGATGGCTGCCCGTAGTGAATGAGATCAAGATCCATGAATGCCTCAAGATTTACATTGCTTGTTGCACCAGTTTCGTATAAACGTGTCCCCATGTTCTCGAAGCTTGGTCGTTGCGGTTGAGGGTTAGGTTCCATTTGAGGACTATAGCAGTCCTCATCCGTATATGTGGATTGTGAATGTGTGGGGTAAAAAGGAAATTGGGTGTTAGGAGTCTCGTACCCATATGAATGGCGGGGGGTTTGGTAGGACGATGGTTGGTGGAATGTTGGGTTGGTTGGGGAATATTCTTCAGGGAAGCCAGGGTCTGGGGCGAGGTGAGATGTTGATGGACCCATATAGGGGGGTTGGACATATGCCCTTTGTTTGGTGTATTGAACTTGGGTGTGTGGCATATGTGAGTATTGGGTGAGTGGGTGATGAGGTTGTTGTTGGGGTTGGGGTTGGGATTGAGTGGTGGTGGTTCTATGTCTCCGGGTTGATTGGCGGGAAGTTGATGGTTGTTGGTAGTTTTGTTGGGATGGTTGTTGGTAGTGTTGTTGGGGTGGTTGTTGGTAGTGTTGTTGGGGTGGTTCTTGTTGTTGTTGGTAGTGTTGGGGTTGTTGTTGGTATTGTTGTTGAGGTTGTTGTTGGCGGTAGCGTTGTCTTCGTTGTTGTTGTGACTCTGGAGGTTTTCCCCACTGGGTGCGAGGGTCGACCAAATAGCGAGGTTGGGAAACATGCATATCTGGAACTGTGACTGACTGGTACCAAGCAATGTACTGACGAGAGTGTTGCATAATCTCGTCATCTTCATAAACGGGAAATTGTAAGATATGGTCTGCTCGGTTTTTCCACATCCTACAATACTCCTTGGCAAAATTCCTCCAATTATTGAGTCCCCATTGGGCATCGACCCTTTTTAGATGCCAAGGATCCAAGCATATCGGATCGCGGGGTATGTCTTGGAATATACCAAACTGCATCTTCACACGGTCGCTGTGGTGCATCTCCACAATGTTGAACCGTATAATTGCGTCATGTCCAAACCTCTGCATCTTCATCATTTGGTACATGGTCCAAACCAAGTATGGTCTCCATGTAAACTGTTGAAAAAATAATGGAGATTAATAATAATGATAAAAATAATATCGTTAAATTTAAAATAATTTGGAGTTAATAGAAATTACGTACATCGGTTGGTCAAGGTGGTCTATTAGATTACGGTATAGGAGAACATTGTGTCTCAGATTCTTTCCGTAATCCATGCCCACTACTCTAAACCTAAATGAATTAACATTTAATATATTAGGATTTTATATATGTGAAAGATATAAATAAAATTTAATAAATAAACAATGTACTTACGTTGTTGCGTAGGGAAAAGTGAGCGGTAGGTCGTTGGCGGATTGAGTGATTGCATTCTCCACCAACCCCATGTTTGAAGTAAGAAAGCACATCCATTGAAAGTTGATGTGTCTTTCATACAATTTTTACACAACGAGGAGTATAGCTGGGCAAGAACAGCGGAACCCCAACTATATCTTCCTATCTTATTGACATCTCTAAGTAAATTCAAATACATAAAATTGACACTATTCCCGGTACTTTCGGGGAATAAAAAACTACCAAACATTAACATAATGTAGTTTCTAGTTTTTATTATTTTTTGTTCTTCGGTGGAATTTTCATCCAAAACAAGAGAATAATAATACTCTCTAAGAGTTGATAGAAATATACCTTGGCCTCTTGTGGTAGGACCTTCGACCATATCTCTACCCAACAACTCCTTGCAAAGATTGTTAGGTTGTTGGACCGGACCATTCATCGTCTTTCCATTGTTAGGAAGACCCATCAACATGTTGTAATACGGTGAACTGACTTTATAGGATTTTTGTATCCAAATGTGCGGATAGCAAGAGTCGCCACCGACTTTTATTTTTATCCAATTAAGGGAAGGTAAAAGTAACAGAAAAAGACCTTCGTTAGATTACGAGTTCGGAGAATGGTTATGAAAAGGGAAGGTATTAGCACCCTTTCCATCCGTAGTTATCTACGGCTCTTAGTTGCTCTAGATCACTTTTTAAAATTGCTTTCTGTGTGTTTGACAAAGACGTTTTGAAAAAAGGCATTTCGCTTTGACTTTGTAATGACTCATGTAGGAGTGTATACAAAGTGTTCGAAATGTGTTTGTTTTGAAAAGAGTTTTGAACTTTGAAAAAGAGTGTGGTGTGAAAAGCATTTGATAGAGCGAGCAACTAAAAGACTTATTTACCCACTCAGAATTGGTCGTTTTGTTGTACTTCTACATTCCTTTAGAATAGCGCTAGCCATACCATTAGTTAGTAGGTAGCTCCATTCGTTGGATGTAAGCGGGACATTCGAAGGGACATCGGATGGTCATAGAAGGCAACTTGTAGGAAGTATCCTAGCACATTCGAAGGGACTATCATCATTTTTCGTAGGCGACAATCGAGGGTCAAGAACATGTATTCGGAGGCGACATCATGGGTCTTATGATCTTTGTATCGAAGGGACTATGATGATTTGTTTTGAAGGCAACGGTGCTAGAATACCTCTACGTTCGAGGGACTTGACCATTTGAAATCGAAAGGCATCGAGAGAGAATTACCCTAAGGGGTGCGTGCGTGAAAGAAGTGTATCAAATTCAGAATATATTATCTTGAAGATTAGTGTGAGCTATGTCCAATTATTATCTTGCCATACACGCCTAATTACTAGCAATTGATAAGGGTGCGGAAAGTAAAATGCGGAATGTAAAATGCGGAAAGGTAAATCCTACGCTATTACATGGCTTTGGGGCAGATACATAATTTAAACTTGCGGAAAATAAAACCCTAGATTAAACTATTACAACCCATGAACAATTACATTATTGGAAAAAATAGAATGATAAAAAGAAAACGTCCGAATCGGAGCAACCTGTGAAGGAATAAGAGATCGGAAAATATGATGGAATCGGAATAAGAGAAAAAGTTAGAAAAAATGCAAATTTTAATATGAGAAAATTACTACATGCTGGAAGTAAGATAAATAAGTTAAAATAATTTTTTGGGATTTTTTAGAAAAGATTTAATAATTAAAATGCAATTAAAAGTGAATTAAATGCAAAAATATAAATAAAATAAATATGCATGCAAAAATTATATTTTTTAATTTATTAAATTAAATAAAGATTTTTATGAAAATAATGCAAAAAGAAAAAAATGTTTTTGGTAATTTTTTAATGCAGAATAAAATTCATGAAAACAATTAAAATGAATGGAAAATATTGAAATATGGAAAATATGAAAAATAATGAACTTGGAAAAGAAAATAGCAAAACTGGTCTCAGTGTGGATCGAACTCAGGACATGATGCTCAAACTTTGAAAACCAACGCGCTGACCAACTGAGCCAAGTGTGTCAACTGTTTGGAAACTGAATGATTTGAAAATAACACGCGTCGCCTCTTGATCTCCTCCCGCTCGCGCCATCCAGTCATCTTCAACCTTTTGAATTTTCAAAATCCAGCGTCGGCCTTCCTTCGACGCTATGTCCCTGGCTAATATAAAAAATGCAGCACACATAATATAAATTACGTTTGAAACCATGGTTCGATTCCTCAGGTCATCCCGAGTTTAATGGTATAGGTCTTGTTGGCCAATTTTTCCTGGTATAGAGAAACCCTAATTCGATACAGAACCCTAATCATGGCACAACACGATTCGGCCATGGAAATCTAATTGGCTTACCCAGAAAGCTTGCAAACTCGATTCTAAACACAAAACAACAATCAAAACAAGTTAATAATGCATGAATATTGATAATCGAATTTGGAAAAATAAGAACAAACCAAGCGGGATTGCTTGATTCTTGATGGTTTTGAGCGATGTAAGAGTCTAGATCGACTCTAAAGACCTCAAGGAATGTAATGGACGGCTTGGAATGGGTTGAATCGAAGAAAAACTAGGGTTACCAGTTGCTTCAAACACACGGATTTTTGAACTTTGGAATAGGGTTTGTAGAGCAATTTTTTCGTCCTCTCTTGATAGGTATGCATCAAGTATATATGCTGGATGGATTTGGGATTGAATTTGGAAAGAATTAATCAATATTCAATGGAAATCAAATTTGATATTCTCATGAAATCAAATTTTCAAACTTTGTCCAATTTCAATCCAATCTTGCCAAATTTTATCCAAGGGATAGCTTTGTTAGAGGAATATGGAACAGGTCTTGGAGAAGTAATGATGAGAGGTGCCACTCTAGGCACAGGATCAGCAGAGGAAATTCTTATTGTGTTAACATCAAGATAGTCTCGTGAAATCGTCACCCCATCCGGTCGCCTTAACATCTTCCATAGGAATCTTGTAACTATCAGGGACAGTGTATTTCACCATGTAATCATACTTTCCACTTGGCTGCCCCAAGGTATCCCACAGATGGCAGTTTCGTTCGCATTGTCGATCTTCAACTTAGACATTTCTTCACGCTTACGCACGGTGGTTTGAAATAGTATCTCACGGTTATCCATCATGCATCGAACGTCTTCTCAACCAAGCACAACCATCGCGGATGGGCACCAACGACAATTCTCGGGCATCCTGGATTGACACCGCTTGTAGCAAATTCTTCTTATCATCGGAGGAATGGTCAAGTCATCTATGTTGAAAATGTAAGTATCATCACCACGTTGGAACTCTTGTCATGGTTAGGCATAGGCGCGTTGATCACATTCGAGTCTCACGGGAGGGTCAAACTCAATGCTTAGATTCAATCATATCTTGAATCTTGTTCTTGAGCCCAACAATTTTCGTCGTGCCCAGGCTATTGGAATGGTAAGCACATTTAGCATTAGGATTGTACGGAGAGGAAGTGTTGACATTCGAGGAGGATCCCTCAAGGTAATCACTCTGCATTCAACATGTGTTGCAAGGCTTGCGACAAAGGCATGTTGATCTTCGTAAACCGCCTTCGTGGCGTGTTCGCCACGTTGTCTCGCCGAGGTTGTCTTGATGTAGGATTGGAGATCGAACGCCCACGATTGAGCGGTCGGTCTTGGCTCGGCTTTTCGACCATACACGATTAGCTTCTTTCTTACCACCAAAAGATTTCTTCGCATTTGAAGATGACTCTACATGAATCTTCCCACTCTTGATACCACTTCAATGCGCTATGTCAATATCAACTCGGTGAATCCGGATGAGGAATTTCAATCGATGATTGAAGAACGGGCTGTCGGTGTTCCATAAACATATCAACCAACTCCCTATTGGACAAGGGTGGTTGAACTCACTGCTAGATCTCTCCACTTCGAGCATACTCCTTGAACTTCTCGTCACGACCCATAGACATGCTTTGTAGTTGCATGAGTGGGTGTCAATTCGACATTGTACTCATACGTCAGAAAGCATCACCAAATCACTCCAAGTACGGATACGGTCATTCTCTGGTGATAGTACCACTCTAACGGGTTCGGACAAACTCTCTTGAAAATAGTGCATCCACAACTTTCTCATCGGTGGGGATTGATCTTCTGGACATAGGACTTCAAATGCAGCTTAGGGCAAGACATGCCATCATACTTGGCAAAAGTAGGAACTTTGAACTTGGGAGGAATCACAACACCAGGAACAAGACTTAGATCATCAAAATTCAGCCCGGACATCTTCAGGTTTTCCACCGCATTCAGACGGTCTTCAAGTTGTTTGTACTTGTCATCTTCATCAGAGTGTTGGCTATAATCAGAATGGTCCTCTCCTCCTTTCTTTGGTTCACGCTGCTCACCTTCATCACCCTTGGTACTCCCCTCGGTATGGACACTTCCTTCAGAGAGCTCAATACGGATGACCACCTTAGGACCCCCTTTGAAACGTCTACCCATGTTGAGGAGACCAACAACCTTCTTCTTCTTGTTGATGAGCTTCTTCAGATCTTCTTGGCCTTGGACCAAGTTGGTGAACATCTCTGGCCGAGCATTCGAGCACGGAGATCTTTGATAGTTTGTTCAAGAGCCATTTCTGCTAAAATAAATAGCGAGCAAATGAGGAAACCAATCTCCAATGTACCTGTGATGCGATGTTATGCTATGATATGCAATGTTTATGCGAATGCAATGCAATGTTTTCAAGGACCTTAGAGATTTAAATTTGTTAAACAAGCAATGAACAAACATTTATTAGTACTTTTTCAATATTCTTTTTCTTTTTAAGTACAAGAGATAGTTCAAAACAATAAAAGAAAACATAAACATCCTAAAGCTCTAAGTCTCCCACGGGCGCTTCCTCTTGGTGCCGATGTAAGCGTTGATGTTTCGCTCCTCGTGAAGTAGCTTTGTCAACTCTAACACTTTCTTCTCGCTTGCATAACATTGAGCTTCAAAGGTATCCCTCTCTTCTTTAAGCTGAATCCGGGATCTTTTCAAGTCTTCAAAATCGGAGGCATGTCGGGATGGAGAACAAGATAGGTACGTCACCTATAGCAACAGTTCCATAATTACGGTAAAACAGCGTGAATGGTATCATGAGGTTTTGAGCTCGAGCTCGCACCCATTTGAGGTAAGGTTCCCAAGGAATGGAATTGGTGCCCCAAAGTCTTGGTATCGTCTTCTTTACCATGCCCCAAGCATGTATAAACCTTCGCACTCGAGATCGTGGTTGTAGTCGAACACAACATCTTGGAGAAGCATATCATGTGGACCATCTCTTCGGGCAAAACCAAACTGACGTAAAGCTAGAGAAGGGTTGTAAGTAATACCTCCCCTTATACCAAGTAGCGGTACATTAGGGAATTCTCCACAACGCTCAATGAATGTGAAGTCCTTTTGAGAGAAAAGACTCCAACGGATATCTGAATGAGAGAGTGACATCAATCTTTGACACCATCTCAACCTTTGTTCATTCTTCAAACGATGGAGGAAGGTGCGAAATAAACCACCTTGAAAGTAACGGTATACAACACATGAGAGTTCCTTGTCTTTTGGTAGTACGAGTGTGGAGAGAATGTAGGATGTCTCCAAGTAAAGTAGGCACTGGATTACGGGTAAGGAACAACTTGATGGCATTGATATCGATGAATTGATCCGAGTTAGGAAATAGAACCAAACCATAAATTAGCAAGGCCACAACATTCTCAAATGCATGGAAACTCATAACTTTGAGGAATTCTCGGGCTTTCTTGATTAAGAACTTGGAAAGTAAACCCTTAACTCCACTTCTAGTTTCCCAATTGGCTTCAATGTCTGAGCGCTTGAGATGTAAAGCGGATGCGATGTCTTCGAACTTAGGAACCTTTTCCAAACCGGTGAATGGCATTTGGTCAAGAATAGGTATCCCAAGTAGCTTAGAGAACTCTTCCAAGGTAGGAACCAACTGATAATCTGGAAATGTAAAGCAATGGTGTTTCGGATCAAAGAACTGGAATAGGACATGCATCATATCTTCTTCAAAACCGAGATAACCAAATCAAGAGATAACCATGTCTTTTGATGAACCGAGCATGGTGGGAATTTCAAACCAATTCTTTGAGTTGAGAAGGATACCCATGAAGTTGATTCGGATAGTCTTTCTAGAAGCCATAATCCCTACAAAAGAGCAAAGATAAATCCCTAGGTCCTTGAAATAGTTAGAAATGATATGCAATGCAAATGATGTCATGATGTCATGTTTAGCACACACAAACAATTCACACAATGAGCCTAGGTTTAAGGCTTGCATGAGGTATAGGTGATTACCCCACCAAAAGTTTGAGTTGGTTCATCCTGTCCTATAATAGTAACCGGGTTCTAGGAATCTCACATCACAGATCTTTCTCGTAGGCGCTTATTTCAATACGACGGCCAAGTGGTCGATCGAAAATGTCCCAAAAGTCTGATCTCAATGAGCGTAGCATCGAGTATCAACCAACCTCGGTCTACACCAAAGCCGACCATCTCACTACCTTCTAATGGCCAAGATGGGTCAATTAAGGTTCTAAAAGTTTTAGTTAGCGCTTGATGACACCACGCAGAAGCCAAATACTATCTTCAACTTGGGAATGAAGAGTATCGGGACAACCAAAGTGTCACGCTAACGTAGCCATCATGTTGACCGCGTAGTTATACGTCTAGCGGTCGCGATGATCTAATGCTACTTACCTAAAAGGAAACCCGGATCCGGGTGTAGGATCCCCCAACAATATAATACCCAAGCAACCCTTAAAGATAAAGCATACAAGTCAAACAAAAGCAATAAAAGTTATCTAGAAATCCCTAAGGCAATTCTCTTTTAGGGTGTATTCCAGTCGCCACGAATACTTGAACCGACTTTATAGGATTTTGTATCCAAATGTGCGGATAGCAAGAGTCGCCACCGACTTTTATTTTTATCCAATTAAGGGAAGGTAAAAGTAACAGAAAAAGACCTTCGTTAGATTCTGAGTTCGGGAGAATGGTTATGAAAAGGGAAGGTATTAGCACCCCTTTCCATCCGTAGTTATCTACGGGCTCTTAGTTGCTCTAGATCACTTTTTTAAAATTGCTTTCTGTGTGTTTGACAAAGACGTTTTGAAAAAAAAGGCATTTCGCTTTGACTTTGTAATGACTCATGTAGGAGTGTATACAAAGTGTTCGGAAATGTGTTTGTTTTGAAAAGAGTTTTGAACTTTGAAAAAGAGTGTGTGGTGTGAAAAGCATTTGATAGAGCGAGCAACTAAAAGACTTATTTACCCACCTTAATTGGTCGCTTTGTTGTACTTCTACATTCCTTTAGAATAGCGCTAGCCATACCATTAGTTAGTAGGTAGCTCCATTCATTGGATGTAAGCGGGACATTCAAGGAACATCGATGGTCATAGAAGGCAACTTGTAGGAAGTATCCTAGCACATTCGAAGGACTATCATCATTTTAGGCGACAATCGAGGGTCAAGAACATGTATTCGGAGGCGACATCGTGGGTCTTATGATCTTTGTATCGAAGGGACTATGATGATTTGTTTGAAGGCAACGGTGCTAGAATACCTCTACGCTCGAGGGACTTGACCATTTGAAATCGAAGGCATCGAGAGAATTACCCTAAAGTGCGTGCGTGAAAGAAGTGTATCAAATTCGAATATATTATCTTGAAGATTAGTGTGAGCTATGTCCAATTATTATCTTGCCATACACGCCTAATTACTAGCAATTGATAAGGGTGCGGAAAGTAAAATGCGAATGTAAAATGCGAAAGGTAAATCCTACGCTATTACATGGCTTTGGGCGTATACATAATTTAAACTTATGGAAAATAAAACCCTAGATTAAACTATTACAACCCATGAACAATTACATTATTGGAAAAATAGAATGATAAAAGAAAACGTCCGAATCGGAGCAACCCGTGAAGGAATAAGAGATCTAAAATATGATGGAATCGAATAAGAGAAAAGTTAGAAAAATGCAAATTTTAATATGAGAAAATTACATACTGGAAATAAGATAAATAAGTTAAAATAATTTTTGGGATTTTTAGAAAAGATTTAATAATTAAAATGCAATTAAAAGTGAATTAAATGCAAAATATAAATAAAATAAATATGCATGCAAAATTATATTTTTAATTTATTAAATTAAATAAAGATTTTTATGAAAATAATGCAAAAAGAAAAATGTTTTTGGTAATTTTTAATGCGAATAAAATTCATGAAAACAATTAAAATGAATGGAAAATATTGAAATATGGAAAATATGAAAATAATGAACTTGGAAAAGAAAATAGCAAACCGGTCTCATGTGGATCGAACTCGGGACATGATGCTCAAACTTTGAAAACCAACGCCGACCAATCGAGCCAAGTGTGTCAACTGTTTGGAAAGAATGATTTGAAAATAACACGCCGCCTCTTGATCTCCTCTCGCGCCATCCATCATCTTCAACCTTTGAATTTTCAAATCCAAATCGGCCTTCCGACGCTATGTCCGCTAATA
Organism: Vicia sativa; assembly: GCA_021764765.1. Lineage (NCBI taxonomy): Eukaryota > Viridiplantae > Streptophyta > Magnoliopsida > Fabales > Fabaceae > Vicia > Vicia sativa. The sequence continues at coordinate 215,543,646 of CM038792.1, read as the reverse complement.
TCAAAATGCAAGACACATAATATAAATTACGTTTGAAACCATGGTTCGATTCCTCAGGTCATCCCGAGTTTAATGGTATAGGTCTTGTTGGCCAATTTTTCCTGTATAGAGAAACCCTAATTCGATACCAGAAACCCTAATCATGGCACAACACAATTCAGGCCATGGAAATCTAATTGGCTTACCCAGAAAGCTTGCAAACTCGATTCTAAACACAAAACAACAATCAAAACAAGTTAATAATGCATGAATATTGATAATCGAATTTGGAAAAATAAGAACAAACCGAAACTGGGATTGCTTGATTCTTGATGGTTTTGAACGATGTAAGAGTCTAGATCGACTCTAAAGACCTCAAGGAATGTAATGGACGGCTTGGAATGGGTTGAATCGAAGCAAAACTAGGGTTACCAGTTGCTTCAAACACACGGATTTTTGAACTTTGGAATAGGGTTTGTAGAGCAATTTTTTCGTCCTCTCTTGATAGGTATGCATCAAGTATATATGCTGGATGGATTTGGGATTGAATTTGGAAAGAATTAATCAATATTCAATGGAAATCAAATTTGATATTCTCATGAAATCAAATTTTCAAACTTTGTCCAATTTCAATCCAATCTTGCCAAATTTGATCTAATTTCGAAATTGCTGGCATTTATGGGTTGATTGGATCACAAGAAAGCAATAAAAATCAATCTTCCAATTAATTTTGATTTTATAATTTATTTTAAGATTTAATTTGCATTTAAATAAATAAATTACAAATTAAATAGAAAAATAAATCAAAAATTCGTGGCATTGGGCTTGGACATTCCTAATTGCATGAGGAACAAGTTAGGATGAAGAAAAAGTAGGCCCATTTGCAAAAGATTTGATTTTTTGAAGTATCTCTCTTTGTGCATTCTTCCAAAATTGCCCAACTTGTGAATGGTGTAACTTGCTCAATTTTCCACATTTTTGAATGTTCTTGGACTTTTTGGAAAGCTCTAAGAGTCCTCTAAACAATGTCTTTGGTCTCATCTCAATTGGAGTTACCATGCTCAATATATCTCCAAAACAAAAAGTTGACTTTTTGTTGACTTTGAAAATGACCTGTAATGTTTTGAGCTATACCTCTCAAATGAAGCATTTTTTGGACATTCTTGTGAGACATGGAGTTGTAGAGAATTGAATTTCCTTCAAAATTAGCTTTGGTGGGAAAATTTCTGAGGAAGTATGAGAAAGTTATGATCAGTCAAAGTTTAGTTGACTTTTCATCTAGAAACCCTATTTTAGAAAGTTTGACTTTTGAGCAAATCTTGAGTTTTCTTGATGAATCATGATCAACCCTTGATCAAATGATGAATGTTACTTCAAAATGAGGATGTTGACCAAAAATCAGAAGTTTTGACTGTATGTTGACCACAGTTGACTTTTTGTCCAATACACCCGATTTTCAACCATCTGAGCAATTGTCTGAGGAAACTTGACTTGTGAGGCTTGAAACTTGACATGGAGAATCTTTGAAGCATAGGAGGAGGCATTAAGACCATTGGAGATGTTGCAAATCCATCTTGACTTGAGAGATACCAAACCCTAGTTTGGGTTGATTGTCTAGGAGAGAGTTTGTCTGATCAACTCTTGAGGAATCCTTGAGTATATATGTATGAAATCTCTTGAGTAGATGGAGGGAAAATTTTGGGGTATGACACATGTACACGTCCTCTAGTGTGACGGTACACTCACCTATAGGTAGATGAAATGTATGTGTCTCGGGTCTCCACCTTTCACACAATGCAAGAATGAACTTTGAATCGATCGTGTAGTTGGAGATTTTAATAACCTCTCCAAAACCGGCATGTTCAAGGTATGGAACGATGAACGGATCGGGAACAACATAATGATGTGAGCGACATCTAAATTTTTTCGTGTCCTATAGATAATGTGAAAATAAATTGTGTAAGAAAGTGTAAACAATATTTAAAATATAATAAAAAAAGAATGTAAGAAAAAGAATGAAAACAAAAAAATGAAAGAATACTTACATAGGTTGCAATGTTTGCCCTTGTTCCTCGGTGAGATTCTCCCAACGTCAAGAGACTCATGATTGAAATTTTTACTAATGATTTGAGAAAGAGAGAATTGTATTAGAGATAGAGGAGAAGTGAAGAGTGGTGATAGAAAAAACACAAATGAGAAGCCATATTTATAGGTGATTCAAGAAGAGAGGAATAAATGAGGTGGTTGGGGCCTTGCATGTATGGATGACACTTGTCAAGGAGGAGCCAAGTGGGATGGCGCCTCCCCTTTAATTTTGCACTAAGGAGCCATCCTAGATGGCTTGTGACAGGCTAGGTGGAAGCTAGGTTCAGCTAGGTGGCAGGTTGCATGCATGCAGGCTAGTGTGTCAGCTACGTGGCAGACCTATTCATAACTAGGCCCGCAAAAGCCAAGGAGATGGCGCCCTTGTGTTTTTACACATAGGAGCCATTCAACTTGGCTTTTTACAGACCTAGTGATAAATAGGTCTGTCCCCTAGCCACCCTAGACTGCATGTGATTTTTTTTTCAAATTATAAAACCCTAATCGAAAACCCAAATTTCCAACACTAAAATCAGAAACCCTAATCAAATCAAAAACCCTAATTTCAAACACTCAAACCCTAATCGAAATGTCATTTGTACCACAATATGTTATCATTGCTGTAAATTTCAATGGCGAGACATACAACAGTGAGGTATCCGGTTTTTTATTCAGAAACACTGAAAATATCCAATTTTGTCTAAATAGCAATGCAAATTTTTCGTATTTCAAAAAAAGACTCGAAAACAAACTTCGTCGAGGTCCGACGTCAAACATTTTCTACCAACATCCTATTTTTACTGGTGAGAACCAAGTAACATTTTACCAGGTAGCTGTTGAAGACGAAGATCCGCAAAACATGTTTTGTAATCATGAATATTCTGGGTACGACTCGATTCAGTTGTACGTCGTGTTCCAGGACACAGAGAGGGTTGATCCTACGGAGGAGGAACAAGCTGAGGTGGATGTTGCTGATGAAGAAGAGGAAGCAGAGGAGACGCAGTTCAACATCATGTTAAATGAAGAATCAGAGGTCGAGGAAGAAAGCCAACTGCCTCCACATCAGATCTTCACACCACCTCCGTACATGACCACCCTTAACATGTCCACAGATGACCCTTTATCTGATATATTCTACAACCCTGAAGTGCAGTCAGATGCAAATTTAAAAGTCAAAGACAAATTTCGTTCAAAAGAAGATTGCATTCGAGTAATAAAAATGTTCCACATGATAAACAACTATGACTTTCATGTGGATCGAACAACAGCAGAGAGATACATAATCATCTGTACTCACCCTGAGTGTAACTTCCATCTAACTGCATCGTATAGATTGCGTAGTGATTCCTGGGTGATAGGTTCTATGACGGAACACACTTGTGTTAATTCCACACAATCACAGATCACCGAAATTGAGTCATGATCTCATTTGTCAAGAAATCTTACCTCTTGTTAGTCGATCCTTCATTGAAGGTGAAAACAATAATATCCCACATCACTACAACATACAACTATACCCCTTCAGATAGAAAGGCTGGTTGGCAAAAACCAAAGCTATCGAGCAAATCTACTAAATTGGGAGGTTCGTACAAAGAGTTACCTCGCTACATGAACGATCGCGAACGATACTCCTAAGCTTTATGCTTTGGAGACGACCGACGCTTTCCCAAGACGGCACGTGGACATGGTATATTCAATAGACTTTTCGGGCTTTTCGACTTGATCACCGGGTTTGCACACCGCAAACCTATCATACTATAAATGGAACATGGTTGTACGGAAATACAGGGCACCCTATCGATGACCGTGGCAGGATGGCAACAATAACGTGTTCCCAATCGCCTATGCTCTTGTAGAGACAGAGACCGGAGCAGCTTGGAGTTTCTTCCTAAAGCATCTTGAACACACGTAGCACCACAACGTGATCTTTGTCTAATTTCGAGGCATGCCTCAATTGAGAGCGCGACAACAATCCCGCCAACGGTTGGCACGACCCACCGCTACACATGTTTATTGCAAGACACATCGCTCAAAACTTCATGCGCGAGATCAAAGATAAGCGTGTTCGAAAATCTATGAATGCAGCGACGCTAACACAACCAGTTTTACATATTATCGCAATGATTAGATTGGAAAACACGATGCAAAGCGTGGGTTGATAACTGCAGTGGAAAAGTGGATACGGCCATACGACAATGGAGTGCGTTGGGGCCACATGACAACAAATCTAGTCGAATCAATGAACGGCGTCTTCAAAGGCATAAGAGCACTCCCAATAACTGCGTTGGTTAGTACAACATATTTTAGAATGGCCTTCTTGTTTGCAGAGAGAGGTGAAAAGTGGAACGCGGTGGTACAATCCGGATAAGTGTGAGTGAAAGTCAAATTTATTAAGGCCGAGTGTGCCAAAGCTAGCACTCATCTTGTTACAAGATTCGACCGACATAACCATAACTTCATTGTCAAAGAGATAATCGACCACAATGAGGGTTTGCCTAGACAAGAGTACATGGTTAAACTACAATCTCAGTGGTGCGACTGTGGAAAATTTCAGGCCTTTCGAATGCCCTGCTCTCATGTTATTGCGGCGTGTGCACATGTTCATCAGGATGCACTAGTGAAAACACTGGCGGAACCTCCGACAATGATAACTAGTATCAAATAGAGTCGCCATCGAACGTCTTTTATCTCACGAGGGAGAAAGGAAAACATCGAGTAAACCTGGGGGAGAAATCACGGTCCTATAACCGTGAAATCGAGAGAATCTAGGTAAGGGAGTTAGTTACGCGAGGGGAAGGAATTAGCACCCCACACGCCCGTAGTACTCTACGGTATCCACTTTCTACTTCTAGCTAAAAGGGTGTGTTATATCTATGCTTAATCGCTAATCATGCATGCAAAAGAAAAGAGAAAATAAGAAACCACGGGGAAAAGAAGGAAGTATTTACAAAGTTTGCTCGATCGAGCCCCGTGACAAGATGCCTACGTATTCCCGCGTGCAATGGGAAAGTCAGAGCGCCGTAGTTTGGCTCACTTGTTTTGGTGTGTTTTTGTGTTTTTTTTACTTGTGAAAAAGGTTTTAAACACAAAATAAATAAAGCGCGCAAAGGCGAAAAGACTTGGTGTTGGTTGGTTGTTTTTACCTTGAGAAAGGGATTTAAACCATTATTAAGTGTTTTGAGTTTTGAAAGGAAAAGCAAGTTTTAGTTTTAATCACATGCAACATGCAAAATGAAACTAGTAAAGCAAAAGGTTAGACCTATGGTTTAGGATGCAAGGGAATCTCTACCTATGTTGACATGCAAAGGATGGGAACCCTAATGTCTAGGCTAAAGAACCAAACCTAACCAAGGGAACCTGCAAGAAACAAACAAGCAAATATGCACAGAACACAAGTAGAATTGCCCTAAACGGGTCTTTAAATAAATCAGAGGGGTTCCTGAACATGCTCCACGAAGCCCCTTCATGCATCTCTATTCCTACTTCTCATGGCAAAAGAAAGTCAGAAGCCCTACTCTCATGATATCCGAATACTTCAAGCATCATCATGCAACAAAGTAAACCGTGAGAATCGCTCAAAGCACAAAAACAAGCGAATACGGTCGATACGCATCCGAAGTGACAATGCCTGCAGGGACGGGATAAGACAAGCAAAACAAGATAGGAATGGTGCACACGTAAGTGTACAAACCCAACCAAAACCTGCAAGAAGGGAGTTAGACCCAAAAAGCAAATAAAGGAAAAGTGTGCGTATATCGGAGAAAACGAGCCGTATATGCATGCGTCGTGTGCCCCTGCATGAAATGGAATGCAAACAGTAGCCAAGCACAACTAGGGTGACTACTTTCACCATTAGAATCGAAAAAATCGGAAAATAAACTGAAGAGCGCTTAGCTGTATACCGCGCTAAGCGTCAGCAACCCAAAACTCGAACATTTGGCGCTAGGCCTAGAACGCTAAGCGCGACCGCAACTTGCGTAAAAATCGATTTCAACCGCACTCGCTTATGATGTTTTCATGCTACGGTTCGACCCACGATGTTAGGACATGATCCGGAAATGAATGGGAGCTAAATGAACGTGCATGGAATGCGAATCGAGCGATAAAATCAATGTTCATAGCAAGAAATGAATGAACATACAAGGAATGCGAATCGAACGATAAAACCATGTGTCCATACCAAAGCAATGATGTGTGAACATGCGAGGAATGCAAATCGAGATCGATAAAACCAATGTTCATATACATGTGAAAATGCATGAACATGTGAGGAATGCAAATCGAAATCGATAAAACCAATGTTCAAATACATGTGAAAATGCATGAACATGTGAGGAATGTAAATCGAAATCGATAAAACCAATGTTCAAATACATGTGAAAATGCATGAACATGTGAGGAATGCGAATCGAAATCGATAAAACAATTGTTCATAGCAAAGTGACGATTGAGTGCATGAACATGCAAGGAACGCAAATCAAAGTGATAATTCCAATGTTCATTTGTGTAATGAATGCATGAACATGCAAGGAATACAAATCAAAGTGATAATTCCAATGTTCATTTGTGAAATTGAATGCATGAACATGCAATGAACGCAAATCAAAGTGATAATTCCAGTGTTCATTTGTGAAATGACGCGATCTAGCCATGGAATTTTGTAGTTCTCTTTCATAGACTCTAAGTCAAGCATTAACACAAACACTTGGAATGCACATGCAACAAGTTTATGCACAATGCACTAGATGCTTGGATATCTACATGTTGAATGCAAGTTATGCTTCAACTTATCATGAATCAAGCTAGATACTCACCAATGCATGAGCATGCGATGGATGATGCAATGTGTATGAGTTTATGTCTTATGAGCAAAGAGAAAACAAATGCACAAGTGTATATGCATGCTATGATCCAAAATCCAAACTCCGACACAAATAAGGCGGCAAAATTGATTCAAATCAAGGAATTCAAGAACACAAATCCTAAAATCTGAATCTACATTGAATTTGCATATGATTTCAATTTTCAATTTCAAGAAAAGCTGAAAATCAGAAACAGCTTAAAATAAGTGCTTATTTGAACCTAACACTTACTTGCACTTGAAGTTTGAGTCAAATTGAAGAGGAATTCCTTGTGCTCTTCAAAGAAAATACCAAATCAATGAGGAATAGCGGATAATCTTCAGAATTAAGCTTGAATCCTTGAAGAAAAGCTTGAAAACCAATGGAAAATTGAAGAGAGATGAAGAGAAATCCCTAAATCTTGAAATTGAGGAGAAAATCAAGGTGAAACCGTTCCTTCCATGTCAAGTGTGAGTAGAAGGAGGAGAAGATGATGTAGATTGAAATAGGAGAAGCTATAATGAAGAAAAATCAGAATTCGCAGATCGCGCTTAGCGCGGAGGGCGCGCTTAGGGCACTCTGTGTAAGAAGCCGGTGGTGCACGGAGGTCCGGTGGCGGCCTGTGGTGGTTGCTTGGAGGGAAAGTTGAAGTTTGAACTTTCTTGAGTTTTTGTGCTTTTTGGAATTTGAGAGAATTGGAGTGTGTATGGTAGTGAGAAATTTAGCAAATGAATGTGTTGTTGTAATTTGTGAAGAGGGAAATCTATTTATAGCTTTGGATCCTTAATCAACAAGCTAATCACGATTATCCGAATAAATTTCGTAATTAATCCAAAACAGCCAAATCCGTTCGGAATTTGGAGTCGGAATGTAAACGAAAAGTGTCCGAAATGCGATTTTGCTTGCGTGAATCAAAATCCCGACTTGATCCGATGAATGTTCAAGGAAATAGAAATTTTTGAAGTTTCAGCCTCAATTTTGGATCACTGACACACGCAGAATTTCGTTCGCGCTCTGTGGGGAAAATGTCTCAGACGAGGATTCTCTGATCGAAATTCGCACATGCGTATCTCTTGGAAATTTGAATCTAACAAGATTTGTGAACTTTTGGCACCGGTCCCATTCCGTTTCGATGAAAATCAAGTGAGATATGATTTTTCGAACTTCGCGTATCAGATGAAAATTGCTCGATTCAGCTCAAAAATCAAACTCAGAGATTAAAATTCTGGTACCGATCAGTGGGGAATTAGCTCTCGAGTTTCAAATGAGAGTTGTAGAGGACCTTGATACGGAATTTTAGAAATTGGTCCCGCTCAATTCCGAGCTTCCATGTAGAAAATAAAGCTTTTTCGGTGAGCCAAAACACACGGTTCAACACTAAAATCAGCTTGATATGCCGGGGAAAATGACTCTTTTGAGAGCCTTCCTCACAAAATCTGTTCTCGACCTTCAAATGAAAGTTGTAGATAATCATGAGAGGAAAGTTCCAGTCGAAAACCAACAGAAAATACCTAAGGAGATGAGAGATACGCCTTCTAGAGTGCCCAAAATGCGCCGAAACCCGAAATCCACTTTATTGAGAAATGAACTCTTTTTGGGTGCCATTCGGAATACTTGGAACCTGATGTTCCTTATGATGAATGCTATGCATGATGTGACATGTATTTATATGCAATGGGATTATAATCCAAAAATAACGCGGGAAAGAAAAGGGTAAATTTTGGGGTACAACATCTGCCCCTAGTAAATCATCCTCAAGCTTGAGAGCAAGGTTGGCGTCTGCCTTCCGGGCAACAAGGTATGAGGTGATTGAATACCGAAATGGACTCGAAAATTTACGCTCTGAATTTCGATTTCTGTTGAGGAAAAGATATGTTGCGCCAGAGCTTAACTGGGTCACAACAAGAAGAAGCACAGAATAAATGCTGAATTCTGCGAAAAAAATAGGTATAGGTGTATTCCTGACCCCGAAGAAGAATTGGCCTCTACCCAATTCAATCCACAATGTCAGGGGAGAACTGACATGCAAGCGGAAACAAAGACTAGATACGCAAACCAGACTAACCACATTTACGCCGATAGCTTGGGCGGATGTGTGATGCAAAGACCGGAAGACGCCGATTAGACTCTGCGGAGGACAAAAACAAGAGTATTCTTGTTCTCAAAAGACCCACAATGCCAGGGGGAAGCTGACATGCAAGTGGAAATAAAGACTAGATACACCAAGTAGACTAACCACATTTACGCCGACAGCTTGGGTGGGTGTGTGATGCAAAGACTAAAGGTGCCGATTAGGCTTTTCATACTCAGGATGCTAAACTCTGAGAGGAAAGACAAGTGTAAGGCTTGTTTTCGAAGCTGAAGATGTGTTGCACCAGGGTAAGAGCTGGCAGTTTCAACACTACTCAGAAGAATATGGACATATTGCGCCGGAAGAGACCGGGACACAACGGATTCCAAAAGAAACATGACACCGCTGGGGATGGGAATCGCGCTTCTGGCTTATATTCCTATGAGATGTATGACTCGCTTGGGGAGTAATGTTAATGTAATGATGCATGCTTGCAAGAAATATATAAAGTGAATGCAATAGGATCTCAGCCGGGGACTAGAGCATTAAAGAATGCCTGGAAACCATTCAAAGCAAACTGAATCCTGCTTGACATGCCTGTTGAAGACATGATGCCATATGAAAATTTGTCAGTTAGACAACAAGTTCGCTGGGGAGTAAAGGAACACCTGGAGAAGATCTTCCACCGTTACCCGTCATAACCCTGGCTGGGGAGACAAAGATATGTCGACTGCTGGGGAAACTGAATGGCCAGACGACAACCATCTTTCGCATTCCAGGAGAATCAGGGGGAACACACCTCAATTCTACTGGGGAGAAGTCAAGATACATCGGCTCTCATATCGAGAATATTGTGGGGAGGCGAACCTACTGGGGATAACCATTCCGAAATCGAGGATTCAGAAACAACCTCTGCAGGGGATAAGAAAAAAGTAGCACACTCGAAATCCTGATGGACATCTGCTGGGGACCACTAGGAAGGATATGTCGGACCCATGCTGGGGAATTTTCGATGAGAAGGATACGACAAACCCATGCTGAGGATAACCGTCTGCTGGGGAAAAGAGGGGACTCCGATAAGGATGGAGCTTCTGGAGATCCTTTTCCAAACAGAAGCAGTCTTACTGGGAGGACGTAGTTGGGAAAGTATCAAGGAGAATCCTGGTCCATCTCCTCATTAGCGCAACTGGATATCCTGCAATACAACGTTAGCGGAGTGACCCTGGCATGATATGACAAGTGCGTCTGCCATCCAGATCACTCAAGCCTTAAAGCAATATTCAAAAGTTTCTGATCATGGTAAAACCAACAATGTTTATATATGCAAAATTTTACCACAAAACTTTGAACGTCTTTTACAAACAAATCAGTAAATGCAAGGAATTAATTGACAAGCAAAAACTCATTTTATTAATTGAAAGTGTGCCTGTAAATAGGCAAGTACAATAGGAAGAAACTCCTGAAATGAGGCAATTGCAAAAGCAAAATAAGAGGAAAACTAAAACACATGGCAATGCGACAATGAATCCTCATTGGGTTTCAACCCTGCTATCAGTCTCATAACTCCAACTATCTCATCACTTCGTTTTTCCCGAAAAAGGTGATTGGCTTGATCACTGCCCTTCGGAGTAGCTCGAGATGTTTTCGCTGGGTGCGACCACTGATCTGTTGAGCGTGTCTATGCACAGTATCTCTTGACTACATCCGCGTTCACGGGTAGTGGGAAGTCCTCTCCGTCCATTGTCGTGAGCATCATGGCGCCACCCGAAAAGACTTTCTTCACGACGAACGGCCCTTCGTAGTTCGGTGTCCACTTGCCCCGCGGTAGGGATGTCAATGGGGCGGGGCGGGGCCGGGGGGACACTTCCCCATCTTTTTCCCCGCCATCAAATTCATTCCCCGTCCCCGTCCCCGATCTCCGTCACGGGGGAATTTCTATCCCCATCCCCGTTCCCCGCGGATCCCCATAGATCCTACATTTATTCATTAATATTTTATTTTTTTAAAATTTTTATATTTTCTATAAAAATAAAAAGCACAAAGAATTCACATATTTATTATGTTATTAAAAAATACTAGTATTTGACATTTATTAGGGTCTAATATTTACATTTCTGGCATGTCTGGCAGAAGAAAATGAAACGCTTCAACTTTTTTAGGGTCTAATATTTACATTTCTCTCTCTTAATAAATACATGGATATTTATTTATTTATTTTTATAAATAAACATAAAGGAAATGACTAAAAAACCTAATCTAAAATATATATATATTAAATTAACTATATTAAAATAATAGGCGGGGCGGGGTCCCCGCGGGGCGGGGGGTGTATTCCCCGTCCCCGAAATGCTCTCGGGGGAATTTTTCTCCCCATCCCCGCCCCCACGGGGGAAAATTCCCCATCTTTGGGGCCCCGAACGGGGCGTTCCCCATTAACAGGTCCAAACTGACATCCCTACCCCGCGGGTCTCCTTGGGGAAGGATTATCCTCTTTAGCACAAGATCACCAGGTTGGTAATTCTGAGGTCGCACCCTTTTGTCAAATGCTCTTTTCATCCTCTGTTGGTAAATCTGCCCATGACCAACAGCTGCCAACCGCTTCTCATCAATGAGGCATAACTGATCTAAGCGGTTCTGTACCCACTCGTCTTCATCAAGCTCGGCGTCTTTCATGATTCTTAATGAAGGGATCTGAACTTCGATTGGAAGCACGACCTCCATGCCATAAACAAGAGAAAACGGAGTTGCCCCTGTTGAAGTACGAATGGTAGTCCTGTACCCATGCAAAGCGAAAGGCAACATCTCATGCCAATCTTGATAGGTTACTACCATTTTCTGCACAATTTTCTTAATGTTCTTATTCGCCGCTTCAACTGCTCCGTTCATCTTTGGGCGATACGGGGACGAATTGTGGTGCTTGATCTTGAAGGACTCGCAAAGCTCCTTCATCATTTTGTTGTTAAGATTTGACCCATTATCTGTGATAATCTTGTCGGGAATCCCGTAACGGCAGATGATGTTGTGTTTGATGAAACGAGCGACCACCTGTTTGGTGACGCTTGCATAGGATGTTGCTTCAACCCACTTGGTGAAGTAATCTATTGCGACCAGGATGAAGCGATGTCCGTTGGACACTGTCGGCTCAACTTTTCCGATCATATCGATGCCCCACATAGCAAATGGCCAAGGAGAGGTTAAAACATTCAAAGGTGACGGTGGCACGTGCACCTTGTCAGCGTATACCTGGCATTTGTAACAAACCCGGGCATGATTAAAACAATCGACCTCCATGGTTGACCAGTAATACCCAGCTCGCAAGATCTTTTTAGCCATGGTGTGCCCACTGGAGTGAGTTCCGAATGAGCCCTCATGCATTTCTTCAATGATCTTTGCAGCTTCATCTTTACCAACACACCTGAGCAACAACCCATCATGATGTCTACGGTATAGCACACCGTTGTTGAGGAAAAACTTCGCTGAGAATCTTCTCAAGAACTTCTTATCTGTTACGGAAGCTTCCTCAGGATACTCTTGAGTCTCAAGATATCGCTTGACATCGTAGAACCAAGGATTGCCATCTTTCTCTGCTTCAACCTCGAAACAAAAGGCTGGCTCATCCAATCTCTGAATAGTTATCGAGGGCGCTTCATTAGCCCATTTGACTTTAAACATGGATGCTAGGGTGGCCAAAGCATCAGCTAGGTTGTTCTCTTCCCGTGAGATATGATCAAAAGTGATTTCCTCAAAATAAGGAATCAACTTCATCACATGCTCTGTGTAGGGAATCAGATTTGGATGACGAGTCTCCCAATCTCCGTTAATCCGCAAATCACAAGTGTAGTCTCCATACACTTTCGATGCTTGATTCTCAAATCAATTGCCCGATACCAAAGATACAAGCCTCATATTCAGCCATGTTATTGGTGCAATCAAAGCAAATTCGAGCCGTGAACGGATATGATGACCGCCCGTAGTAATGATTACCGCACCAACGTCATTGCCTAATGCATTGAGGCTCCATCAAAGACCAAAGACCACTTGATCCCGGTTCGGTCCTCGTCGACTCGGATGTTACAATCGAACGTACATTATATCCTCATCAGAAATTCAAACCTCATCGGCCGATAATCATCCACCGCCGGTGGGCACGAATCGCCAACACTACTCTTGATAGCTTTCGAGTAGTATATGGATGTCATACTCGTTAAGATCATTTGCCACCGCAATCCGCCCCAAAGTGGCTTCTCAAATATGTACTTGATCGGATCCATTTTGGATATCAACAAGGTTGTGTGGGTCAACATATACGCCTTAGTCGGCGAAAGCGCTAAAACAACAAGTTTTCGAAGTGAATATTTTGTTTCACAACGGTAAACTTTTTCTTAGGTAGTATATTGCATGCTCTTTTCGACTGCACTCGCCATGTTGGCCCAAAGACGCACCCCATTGAGCCGAGCATCAAATACATGATCAACGGCCTGCCCTCCACGGGAGGCATAAGAATTGGAGGTTCCTGCAGATACTCTTTTATCTTATCGAATGCGACTTGGCAATCGTCATTCCACCTGACCGTCTGATCCTTTTTAAGCAACTTAAAGATTGGTTCGCATGTGGCAATCATGTGAGAGATGAATCTAGAGATGTAGTTTAACCTCCCTAGAAAGCCACGGACCTCTTTCTCAGTTCTCGGTGCAGACATTTCTTGAATTGCTTTTACTTTAGCAGGATCAACCTCAATACCTCTTTCGCTTACAACAAAACCTAACAGTTTGCCAGATCGTACACCAAACGTACACTTGTTCGGATTCAGCCTTAGTCTGAATTTTCTCAATCGATCAAACAACTTCTGTAGGTGTACCAGATGTTCTTCTTCATCCTGAGATTTGGCAATCATGTCGTCGACATATACTTCAATCTCTTTGTGGATCATATCATGAAAAAGAGTTACCATTGCACGCTGGTAAGTTGCCCCGGCATTCTTCAATCCGAAAGGCATCACCTTGTAACAGAAAGTTCCCCATGGGGTAATGAAAGTTATTTTAGCCATGTCTTTCGGCGCCATCTTGATCTGATTATACCCGGAAAAACCATCCATGAACGAAAACACTTTTGCATGAGCTGTATTGTCTACCAATATGTCAATATGGGGAAGAGGAAAGTCATCTTTCGGACTTGCTCTGTTCAGATCCCTATAATCCACACACATTCTAACCTTGCCGTCTTTCTTGGGCACAGGAACAATGTTGGCGACCCATGGGGGATAAGAAATGACTCTTAGAAAGCCTGCATCAAGCTGCTTCTGGACTTCCTCTTTGATCTTCTTGGACATCTCAGGATGAGTTCTTCAAGTTTCGCTAAGAGGGCATTCCTCTTCAAAGGCAGCTTGCACCACAATATCGGTATCCAACCCAGCATATCCTCATAAGACCAGCGAAGATATCGAATACTTTGAGTAATTCGATCAATCTGCTTCACACTGCTTCCAAAGCGGCCCGATTTTAACCTCTCTCGACTACATCAAGATTGCCGATTCACTTTCTCAATCTCTTCCGATGCGGCTGGATAACCTTTTCCTCTTGTTTAACATTCTTGCTATCTCTTTAGGGAGTTCACAATCTTCCTCACCTTCTTCTTCGGCTTGGTTGATCGGATTATCAAGTCATAAAGAGTGATAGCAGTCGTTATCAAAGGGATCCATTAGAGTGTGGGATTATATCGCATGATTGATTTTAATGCCTCTTTAGTTTTTAGATGATAAAAGAAAAATAAAGCATTGCCATTTTTGCTTTAAAATTGTGATGTAAAATTGAAGGAAAAGGAACAAAACATTTGAATGAAAAAGACGTTCTTTATTTCATGGTAAAAATGTTGCATATGCAAACAAGGTGACCCTACATATGATTCACTGTGCCTTGGGCAGAACACAAGAATTATTGCATGATAACAGAAACAAAAGAAAAATAACTCTTCGACCATCGTGACTGAGACGCAGTCTTCCGAGGTCCAGTTGTTGAGCTCCATGCCAGGGACACTGGGACGGATCCACTTATCAATATCAAACTCGTTGTCAGAATCATCCACGGCGTTTGCTTGCCCGGAACTGATGCCAGCACTAGAGAATCTCACAAGAGTAGCCAAGTTGGGTGCTTTCAGAATCTGACGGCGCAAAACAGGGTCGAAACCCAACCCAAACTTGTTGAACTTAGGTGCTACGTCCACCACACGGCCCCAACCTTCAGGGCGACCGGCCTCGACCACAGCTTTCACATCTTTCAAAGATGCCATGGAAGATTCAGGTTTGTCTTTCTTAACCTCCTCCTGTTGAGGAGTCTTCAACATGTGTACCGTCTCAAAACCTTGAAACGGAGTCTCATGAATCTCGCCATCGACTTCGACATAGCGGAAGGACGCAAGATGGATCACAATGTATTCTTCTTCAGCACAGACTGTGATGGTTTTCCCTTCAACGGGGTATTTCAGCTTCTGGTGAAGAGTTGATGTGACGGCTCCATCTTTATGGATCCACAGACGGCCCAAGAGGCAACAGTAGGCAGGTTGAATGTCCATGACAAAGAATGTTGAAACGAAAAGCTGAGGGCCAACCTTGATGGGGAGATCCACTTCTCCAAAAAAAGATCGTCTAGAGCCATCAAATGCTTTCACAATCAGATCACTAGGGCGGAGTTCGAGACCTCCATAGTCAATCTTCATCAGTGCGGATTTGGGAATCACATTGAGCGAGGAACTAGTATCAACCAACACTCGGGACAAAGTGGTGCCCCGACACTCTATGGAGATATGCAAAGCTCTGTTATGATTCTGACCCTCTGGCGGAAGATCACAATCAGTAAATCCCAAACCGTTGTTTGCTGATATGCTTGCACACACATTTTCAAATTGTCCAACCGAGATCTCTTGTGGCACAAAAGCGGTGCTCAAAAGCTTCATCAAAGCATTGCGGTGCACTTCCGAATCTCGAAGCAAAGAGAGAATAGAAATTTTCGCAGGTGTCTGAGCAAGCTGATCAATCACCCGAAAATCACTTTTGCGGATAAACTTCATAATCTCTTCTATATCCTTTTCTAGATCAGGATTGGCATTTTGTAAGTCTGGTTGCTTCATAGGCTGCTTGCCCCTAGCTTTGGCAGCAGCATCCGCCTTGAGTTGTATTGCTGGATCAGAGAAAATTTGCCCGCTTCGGGTCATGCCACTACTTCCAGCAATATTATCAGTATTAGCAACATCCAACACATCACCCTTCTCAGTTGGGGAAGAGACATCTTCCTGTTTCACCCCATGGTAATAAACATCTGATCCGTAATGCCATGGCACAACTTTATCACTTTCATACGGCAAAGGACCAGGCTTGGTAATTGCTAGGGGAATAGACTTTATGGGTGCAGATATCACAATCGGAGAATAAGGAATGGTAATCACAGATACAGCCCGTGTCTCAACCTTCTCATCCTTTCGGCCCTGATCAAATTGCAACTGGCCATCATCAATCAAACACTGAATACCAGCTTTCAAGTTTGCACATCCATTAGAGCAATGTTCACACCTATCACAAGCAGCTTCACAACCCGGAAAGACACCTCTTTCAATCAAATACTTCTTGACAAAAGGCAGAGGTGTTTTCACCGAACCAACATTCGTTACCCGATTAAGGATCTCCCCATCTTCTATCACAACTTGAACAGCCCCATGACGCGGCATCGGATACTGTGTGACATTGGGTCCAGCAACCTGCGGTCGAGCCTCTAATTCAATGGTCTTTGAATCAATGAGGTCTTGCACTTTGCATTTGAATGCATAATAATTCTCGATACTATGCCCCAAGGTTCCAGAATGAAACTCACAACTAGCATTGGCATCATAATTTCTGGGCCGTTTATCCAGAGGAGGAGGTGCAAATGCAGGCTTGGGAGTAACTAGCTTAAGGTCATTCAAGCGGACAAACAAATCAGCATAACTCATAGGAATAACATCAAATCTCCTAGGAGTACGGTTCTCTTGTTGCCTCTGATTCTGTTGACGAGGTGCTTGTTGATTTTGAGGTTGAGAAGCGGATATGGTCACTGCATTGACCTGAGCTTTGCCTCTACTACCATATACAGCGCTGCCTTCTCCCTTTTCCTTCTTAGGATAACCGCCGTATGCTTTCTTAGTACCACAAGAATTTCCTTCAACCTGTTGGATTTTACCGGACTTCAGCCCACTCTCGATCCGCTCACCATATTGGACCATCTCAGCAAAGCTCGCAGAAGTACTAAATGCAACATAATAGTGTCCAGAAAGAGTACTGGTGAACATATCGATCATTTCTCGCTCGACCATGGGTGGTTGGACTCTAGCAGCAAGTTCTCTCCACTTCTGAGCGTACTCTTTGAATGTTTGCCCCGATTTTTGAGACAAACCCAAAAGTTGTGTGCGATTGGGAGCCATATCAATGTTAAACTGATACTGCAGAAGGAAAGCATTCACAAGATCACGCCATGTCCTGATATGGCCTCGTTCCAAATGCATATACCACTCTAGAGATGCCCCAGTAAGACTCTCTTGGAAGAAGTGCATCAACAATCTTTCATCTTCAGTATAAACCGCCATCTTGCGGAAATATGCAGTGATATGAGTTTTGGGACAAGTTGCCCCATTGTACTTGTCAAACACTGGCACTTTGAACTTTGGAGGAAGCCTCACTCGAGGTGCTAAACCCAAATCAGACAAATCCAGCCCAGATAACTTCTGACCCCCAACAGCTTTCAACCGCTCTTCAAGCAAACGGTACCTGTGGTCGTCTGTGGGGAAGTCCGCTTCACTGCCATTCACAGAATAGGCTTCGTCATTCTGATCAAAATCCACGCCCTGAGAATGAGGACGACCCCGAATATGATGCCCTTGCATCCCATCATCAAAGAAAAACTGCCCTTGAGGTGGAGTAGGTGGTGGAGGTGGAAACCGACCAGTGACATGTGCACCTGGACCACGAAGGTGGCCGTTGACACCCAAATCAGCATTGTTGACTTCAACACGGGGTTGACCAACAGAAGCGTCGTCAAACGGATTGCGTCGGCCCTCCTCTGAACGAGTCCTCTCAACCAAAGCCCTCAGCTCTTGCTGACCCTGATTCATATTGGTGATGACTTCCATGAATTGAGTCATCTGCGCCTCCATCTGTGCTTTCATCGTGGCCATGTCTGCCTGAAGTTGTTCCATCTGTCGTTTCTCGTTGCTTCGAGTCGGGTAACGGTGGAAGTTTGCAATCTTTCTGCTAAATAAAAGCAGAAGCCGAGGATGAGAACTCCGGGCAAAACCTGTTATGCATGGCATGTATATATATGAATGATATGCATGTAATGACATATTTGAATATTTTCAGGACTCTTAACACTTTGACTCGAGCTTTAGGTTTTAACAAGATAATGAATACTGAAAAGTCTAATATAATTAGATCAAAGAAGATTACAAGCATTTGAATCAACTGTTTTTGCAAATCACACAAAAGGAGTAATCCCATCAACATGCCTGATGGTGATTTCCACATAAGACAAATAAAGCATAAGTCTAGATATCAGACATGGGAAATCCTTCTGCCTCTAGTGCACCCGATTGAATCTTGAGACGTTCCAATTCTCCAACAGCAAAGGACAATTGAGCTTCTCTCTCTCGGATACGGGATTCATACACCAATTTTTGATTATGCATTTGTTTCTTCAAGTCTTCGAATTCTGGACCTCTTCTTGGTTGAATCAGATGCTTCCCCTTTGAAATACTTGAGCTCGTGAGCCAACTGGTTCTTTGTCTGAGTTGCAACAAGACAATTCACCGCTAATGTCTCCTTTTCTGCAAGCAAAAGACGATTCTGAGCAAGTACACGCTCATAATCCCCTTTAGACACTACATCCGGAATTGACTCTGGAGGATGAAAAGTTGCGGCTCCGGTAAGGGAAGGCCACTGACGATCACTATTCTCGTCTTTGATCCATTGGATGTAAGAAGCATAGGCTGTAGGGTCTTTCTTACCAAAATATTGACCACCTTCAAGACGGACGCTTTTCCATGCTTGGGCAACTCTAGTCATCATACCGGTAGCATCGGGTACATCATAATATAGAGTTTCCCGCACAAAACTCGCATCAGGAGGTCCAACCAAAGCATAACCCAACTGTCTCACAGCAAGAGTTGGATTGTAATTGATACCTCCCCTTATTCCCAAGAGAGGGACATTAGGAAAGTCTCCGCACCGGATAATAAGCTTCTCACATTCGGTCTTGGACATCTCGCGTCGACTCCAATTGATATCGTGAGATGTGAGGCCCATTAACCTAGGAATCCACCTCATGGTATGCCGAGTGTCAACAAAAGCGCCGTTTCGAGGAAGAAAACCTTGAAACCAATGATATAACAATGGCGCACAACAATTCACAACTCCACCTTTCCCCTTGAAACTTCGGGCTTGGATGGAATGATAAACATCTCCCAACAAAGTCGGAATCGGATTCCGTTGGATGAAAATAGAGATGGCATTTGTGTCGAAAATTTTTGGCTCATTCGGGAACAAGCATATCCCGTAGATACAACAAGCTAGAACGGAGTTGAAGCCCTTCCAATCCTCCTTGACAGCTTTGGCATTACCCTCCCGGAGAAGAAAGCCCAAATGAAAGCCTTCCACGGCACCCTTGCTTGCAGCATTGGCGGATACCACATATTTTTGCAAACGAAGAGCCTTGGCAATTTGATCATCGGTCGGTTTCTCCGTGGAAGCATGAAAAGGCACCTGATGAAAGATAGGAATGTCTAGGATACTAGAATACTCTTCCAATGTAGGCATCAGCAAATAATCGGGAAAGACAAAGCACCTCAACTCACGGTCATAAAACTGGAAAAAGGCCTGGAGCCCGTCCTTCTGATAATCGGTCAAAGGAGCTTTCAACCAAGTCAGAATCCTTCCATAATCCCGGGTAAACGTGAGAACATTCTCAGGTGGAGACTTGTTGGCAAGCGAGAGGAGATTCTCGAGAGAAGGAGCGGGAAATTTGTATATCGGATGACGTCTCTGATTGTTCTTCTTCTCAGTATCCATCTTCCAAAACAACCCGACAACTAGACTCAAAGGTGAGAAATCCTGGAAATAACAAATATGCATGTTAAAATATGCAAAAGTTAAAAATTTCATGAATGCAATGTTTTTGAATCATGTATCCGGCATATCGGAACCACTACTGTACTGGACTCTCAGATAAGTATCACAAAGTCTGAAACTTGTCACACAGCCAAGATGTCATATAGAACTGGATCTGAACGTCACAGGTTCAAAGGTCCGACATCAAACTGGAATCCCATAGAAAATACCAGAAAATACCGGAAAATACCAAGTCACCATCAATAACAGAGTCACCGGCAGTAACAAGTCACCAACGGTCCCCAACAGTACCTGTAGTAATGATATCCCGCCCCAACTCACAGGGTGATTCTAGACTCAACAGGGTATCCCTAATGATAGTCAGAGTCGACGATCCTTTATCGAGTGCTTTGCTGACTACACAACAGGGTGTAGGGCGAAAGCACCGTCAATCGAATCTCGTCTGAATTCGGTACTCCATGCCTCCTCACACGCACCACGGGATGCGGGATTCGACATGGACATCCATCTAACCTATGTGTCACTGGCCGGGGTAGTTGGCCTTTTACCTCAAGTAACACCCACCCAGATCAAGAGATAAAACCAACACAACAGCAGTCCAGATACATGATATATGAAAGCAGTAAATGTGCCACATAGAATGCAATACAAAGCATACGAAGGATGATAAAGCGATAAAGCAGATAAACACCCAATAAACATGAAAAAGAAAGCTAGGATCAACTCCTGATCGGACCAGCACAGGTCTGTACGATCCCTAGCAGAGTCGCCAGCTGAAAACACCGGCGGAACCTCCGACAATGATAACTAGAATCAAATAGAGTCGCCATCGAACGTCTTTTATCTCACGAGGGAGAAAGGAAAACATCGAGTAAACCTGGGGGAGAAATCACGGTCCTATAACCGTGAAATCGAGAGAATCTAGGTAAGGGAGTTAGTTACGCGAGGGGAAGGAATTAGCACCCCACACGCCCGTAGTACTCTACGGTATCCACTTTCTACTTCTAGCTAAAAGGGTGTGTTATATCTATGCTTAATCGCTAATCATGCATGCAAAAGAAAAGAGAAAATAAGAAACCACGGGGAAAAGAAGGAAGTATTTACAAAGTTTGCTCGATCGAGCCCCGTGACAAGATGCCTACGTATTCCCGCGTGCAATGGGAAAGTCAGAGCGCCGTAGTTTGGCTCACTTGTTTTGGTGTGTTTTTGTGTTTTTTTTACTTGTGAAAAAGGTTTTAAACACAAAAGAAATAAAGCGCGCAAAGGCGAAAAGAATTGGTGTTGGTTGGTTGTTTTTACCTTGAGAAAGGGATTTAAACCATTATTAAGTGTTTTGAGTTTTGAAAGGAAAAGCAAGTTTTAGTTTTAATCACATGCAACATGCAAAATGAAACTAGTAAAGCAAAAGGTTAGACCTATGGTTTAGGATGCAAGGAAATCTCTACCTATGTTGACATGCAAAGGATGGGAACCCTAATGTCTAGGCTAAAGAACCAAACCTAACCAAGGGAACCTGCAAGAAACAAACAAGCAAATATGCACAGACCACAAGTAGAATTGCCCTAAACGGGTCTTTAAATAAACCGAGGGTTCATGCTGCCCCTTCATGCATCTCTATTCCTACTTCTCATGGCAAAAGAAAGTCAGAAGCCCTACTTCTCATGATATCTAGGAAAGTCAAGAGAATGCAATAAACAAGATAAGTACCGAACGGATATAGAATCAAGAGCACGCAAGCTAATGAAATGCTCCGAATACTTGCATCGCATCATGCAACAAAGTAAACCGTGAGAATCGCCAAAGCACAAAACAAGCGTAATACGGTCGACACGCATCCAAGTGACAATGCTCGCAGGACGGATAAGATAAGCAAAACAAGATAGGAATGGTGCACACGTAAGTGTACAAACCCAACCAAAACCTGCAAGAAGGGAGTTAGACCCAAAAAGCAAATAAAGGAAAAGTGTGCGTATATCGGAGAAAACGAGCCGCATATGCATGCGTCGTGTGCCCTGCATGAAATGGAATGCAAACAGTAGCTAAGCACAGCTAGGGTGACTACGGTTCTCCATTAGAATCGAAAAAAATCAGAAAAATAAACCAGAAGAGCGCACTTAGCACGGTATACCGCGCTAAGCGCGTCAGGCAACCCAAAAAGTCAAAACATTTGGCGCTTAGCGCGCTCTGGAACGCGCTAAGCGCGACCTGCAACCTGCAGAAAAATGAGATTTCGAACCAGACCCCTGTTTATGATGTTTTCATGCTACGGTTCGACCCACGATGTTAGGACATGATCCGGAAATGAATGGGAGCTAAATGAACGTGCATGGAATGCGAATCGAGCGATAAAACCAATGTTCATAGCAAGAAATGAATGAACATACAAGGAATGCGAATCGAACGATAAAACCATGTGTCCATACCAAAGCAATGATGTGTGAACATGCGAGGAATGCAAATCGAGATCGATAAAACCAATGTTCATATACATGTGAAAATGCATGAACATGTGAGGAATGCAAATCGAAATCGATAAAACCAATGTTCAAATACATGTGAAAATGCATGAACATGTGAAGAATGCAAATCGAAATCGATAAAACCAATGTTCAAATACATGTGAAAATGCATGAACATGTGAGGAATGCGAATCGAAATTGATAAAACCAATGTTCATAGCAAAGTGACGATTGAGTGCATGAACATGCAAGGAACGCAAATCAAAGTGATAATTCCAATGTTCATTTGTGTAATGAATGCATGAACATGCAAGGAATGCAAATCAAAGTGATAATTCTAATGTTCATTTATGAAATTGAATGCATGAACATGCAAGGAACGCAAATCAAAATGATAATTCCAGTGTTCATTTGTGAAATGACGCGATCTAGCCATGACATTTTGAAGTTCTCTTTCATAGACTCTAAGTCAAGCATTAACACAAACACTTGGAATGCACATGCAACAAGTTTATGCACAATGCACTAGATGCTTGGATATCTACATGTTGAATGCAAGTTATGCTTCAACTTACCATGAATCAAGCTAGATACTCACCAATGCATGAGCATGCGATGGATGATGCAATGTGTATGAGTTTATGTCTTATGAGCAAAGAGAAAACAAATGCACAAGTGTATATGCATGCTATGATCCAAAATCCAAACTCCGACACAAATAAGGCGGCAAAATTGATTCAAATCAAGGAATTCAAGAACACAAATCCTAAAATCTGAATCTACATTGAATTTGCATATGATTTCAATTTTCAATTTCAAGAAAAGCTGAAAATCAGAAACAGCTTAAAATAAGTGCTTATTTGAACCTAACACTTACTTGCACTTGAAGTTTGAGTCAAATTGAAGAGGAATTCCTTGTGCTCTTCAAAGAAAATACCAAATCAATGAGGAATAGCGGATAATCTTCAGAATTAAGCTTGAATCCTTGAAGAAAAGCTTGAAAACCAATGGAAAATTGAAGAGAGATGAAGAGAAATCCCTAAATCTTGAAATTGAGGAGAAAATCAAGGTGAAACCGTTCCTTCCATGTCAAGTGTGAGTAGAAGGAGGAGAAGATGATGTAGATTGAAATAGGAGAAGCTATAATGAAGAAAAATCAGAATTCGCAGATCGCGCTTAGCGCGGAGGGCGCGCTTAGGGCACTCTGTGTAAGAAGCCGGTGGTGCACGGAGGTCCGGTGGCGGCCTGTGGTGGTTGCTTGGAGGGAAAGTTGAAGTTTGAACTTTCTTGAGTTTTTGTGCTTTTTGGAATTTGAGAGAATTGGAGTGTGTATGGTAGTGAGAAATTTAGCAAATGAATGTGTTGTTGTAATTTGTGAAGAGGGAAATCTATTTATAGCTTTGGATCCTTAATCAACAAGCTAATCACGATTATCCGAATAAATTTCGTAATTAATCCAAAACAGCCAAATCCGTGCGGAATTCGGAGTCGGAATGTAAACGAAAAGTGTCCGAAATGCGATTTTGCTTGCGTGAATCAAAATCCCAACTTGATCAGATGAATGGTCAAGGAAATAGAAATTTTTGAAGTTTCAACCTCAATTTTGGATCACTGACACATGCAGAATTTCGTTCGCGCTCTGTGGGGAAAATGTCTCAGACGAGGATTCTCTGATCGAAATTCGCACATGCGTATCTCTTGGAAATTTGAATCTAACAAGATTTGTGAACTTTTGGCACCGGTCCCATTCCGTTTCGATGAAAATCAAGTGAGATATGATTTTTCGAACTTCGCGTATCAGATGAAAATTGCTCGATTCAGCTCAAAAATCAAACTCAGAGATTAAAATTCTGGTACCGATCAGTGGGGAATTAGCTCTCGAGTTTCAAATGAGAGTTGTAGAGGACCTTGATACGGAATTTTAGAAATTGGTCCCGCTCAATTCCGAGCTTCCATGTAGAAAATAAAGCTTTTTCGGTGAGCCAAAACACACGGTTCAGCACTAAAATCAGCTTGATATGCCGGGGAAAATGACTCTTTTGAGAGCCTTCCTCACAAAATCTGTTCTCGACCTTCAAATGAAAGTTGTAGATAATCATGAGAGGAAAGTTCCAGTCGAAAACCAACAGAAAATACCTAAGGAGATGAGAGATACGCCTTCTAGAGTGCCCAAAATGCGCCGAAACCCGAAATCCACTTTATTGAGAAATGAACTCTTTTTGGGTGCCATTCGGAATACTTGGAACCTGATGTTCCTTATGATGAATGCTATGCATGATGTGACATGTATTTATATGCAATGGGATTATAAGCCAAAAATAACGCGGGAAAGAAAAGGGTAAATTTTGGGGTACAACAGCTAGTACTTCTTTCTCCAATTTACAAGTCTCAGACCTTGCTCAACGTATACAACAATGCCTTCGAACCAGTAGCAAAAGCAGATTATTGGTCTGCGTACGAAGGGGAAGTAGTTTGGCATAACAGTCATATGCGGAGAAATAAAAAGGGTCGTCCCAAGAGCAAACGTATAACAACGGAAATGGACGACGTTGATAAACTAGAAAGAAAGTGTGGTCTATGTCGTCAATCCGGACACAATCGAAAAAATTGTCCCCAACGTGCTACAACCTCAACATCCTAAAATTTGTATTTCATTTATCTGCACTTTTAATATTGTAACAAATCTTCTTCTTTCCATTAATTCGCATTTATTACAAACACCAATACAGAGACAACAAAATTAAAAACTACACGATTAAAAGAAACAACAACATGAACTATGACGCATCAGCAACACAAAAATTTATTTAAGACACTACAACCGTCAAAACAATCTCATCGGAACCATACATCATCGCAATAACGTCGACGTCTGTTTTGACTTCCTCCAACCAAATTCGAGGTTGACCAGTTGCGAAGTTCATGGTTGTTCGCTTCCTCTGAATCCTTCTAATTTCATCACCATCTTCAATTTCTCCCTCTAACCAACGCATCAACTCTTTTTTCAGTTTGGCCATGGTAAATATGTGCCAAAATTTCATTTTTATTGGAGGTTTTGAGGCCGAGAAAACAACGTATCCATCTCTGGTATGGATGTATGGAGATGTCATGGTAGAAAAAAAGAGAGAGTAACAGAGAATAAGAGAGAATATAAGAGAGAATATGAGATGAGAAGTTGAAAAAATGTGAAAAATGAAGGAGGGATGGGTGTGTATTTATACAAAAAATTGAAATTTAAAATAAAAAAAAAAAAAAATAACACTAAGGCGCTATCTCAGATGGCTTTTCCCTTGTGTTTTACACTAAGGCGCCATCTGAGATGGCTTTTAGGGCAAAATGCTTAAGGGAGGCGCCATACACCTTGGCTCCTGCTCCTGATTTTCAGTGCAGGAGCCATCTGAGATGGCTCCTGCTTGTATTTTTGTCCTGAAACTTGGTTATTGGCGTAAATTTTTTCAAAAGTTGGTTATTTTTGTATTTTTTTTAAAAAAAATGGTTATTCCAAAAAAAAATTCACATTTGGTTTGGAAACAAAAGAAATAGGATGATTTTGCATTTGCATGAATTACACTCACACAAAATGTAGTAGAAAGAGTTGTAGTAATAAATAGTTTAAAACTGAATTAAATTATTTTATTTTTTTTCTTCAATATATGTGGCTAGTTCATAGTGGATAGTTAGTTGGTCTAGACCTTTAAAGGATGACGATGTTGAGTTGGAGAAGTGAATTAGAGATACGGTGGGGAGAATCAAATTGAAAGAAAAATATCAAGGATAGTTGAAGATGGTCCAATATGGATTATTCAGTCAAAGACGCTTATTCTTCAATCCTAAACTGTTTGGCTTTAGGTATTAATGAGGATAAGTCTTATGCAATTTCTTGGAGTAAACTAGCCCATCTTAACGTGTCAACATTTGTTTGGAGACTTTTTCAAAATAAAATTTCGACTAGGGAGAATCTAACCAAAAGAGGCATATTAGTTGCATCTCAAAATTCATGTTCCTTCTGTTGCAGAAAGCAGGAGAATTCCGTTCACATTCACTTTGAATGTCCGATAACCTCGTCAACATGGAGCGAGATCCTAAGATGGATAAATATATCTTCTAATTTTCACAATGATGTTTTGCAGAATCTACATCAGTTCCCTGGTTTAATCAGCGGTGGTAAGACCGTCTTAGATATGCTCACTGTCATCTGGTTCGCTTGTAGTTGGTCACTGTGGAGGAATCACGCTGAGAAAATTTTAAAGAATGTTGGAGGAGAAAATTCATCAATCTTTGAAGGCATTCAACTCCTATCATGGATGTGGATCAAGAGTAAGGAGGCCAGTTTCAACTACGATCTCAATCATTGGATGACATATCCAAAGGACTGCATCAAGGGAAGTTCTTTTTGACAGCTTAGGGGGGTCTGTTCTGCGGTGCAGCTGCATTCTTGCTTTTATGTATTGGTGGCTAATCTAGTTTTGCTGTTCGATTGGAAGCGGAGTATCGCAACGGCTTAACTGGTATCTTTCTTTCATGTCGTTCTAATGTTCGCTTGTTGCTGTTGGGAAATAGTGAGAGTCTATCATCTCATTTTTCTAGGCCTATATTTCTGTTTTCTCATATTGATTGATGTTAAGGCAGTAGATTTGTTCTTTGGTAGCTTTATTGAAGTTCTATTTTGTAATTGATCAGGGTTATATTGGACTTCGATCTGTTTGGTTCGGCTCTTCAAGATCAGTTCAGGAGCATATTGTGATGGGAGTTCATCTGGCTCGTGGATCTGGAACATGAGTTGATAGTTGTGGCACCGTGTTTTGTTTTGGCAGAAACTTTGCGTTTTTAATGGTATCTTGGGAAAGAGTTGTTATTGGTGTAGATTCACTAATTTTGGATAGAGTTGTTGGCGTCCCTTTGCAAATTTTTGATGCAGCTAGTCATTAGAAGATTTGGTGTTGTAATGGTCTATAGTGGTTTGTAATTACAACTTAGCATGGTTTGCTAATAGGTGTTGTGTCTCGATGTTAGTTCGGGAGCATATCGTTAAAGGAGTTCATCTTAGTTGCACTACTGAAATTGCTTCTCTGTAGGTGGATGTTTGATTATATTAAATTATATTTTTGTGGTCCTGGTGTAGAAATCTTAGGTTGTTCATTTCAGGATCTGTTTCCCCCGAGGTGTTGCGTATATGCTGGTTGATTTGGCATGATCTGTTATTGGTGACACATTAGTTCATTTTGGGCTTGCTATTATTAGATCTGTGCAGATATTGGGGATGTTGGTGTTATATCTTTGCAGATGTTGGTATTTTTCAATTTAGACAGATGGAATGTGTCATGCATCAAACTATTATTGAGTTTTGCTTAGGTTGTTAGTGGCTGGAGTCAAATTGAGAGTACGTCTAGGCCTAATTCAATTTTGTATTAATGTAATTTGGAGTGGACTTTGTAACATACACGTTTGTATTTTGGGCATTTCTTATGTCTTACTTTAATTTATTTATCCTTTGGCCTTTCTTAAAAGAGTTTTTTTCTCTTATAATCATGAATATTTCAAATAGTCAAGCACCAAGCATAAAAAAAAAGGAAATTTATTATTGCAACTAGAAAAGAAGGTTTAGAGAATACTTTTCTTCATTAATATATCAGTTTTCTATACAAAATTAAAACTTATTTAGAGAATACTTTTCTTCATTAATATATCAATTCCATCTAACACTAAACCTGAACCACTTGATGACCCAACCCAAATAATCTATCACGCTCTAGTGGGCCATAAAATTCCTCAAACATTGTGTGTAATGGGCAACATAAGCAAACAACAAGTCTCGGTGCTAATAGATGGTGGTAGCACAAACAATTTCATTCAAGACCGCCTTGTTAAGTAATTGGGTTTGGAGCTTCATCCCACTTATGCCTTTAATGTGCTAGTAGGTAATGGTGAAGAATTGCCTTTTAATTACCTGTGTCTCCAATTACCTATTATGTTGGGCTCTTCTGAATTCTTTGTGGATTTGTTTTGTTTTACCCATTAGTGGAGTTGAACTTGTTTTGGGTGTCCAATGGCTTAAAACCTTAGGCCCAATACTCACGGATTACACCACCCTCACCATGAAATTCATTATAGATAATCAAACAATACTCATGCAAGGCATTCCCAAACCTCATCCAACTCAAGCCTCTCTTCACCAATTGAAAATAATGATTTCAACCAAAGCCATAGATACATGCTTGATAAGTGCCAAAATGTAGTTATTTTGTATATACATTTTGTGGCACTTATCCGTTCTTTTGTTGATATTCCTTGAATAAATCCCCCGCTTTTTGTATAAATGTGTACATAATAGAATAATTGAGTTTTTGTGTAAATATTGTATCATTTGATAGTTTTTCATCTCTTTTATAGGTATTCATTCATAATTGGAGCATTGAGTAATAAAGGCCAAAGGCTAAGCTTCAAGAGTGCGATTTTGCACAATACGTCATCGAATAAAGCTCAAATTTAACACAATAAAAATCATCAATTTGGTTGATATTTCTTGATGGTTGGATAGAGCATTGAATAAGCTTTCCAACGCTTCAAACCGGGTGCAATTCCGAGTTACGGTTCTCAAGATAGAGCAAAAATAAAATGCTGAAAATAGCAGACCGCGCTTAGCGCGAATAGCGCGCTGAGCGCGACCTGCGACATCAGAATTCTTTAAAAGGGGCTCAAAACACATTTTTAGGTTATGGGTTGGGTATTTTTGAGTCCCAACACCATCACCTTCATATTTTTGATAGATTTGCTTGGAAAACAACATTGGAGCTTGCATTTTGATGATCCGGAGTCGAATCCCTCTTCGATTGGCTTGACAACCAATGTAGATTTGTGGTTCCTCTTCTTCTCTTCTCTTTGTAATCTCTTTTGTTGGGGTTTGTATGTATTTCTACTCATAACTCTTGTATATTTATCGCCTTTGGCTTGTATAAAGTTTGCTTTTACGAATTTGTGTCGGTGATTATCTTGGGTTTTTACTTTATGTTAGGGGTTTGAGCTTTGCTAGGAATAGATTGCTTAGATTCTTACCTAGGATGATTATCTGTTAGTTTCCGAATGCTAGAAATGGGTTTAGAGCTAACATTCACTATAGAGTACCCGAACTTAATGCCTCTGCGTCGGTGAAGTATGCCAGGAATGGGTATGGAGGTGACGCAGTTGATTCCTATGTTGTTAAGATATGCCAGGAATGGATATTGAGATGATTTAGGAGGATTCTCAATTTGGGTTAGAAATAGCTTAGATTGTGAGAGGTATGTGATGACACAAACAAGTATCGTAGGTCGAGTATGACATGGGTGGTAGATTTAAGTCTGTGACGGGTAGTTTACATTCGTTCCGGACAAGCTGTCTATCTTTTATACTTTTTGTTCATTTACTTTTTGTCTTTTATTTTCATTTCTTTTAATCTCAACCTCATTAACGGTCGAATTGTCGAACGACGAATCAATAACCAATCTCTGTGGACACGATACGATATAACCTAACCGGTATATATCACCCGGTAAAATTAATATCAACTCTTTGCTTGCCGCTATACCGCGCAACAAAATGGCGCCGTTGCCGGGGATTGGTTTTATTGGTTTTGTATTGCGATAATTCCGTTGTTTTTGAGTTTTGTAATTATGTATATGTTGTATAGGCTTTGTATATGAACTTGTATATGTTACTTGTACATGTTATGTGTTTACTTTCCATACTTGTACATATTTGTGATTTTTTTAGTTTTTATGTGATGTTGTGAATTGTCTCGTACTCGTAACGTTTGTTGTGTGGTTGTTAGGACACTTTCTTTAGGTTTGCGCGGTGTGGCAATACCATGGCATGACGAGAGGAGGTTACTAGTGCTCTCACAATAAAGGCGTCGAGCTTACGACGTAAAACAAACATGTTTTTGTTTGTTTATGTTTATGTTGTTTGGTGGATTATGTTTTAACAAGTTGAAATAGGACTTGCTCTTAACTTCAAATCTTCACTTTTCAACTTGTTAATTCATTGTCACCACATTTTCGTATTGTTATTTGCTTTTGTTTTGTTATGTCAATTTGTTATTTTCCACAAGTTTGTAGTGTTTTAACTTGTGGAAGTGTGTATGTATTGTAAATATTGTTTATATGTGTAAATGAGATTGTATAGGTGTGTAAGTGGAGCTTGCATAGCACCTATTCTTCATTTTTCAGAATCGGTGTAGCGCTTAGCGCGCTCTGCTATGCAGGGCCAGTGAATTCTTTTAAAATTTCACTTGGTTTTCCTTTTTCCCACTTTCACCAAGGCTTTTTGTATTGAATAAAATTAGTATTGTTTTTCTAATTCTTTTGTTGTTGTTTGGACTCAAATTTTGGTTCGGTAACTTGAAGACTTTTGAGGTGATTTTCCGAGTTTGATCGTTTCAACTCGCGGATGTATGGTAATGATAGTTTTCAAAGTTGCCACATGTCAGGTACTCGTTTATCGCTTTCTATAGCATAACATGTTTAGGAAATTTATCATTTGTATAATTACCATGCTATTCATTCTTTTTGCATTACTTGCTCATGAATTGAATCACTTTAGTCCCCTTTTTACCCAAACATGTGAGGAAGCTTTCCATTGTTTACATATGAGAGTCCACATTCTTGTTTTAACTGGATTTTATTATGCTTAATCTTGTGTTTTGTGTTGATTGTATGATTGCAAGAAAATGATCAAGGCATTTTGTTGATTTTGAACATAACTACCTTGGCCAAATATTCAATTCAACTTGTGAGTGTGTGATCCTTTGTTATCCCCTTTGAACTTTTATCAACATCCATTTTTATTTGAACTTGATGCTTGTCTATGAGTGTCAATTCACTTTTTTGTATGGATGTTGATTTCTTTGTTTCTTGAACCCTCAACTATATGTTGTTGTATGGATTTTTACCTTGCCTTAGAAAGTAGGGAGTGTTCACATAATGATGTTGGTTGAATTCAAGTTGGGGATATGAATGTTTATGTACTTATGTTGTGATTGATATGAGGTTGAGAAAAGAAAAAGAAAAGAAAAGAAAAATGTGAAAAAGAAAGATTAGAAAAAGAAAGAAAAAAAAAGAGAAAAGTTTTGAAAAAGAAAAATAGAAAGAGTAGGAATAATGTTATGTTAATAAGTGAGGTGTGTTTGGTGTGAAATTTGTGATGAAGAATAAGTTTGATTGAAATTGTATTGTTTGGAACTTTGTGAGTTGATCACTCCCTTAGGTTTAGGCAAGTTTTTGTTTCGATTAGCTTTAGGACTTATCACTTGTTTGTTAACCAAGCCACATTACAACCTTGAAAAACCCTTGTGATTCTTGCATTTGTATTTTCAATACGTTTTTGGATGAATGCATAATTTAGTCTATTGTTAGCAAGATTGTGGAGGAGTGTTTTTTATCCCTCACCTTTGTGTGTTCTTCATCTACCGATGAATTTTTGCTAGGTGTGATTCATGATTGAGCTTGTTTTGTTTTAGAATGTTTTGCATGATTTTTGTACTTAGGATTTATTTCGTTTATATGTTGTCGTTGTAGGATAGTGGTAAGTTTGTATTTGTCGTGTACATGTTTCGTTTGAACCATACATTTGTTTTCCGTTTTCAAAACTTGTTGATTCGTGATTCTTTGATTATCATCTTTTGTTTCTTTGAGTTATTTGACTTTGTTTGAGGACAAACAATGTGTCAAGTTGGGGAGAGTTGATAAGTGCCAAAATGTAGTTATTTTGTATATACATTTTGTGGCACTTATCCGTTCTTTTGTTGATATTCTTTGAATAAATCCCCCGCTTTTTGTATAAATGTGTACATAATAGAATAATTGAGTTTTTGTGTAAATATTGTATCATTTGATAGTTTTTCATCTCTTTTATAGGTATTCATTCATAATTGGAGCATTGAGTAATAAAGGCCAAAGGCTAAGCTTCAAGAGTGCGATTTTGCACAATACGTCATCGAATAAAGCTCAAATTTAACACAATAAAAATCATCAATTTGGTTGATATTTCTTGATGGTTGGATAGAGCATTGAATAAGCTTTCCAACGCTTCAAACCGGGTGCAATTCCGAGTTACGGTTCTCAAGATAGAGCAAAAATAAAATGCTGAAAATAGCAGACCGCGCTTAGCGCGAATAGCGCGCTGAGCGCGACCTGCGACATCAGAATTCTTTAAAAGGGGCTCAAAACACATTTTTAGGTTATGTGTTGGGTATTTTTGAGTCCCAACACCATCACCTTCATATTTTTGATAGATTTGCTTGGAAAACAACATTGGAGTTTGCATTTTGATGATCCGGAGTCGAATCCCTCTTCGATTGGCTTGACAACCAATGTAGATTTGTGGTTCCTCTTCTTCTCTTCTCTTTGTAATCTCTTTTGTTGGGGTTTGTATGTATTTCTACTCATAACTCTTGTATATTTATCGCCTTTGGCTTGTATAAAGTTTGCTTTACGAATTTGTGTCGGTGATTATCTTGGGTTTTTACTTTATGTTAGGGGTTTGAGCTTTGCTAGGGATAGTGAAGCAACTCGTTTTTTTCAAAAATTATTTTAAACAATTTTCAAAAACAATAGTGAAATCGCCACCTAATTTTATTTGTTCTAAAAGAAGAACGGGAAAATATAGATAAAACCCACAAAAGAAAAGGATAAGATGGTCTACGAAATTAAGAGTTGTAGGTTCGGGAGTTGGTTATGCAAGGGGAAGGTATTAGCACCCCTTACATCCATCGTACTCGATGGTACCCATTTAGTTCAAAGTGTGGTTGTGTGTTAGTGTGAAAATTTTACGATCTTCTAAGTTTAAAAATGAGAAAGAAAGGGAGAAGAAATGTTTTTATTATTTTGAGTTTGACACGGTTTTGAAACCGCGTGCCTACGTATTCCCTCGTGCAATGGGAAAGTCAAAACTCCGTAGTTCTTCTAGAAAATGTTTGTTTGTTGATTGATTTTAAATGAAAAGACAAGTCGTCATTTTTAAAGGAGAAGACTCGTCTAACGTCCACAAGGTGTGATAAAGAATAAAGGACTACGCACCGAAATGAGGGAGGGTTTGAGAACACCTCTAGTACTCAAGTGGAGAAGTCGAAAACCTTGGGAATAGAGGAAGAAGCATCTCATTTGTAAATGAATCATGTCTAATCTCGAAAAGGGTTTAAAGGTAAATGGTGCTTGGAGCGCACAAAAGATATTGAGTGTGTTAAAATTGATTTTAAGTTGTGGATGACAAGTACCAAAACGTTGGGCTATCCTCTAACGATTCAATACTCGAGATTGGTGATTGAGGTCAACCGATCATCTCTCATCCAAAATCTTTATTATGAAAAGAGTGAGGTGAAACAAAGTTCACTTTTATTAAGTGTATGGAATAAAGTATTTAAGTCATTGGGTTACCCTCTAATGGCCTAAATACTTTACATTTTAATTAAATCGTCGGGCTATCCTCTAACGATTTACTTAAATACCATAGCACCATGTTTTTTTTGTTTTGTAGAAAAATTGATTTTTGAAAGAACTCGACGTTGGATCGAGGTTTGAGAAGAAGACTCGACGTTGGGTCGAATTTTATTGAAAGTGTTTTAAATGCTTGGTGAATGGAGAAAGAATAGGATTGAGATAATTGTAGATCACAAGTAAAATCGACAAAGCCCATACAAGGTGGCCAACCCAACGATAAAGCGATTTACATTGTGTAGGTGCATGCACGAAATAAATTTAATCAACTAATTAAACAAAATTTAATCAAGTAGTTAGTTTTATAAAATTAATTAGATTAACTAATCAATTTTGAATAACCTAATTAGATAATTAAATAATGTTTAACTAATCAATTAAGGTCTCATTGTAAGCCCAAGAGTAAGCGTGGTGTGTGCACAAATGTGTGGCCGTTGCGACGCTTCTAAGCTTTGTCGACTCAAGGTAATAAAAAATGGCTCGCAATCGAGTATTAGTTTGAAAGCATTTGGTTTGTGAGAGTGATGAATAATTAAATAAAATAAAGCAATGAAATATTTACTAACTATTACATCATGTGGGGAATGAGGGTACAAATTTACAAATGGGGATGACGGAAATAAATTACAAATTCAAATAAATGTAAAAGAAAAATGAATTAAATTCATAAGAAAATAATAATTATTAAAATTTAAGATCACTAAATTAATCCTAATTAAAAAAACTAAAGATATTAAAGTAATTCTAAAACAAACTACAAAGTCTAAGGTTATAAAAATAAATTTAAAATTATTAAACAAAATCTAAACTAGATTAAAATTCTAAACTTACTATATTAAATCTAAAATAAATAAAAATTCTAAAGTGGCTAAAACTAAACCTAAATCAAATAAAAATTATCAAATTATTAAATTAAATATAAAATATATAAAATATATAAAGATTCTAAAGTTAGTAAATTAAATCTAAATCGAATAAATATTCTAAAATTTACTAAATTAAATCTAAACTAAATAAAATCCCAAATTTACTTAATTGAATCTAAATTAAATAAAAATTTAAAGTTACTAAATTAACTCTAAATAAAATAAAATCCTAAAAAATTTACTAAACTAAATCTAAATCAAATAATAAAAAAAAGCAAAAATACTTAGAAATAGAAAATATTCAAAATTTATTCTTAAAAAAAAAATTACTTAGCAATAAAAGGAAAATTTAAATCTAAACTATATTTGCTAAAAGAATAGAAATAAGTATATAAAAAAAAACAACATTATTATATAATTCTCTAAAATTAGTTAAAAACTAAACAGTAACACAAAGAAAATTGGGTAGGGGGTGTAATCCTAAATAGGGTGTGAAAAAGGAAAGGCGCGTTGGATATAGTTTGGACCAGACGGGTTACAAGGCCCAAATGGCCTTAATAATAAAAAAATTAGAGGAAAAAACCCTAACCTTCTTGAACCAGCCGCCACACACTCATGTTATTATTATCACATTTTTTATTTGTTTTTAAATAAAAATAAAACACACTCTCTCTCTCTCTTGCCTATCGCACGCTCTCTCTGTGTCCATGGCTTCTCGTTGTCTCTCAAAAATCTCACCATCATCTTTATCATGTTCTAGTCCGAAACCGCTGTCTCTCTCTATTCACCGTTTCTATTGATGTTCTTTTCATTTCACTCTCATCGATCACCAACAAAAACAAACAATCACACACACACAAAACCTAATCCCCAAATCATACCCAACCCCAATCGATTCAAGATTCAGATGGTTACAAGATACACCGATTTAAAAATTGCAAGAAATAACGGAAACGAAAATACCAAATGGAACGGAAAAGGTACATAGATCCGAAACTCTATCTTCTTCGTTCGCTCTTCTGTGTTTGATCTCTTTTCAAAATCTGTTTTTGTGGTTTTGAATCAGGTTCTGTGTGATGAGTTAAAGGAATATGTCGGGTGGTTGAGGAAAACGTCCTTGTGACTTTTAACGTGGTTACTGTGAACTGAAGTATAGGAGTATATATGTGGGTTGTGTAGAGGCCAAAGAGTTGGAGGGTTGAAGAGGTTTAAGGAAGTATCGTTTGAGGTTTGGTTATGAGGTATGTCGAAGGTAGTGGACTTGGCTAATTTTTGTGATGATTGTTGGTATCGCAGCTTTCTGAAGATTACACTGGGGCCTCTTCCTTTTTCTGAAATTCTTGGTTTGTTATAAAGGAAGTGAAGAGTGAGGGATAGATAGGTAATTGCTAAGAATTTGAGAGGATAAGGATTGGGAAAACTTAGTTGGGAAGGATAATAGTACAAGTAGTGGAGGAAAATCAAAATTGCAAGCTGTAGAATTTGTACAAGAGTTGTTGTGAGTTTTGTAAGGGTCTGTACTGATTTTGTGTTGTGATTTGCAGGTGGTGGAATGGTGAGGACCGAATGGGAGGAGTGAAGGTAGTGGTGGAATTGTACTGATATTTGCTTGAATTTCTGTGTAATTTTTGCAGATAGTACCAGAGGTGGGATAGTGGAAACTTGGAACAAACAAACAGCTTATTATAACATTGTTTTATTTTTGTAATTGGTACAGTTCTTTTTAGTGACAAAGTAAAAAAATAATATATTTGTTTGTATTTTTTTGTCTTATTATGGAAATAAAAAAAACGTAAATAAATTCTTAGTAACAATGTTCTGAATTAATTAATAGTAATGTAAAAAATTGAAAAGAAATCTATAAAAAATGCGATTGCAATATTTTAACAATAACCTAAATTATTTATTAACAGAATATGACTTCAACTAAAAATAAATAAATGTAATTACCAAAGAAAATACACAAATAAAATAAAATGATGCAAAATACAATTAAAACGACTTTGATGAAAAAATCAATAATTACTAGGTTAATTGTGTACTGGGCAAAATGAAAATGCAAAGTAGAAAATTATTTTGAATACTAACGACCAACCAAAATGCTTTTTTATATATATATTTTTGTAATAATAACCACTAATATCCTTAAAGTAAGGTAACAGCAAAAATGTTATTTTAACAAAAAATAAATTTTTTATTTTTTTTATTTAAGTCCTAATTTATTATTATTTAATAGAAATTATTTAATAACTTCTAATCACTAAAATGATTGAAATTAAATATCACAATAAAAATAGAATTAAAAGATACAAACATGAAAATTAATCAATCTATTTAGAAAATGTAAACATGATAAAACAAACTTTGATATTAAAATGACTTATCTAAAAAGAAATTAATGCTAATGTGAAAGAAAAATATTAAAATTTCAAAAATAAAAAATCTAAATTAATTGTTAATGAAATAGAAAATAGAAAATATCTTCAATGAGGAAAGATTTTATTTAGTTCAAAACTCTAATAAAAAATGCAAAAATCAAGCATGAAATAATCTATAAATACAAACATAATTACTAGTAAAAACAAAACATCGTTATTTAGAAAATAAAACAAAAATTCCTTTTAATTATTATTTCATTATTTAACTAATAGAAATTATTTAGTAAAACCTCACCAAATAATTAGAATTAATCAAATATTAAAAATAAAAATTAAAGTGAGAAAGGATGCAAATGCAATGAGTGAATGACTGTTCTTTTTAATATAAATACAATGCAAGTAAAAAAATAGCAGGGTAAAATTTGGGGTGCAACAGTTGCCCCTATTTAAATATCTTCAACCAGATGATATGAAGATGATCAAGCTTCATATTATCGCAGTGGGAGATAGTTAAATATCAAAAACCCAAAATTTTGCCCTGAGATGCAATGGGTATGTTGTGAATAAAATATAACGAGAAAGTGTTGAATGCAATTTTTTTTTGACATACATTTTTTAATGATGCATGATATGAGACAGACTCTACGAAGATTGTTGGAAAGAAACTGGAAATTAGACATTTGTGGTAGATTGACTGATACAACACGGAAGACAAAACATCCAATAATGGCTTTGGATGAAAAAAAGACTCGACATCTAATAATGGCTTTAGATGGAGGGACTCGACATCTAATAATGGCTTTAGATGAAGAAAGATCACAATATCTAATAATGGCTTTGAATAAGGTGATAAAGGCATAACACCCAATAATGGCTTTGGATGAAAAAAGGCTCGACGTCTAATAATGGCTTTAGATGAAGGAGGATCACAATATCCAATAATGGCTTTGAATAAGGTGAGAAAGATGTAACACCCAATAATGGCTTTGGATGAAAAAAAAAGGCTCGACATCTAATAATGGCTTTAGATGAAGGAAGATCACAATATCCAATAATGGCTTTGAATAAAGTGAGAAAGATGAAACACCCAATAATGGCTTTGGATGAAAAAAAGGCTCGACATCTAATAATGGCGTTAGATGGAGAAAGATCACAATATCCAATAATGGCTTTGAATAAAGTGAGAAAGATGAAACACCCAATAATGGCTTTGGATGAAAAAAAGGCTCGACATCTAATAATGGCGTTAGATGGAGAAAGATCACAATATCCAATAATGGCTTTGAATAAAGTGAGAAAGATGAAACACCCAATAATGGCTTTGGGTGAAAAAAGGCTCGACATCTAATAATGGCTTTAGATGGAGAAAGATCACAATATCCAATAATGGCTTTGAATAAAGTGAGAAAGATGAAACACCCAATAATGGCTTTGGATGAAAAAAAGGCTCGACATCTAATAATGGCTTTAGATGGAGAAAGATCACAATATCCAATAATGGCTTTGAATAAAGTGAGAAAGATGAAACACCCAATAATGGCTTTGGATGAAAAAAAGGCTCGACATCTAATAATGGCTTTAGATGAAGGGTGAAACAAGGCATCCAGGAATGGCACTGGAGTGACAAAGAGACAAACATCCAGGAATGGCACTGGAGTGGTGATAGACAGACATCCAGGAATGGCACTGGAGTGAGGATAAATGATGCACTGGGGAATGTGACATCCAATGGTGTTGAATAAAATTGAGGTTTAAAATAACGAAGAAATAGTATTGGACGAAAAGAGATACAGACTGACGAACATCTGTTTTGGTAGGTACCAAGTAAGTTGGATTTTGACTGCAAGGTAAGATGTTTACCGTGACAAGACCTCGGGAAAATGAAAATGAGGATAAAACACTCTTGCTATGCATGATATGTGAATTTTGTGATGCATGATATATGAATGATCTATGCATGTAGTATGTAATGCAGATGTTCATGACAACAGAGATTGACTCTTTTGTGGAGGTAAGATGGGAACTCTGATTCCTCAACACGGGGAACACTGCCAACTCTGCTTGGAGAGAAAAAAGTCTTGAGAAACACTTCTAACCCACTTGTGAATTGCATTGAAATGATGATCCTTGGAGGAAAGAATAAAGCGGTGCTTGAGGATTGCCCCAGATTAGCTGATTGTCGAAGATAAACCGATCATGGCTTCAATTCTTGAAATGACTGAGGGGAAAAGAGTGCCCCGGTATGAGTCTTGAAAAAGATCTTCTGATTAAAACAATTCCGATAATGACTTGCACTAAGCAACAAATCTTGAACTGATTCACAACAGGATCTGAAAGATACTTGCCCCCGATTAGGATCACTGACCAAGTTTCTCAATAGTTTGGACTTCCTTGATGAGGAAAACTTGTTTGCTAGCAAAATTTTTTTATTCAAACATGGTAAATTTAATGCAAAGTTCATGCAAAAGTTTTGAAACAAAAATCATTTTTGGAATGATGTAATCGCTGTATAAGAAATGAATTGCTGGTTAAAACACAGCGGTTTAAAAATTTAAAAGTGAGAGAGAAAACAACAGTATGGATATACCAATACAATTGATTTGCAAAAGACCTTAGGAGTCATATTACGCAACCTCGTTGTAGTATGCTTTCAAAAGAAACCTGACTTCAATTAGGTCTTTTGAGGGCTGTAACGTGGTCTGGCTCACGGTTTAAGAAACAAATGATAAAGGCTCAAAATTTATTTGTACCCAACCCAATCTTCGAGATGTTCTTCAGTCCTATGCTCAGTTTAAACTCAGATTGTGCATTTAGTTTCCAAGAGATTTTGGATTGTACACTGATAATGATGATGGCTCAGAAGTTGAGGAATTCTTGAGATAACAGTCACTTTTTTTGCAACATTTTTTGCTGTTTGAGGACTTTTGTCAACTCTTGTTTGAATTTGTCATCCCTAACTTTTGCCCTAATTGGTTGCCTAAGAAAGCTTTTAAAGATTACGGGAACCATCATCATCACTTTTGACGATGACATCTTTTCTTTGAGTCGATTGAATACAAACTTTGTTGAAAGGCATCTTGAACGAATGCACATGAATTAGAATCAATGGATGAATCAATCAACAATCAAGACGGAGACAAACAAAATGAGTCTTTCGACAACTTGAATGTTTGAAACATGCAGATTATGCAATGTAATGTTATTAATGCAAAAGATGTGATGAAATGCAATGTCACATA
This sequence comes from Vicia sativa, assembly GCA_021764765.1. NCBI lineage: Eukaryota > Viridiplantae > Streptophyta > Magnoliopsida > Fabales > Fabaceae > Vicia > Vicia sativa. Next base: position 215,503,120 of record CM038792.1, on the reverse strand, counting down.
TATAAATGGAATGCAACATAATAACGAATGAGTTCACGTGGATGTGAAACAGGATGATACAAGTAATCAAAACAACTTATTCGTGGGATCCTATGATAGGATGGCTTTAAGTTTTACCCAAATTCCCATGGGATGGTTTTTGTTTTCGCTAAGTGTTTCTTGAGTCTCGGATCCCTTTAACAAATACTATCATCACGCGAGAGGCCTACGTGGTAACGATATTTGGAAAAGTATACCCCAAGAAACGGCTCTTAACGGGATACTCAAAATCCGAAATTTGAGCGTTTGGTCTCGGTTAGGACAACATGAACAAACTTAGAGTTATAGGTCATTTGTCCAAAGATTGATGTCCGCGCTATCGCGGCCAACAACCTCCTTAAAACAACCAACTCTAAGCCGAGTCTTCGCCGGGCCAACAAGACAATGGAGTCAGGTGGACCTAGGCTACGCAACCCCTCTATTCCTAAAAAGGTGACCTAGAAGCCTGGGTAGTGGGCTTATCTATGCATCAAATGATCCCATCAAGAATTCCCACACAAATAAATATATACACATGATAATAAATGAAGCATAGGGAATAAATGACTGAAACATAAACATAAGATAAAGTACAAAGAAGAAAGTAAAATAAAATGATAAACACACAACCACACAAAGAACTAAACTAGGGTTAACTCGCTTGAGAAAAAGTCCCCAGTGAAGTCGCCAACTAAAGCAACTCGTTTTTTAAAAATCATTTTAAACAATTTTCAAAAACAATAGTGAAATCGCCACCTAATTTTATTTGTTCTAAAAGAAGAACGGGAAAATATAGATAAAACCCACAAAAGAAAAGGATAAGATGGTCTACGAAATTAAGAGTTGTAGGTTCGGGAGTTGGTTATGCAAGGGGAAGGTATTAGCACCCCTTACATCCATCGTACTCGATGGTACCCATTTAGTTCAAAGTGTGGTTGTGTGTTAGTGTGAAAATTTTACGATCTTCTAAGTTTAAAAATGAGAAAGAAAGGGAGAAGAAATGTTTTTATTATTTTGAGTTTGACACGGTTTTGAAACTGCGTGCCTACGTATTCCCTCGTGCAATGGGAAAGTCAAAACTCCATAGTTCTTCTAGAAAATGTTTGTTTGTTGATTGATTTTAAATGAAAAGACAAGTCGTCATTTTTAAAGGAGAAGACTCGTCTAACGTCCACAAGGTGTGATAAAGAATAAAGGACTACGCACCGAAATGAGGGAGGGTTTGAGAACACCTCTAGTACTCAAGTGGAGAAGTCGAAAACCTTGGGAATAGAGGAAGAAGCATCTCATTTGTAAATGAATCATGTCTAATCTCGAAAAGGGTTTAAAGGTAAATGGTGCTTGGAGCGCACAAAAGATATTGAGTGTGTTAAAATTGATTTTAAGTTGTGGATGACAAGTACCAAAACGTTGGGCTATCCTCTAACGATTCAATACTCGAGATTGGTGATTGAGGTCAACCGATCATCTCTCATCCAAAATCTTTATTATGAAAAGAGTGAGGTGAAACAAAGTTCACTTTTATTAAGTGTATGGAATAAAGTATTTAAGTCATTGGGTTACCCTCTAATGGCCCAAATACTTTACATTTTAATTAAATCGTCGGGCTATCCTCTAACGATTTACTTAAATACCATAGCACCATGTTTTTTGGTTTTGTAGAAAATTGATTTTTTGAAAGGACTCGACGTTGGATCGAGGTTTGAGAAGAAGACTCGACGTTCGAATTTTATTGAAAGTGTTTTAAATGCTTGGTGAATGGAGAAAGAATAGGATTGAGATAATTGTAGATCACAAGTAAAATCGACAAAGCCCATACAAGGTGGCCAACCCAACGATAAAGCGATTTACATTGTGTAGGTGCATGCACGAAATAAATTTAATCAACTAATTAAACAAAATTTAATCAAGTAGTTAGTTTTATAAAATTAATTAGATTAACTAATCAATTTTGAATAACCTAATTAGATAATTAAATAATGTTTAACTAATCAATTAAGGTCTCATTGTAAGCCCAAGAGTAAGCGTGGTGTGTGCACAAATGTGTGGCCGTCGTTGCGACGCTTCTAAGCTTTGTCGACTCAAGGTAATAAAAAATGGCTCGCAATCGAGTATTAGTTTGAAAGCATTTGGTTTGTGAGAGTGATGAATAATTAAATAAAATAAAGCAATGAAATATTTACTAACTATTACATCATGTGGGGAATGAGGGTACAAATTTACAAATGGGGATGACGGAAATAAATTACAAATTCAAATAAATGTAAAAGAAAAATGAATTAAATTCATAAGAAAATAATAATTATTAAAATTTAAGATCACTAAATTAATCCTAATTAAAAAAACTAAAGATATTAAAGTAATTCTAAAACAAACTACAAAGTCTAAGGTTATAAAAATAAATTTAAAATTATTAAACAAAATCTAAACTAGATTAAAATTCTAAACTTACTATATTAAATCTAAAATAAATAAAAATTCTAAAGTGGCTAAAACTAAACCTAAATCAAATAAAAATTATCAAATTATTAAATTAAATATAAAATATATAAAGATTCTAAAGTTAGTAAATTAAATCTAAATCGAATAAATATTCTAAAATTTACTAAATTAAATCTAAACTAAATAAAATCCCAAATTTACTTAATTGAATCTAAATTAAATAAAAATTTAAAGTTACTAAATTAACTCTAAATAAAATAAAATCCTAAAAAATTTACTAAACTAAATCTAAATCAAATAATAAAAAAAAGCAAAAATACTTAGAAATAGAAAATATTCAAAATTTATTCTTAAAAAAAAAAATTACTTAGCAATAAAAGGAAAATTTAAATCTAAACTATATTTGCTAAAAGAATAGAAATAAGTATATAAAAAAAAACAACATTATTATATAATTCTCTAAAATTAGTTAAAAACTAAACAGTAACACAAAGAAAATTGGGTAGGGGGTGTAATCCTAAATAAGGTGTGAAAAAGGAAAGGGGCGCTGGATATAGTTTGGACCAGACGGGTTACAAGGCCCAAATGGCCTTAATAATAAAAAAATTAGAGGAAAAAACCCTAACCTTCTTGAACCAGCCGCCACACACTCATGTTATTATTATCACATTTTTTATTTGTTTTTAAATAAAAATAAAACACTCTCTCTCTCTTGCCTATCGACGCTCTCTCTGTCCATCGTTGTCTCTCAAAAATCTCACCATCATCTTTATCATGTTCTAGTCCGAAACTGCTCTCTCTATTCACCGCTTCTATTGATGTTCTTTTCATTTCACTCATCGATCACCAACAAAACAAACAATCACACACACACAAAAACCTAATCCCAAATCATACCCAACCCCAATCGATTCAAGATTCAGATGGTTACAAGATACACCGATGTAAAATTGCAAGAAATAACTAAACGAAAATACCAAATGGAACGGAAAAGGTACATAGATCCAAACTCTATCTTCTTCGTCGCTCTTCCGTGTTTGATCTCTTTTCAAAATCTTTTGTGGTTTTGAATCGTTCGTGTGATGAGTTAAAGGAATATGTCGGTGGTTGAGGAAAACGTCCTTGTGACTTTTAACGTGGTTACTGTGAACTCAAGTATAGGAGTATATGTGGGTTGTGTAGAGGCCAAAGAGTTGGAGGGTTGAAGAGGTTTAAGGAAGTATCGTTTGAGGTTTGGTTATGAGGTATGTCGAAGGTAGTGGACTTGGCTAATTTTTGTGATGATTGTTGGTATCGCAGCTTTCTGAAGATTACACTGGGGCCTCTTCCTTTTTCTGAAATTCTTGGTTTGTTATAAAGGAAGTGAAGAGTGAGGGATAGATAGGTAATTGCTAAGAATTTGAGAGGATAAGGATTGGGAAAACTTAGTTGGGAAGGATAATAGTACAAGTAGTGGAGGAAAATCAAAATTGCAAGCTGTAGAATTTGTACAAGAGTTGTTGTGAGTTTTGTAAGGGTCTGTACTGATTTTGTGTTGTGATTTGCAGGTGGTGGAATGGTGAGGACCGAATGGGAGGAGTGAAGGTAGTGGTGGAATTGTACTGATATTTGCTTGAATTTCTGTGTAATTTTTGCAGATAGTACCAGAGGTGGGATAGTGGAAACTTGGAACAAACAAACAGCTTATTATAACATTGTTTTATTTTTGTAATTGGTACAGTTCTTTTTAGTGACAAAGTAAAAAAAAATAATATATTTGTTTGTATTTTTTTGTCTTATTATGGAAATAAAAAAAACGTAAATAAATTCTTAGTAACAATGTTCTGAATTAATTAATAGTAATGTAAAAAATTGAAAAGAAATCTATAAAAAATGCGATTGCAATATTTTAACAATAACCTAAATTATTTATTAACAGAATATGACTTCAACTAAAAATAAATAAATGTAATTACCAAAGAAAATACACAAATAAAATAAAATGATGCAAAATACAATTAAAACGACTTTGATGAAAAAAATCAATAATTACTAGGTTAATTGTGTACTCGGGCAAAAATGAAAAATGCAAAGTAGAAAATTATTTTGAATACTAACGACCAACCAAAATGCTTTTTTTTATATATATATTTTTTGTAATAATAACCACTAATATCCTTAAAGTAAGGTAACAGCAAAAATGTTATTTTAACAAAAAATAATTTTTTTTATTTTTTTTTTATTTAAGTCCTAATTTATTATTATTTAATAGAAATTATTTAATAACTTCTAATCACTAAAATGATTGAAATTAAATATCACAATAAAAATAGAATTAAAAGATACAAACATGAAAATTAATCAATCTATTTAGAAAAATGTAAACATGATAAAACAAACTTTGATATTAAAATGACTTATCTAAAAAAAGAAATTAATGCTAATGTGAAAGAAAAATATTAAAATTTCAAAAATAAAAAAATCTAAATTAATTGTTAATGAAATAGAAAATAGAAAATATCTTCAATGAGGAAAGATTTTATTTAGTTCAAAACTCTAATAAAAAATGCAAAAATCAAGCATGAAATAATCTATAAATACAAACATAATTACTAGTAAAAACAAAACATCGTTATTTAGAAAATAAAACAAAAATTCCTTTTAATTATTATTTCATTATTTAACTAATAGAAATTATTTAGTAAAACCTCACCAAATAATTAGAATTAATCAAATATTAAAAATAAAAATTAAAGTGAGAAAGGATGCAAATGCAATGAGTGAATGACTGTTCTTTTTAATATAAATACAATGCAAGTAAAAAAATAGCAGGGTAAAATAACAGATAGATTGCTTAGATTCTTACCTAGGATGATTATCTGTTAGTTTCTGAATGCTAGAAATGGGTTTAGAGCTAACATTCACTATAGAGTACCCGATCTTAATGCCTCTGCGTCGGTGAAGTATGCCAGGAATGGGTATGGAGGTGACGCAGTTGATTCCTATGTTGTTGAGATATGCCAGGAATGGATATTGAGATGATTTAGGAGGATTCTCAATTTGGGTTAGAAATAGCTTAGATTGTGAGAGGTATGCGATGACACAAACAAGTATCGTAGGCCGAGTGTAACACCCCATCTAAATACCCCGAAATATATTAATTAAATTAACATTTAAATCATCTTTAATCAGAGTTTAACACGGTAATCACGGGATGTCACAATTAATAGGTAAAATAAAAACTTCATTCAAACAGTAGCCATGCTACACTAAGGATCAACATTTTCGAATAATTCAGTCAAGTTAAGACCATGTCTTACACAGCAGAAAATATCATAACCAAACACGGAATAATTCAATCATTATTATTCCCAACAAAGTTTTAATTTAAACAATAAACCAATGTCTAATTCCTCCTCTAACGTTCCCCAGTGTTACAATCTAATCAGAGCATGACACTGACACGCGGACTAAACGATAAGCTCTAGAGCCATCCTCACCGACTCTTCAGCTGCTAACCTTAATCTGAAATGGTAAAGTAAGGGTGAGACTTCTCATAATTAAAGCATATTATAAGTCTTTCAATCAATAATATATCACAAGCATATTATTTCACCCACTTAACATAAATTCAGATTCACACACACAACCATATTCATCATGCATAATCATAACAATCCAAGAGTAACACTGGAAGACATCCTAACATGTTACCACTTCATACAAATACAATGCAGACTCAATGCATGCGGTACCGACTCGTGACCAAGTCACCCAACACTGATCCATCATCAACCGGATACAGTACCATCGATTCGTCCATAACCACTCGGACACGAATCCAGCCTAACCACCCATCCTCACTCGGGTATCGGTTATCGGCAATCCAAGTCAAATTCCGCACAATGGGAATTAACTTCACCAAACAATGCAAATGCACGCACATCACTAGCATGCAATATCAATCAGTCTATGTATACATTCATCTAACATAACTGAATCAACCAATCAACATGACATTTCAACAATTCATGCATACATCTATCATCATCATAAACATGCATATAATCATCAGCATAAACATGCTATTACATCTACACAATACCAACATCTCCATCACCAAAGGTCCTCTACTACACATACCTCATTATGTGTCAGTTAATAATTATTTACTTCGAAATTCAACCCCTTTCCAAAATAAGTTCAAGTTTTCTAAAATATTTTCATTTCATAAGGTAGAGCATTAAATTTAGAAAATAACGTCCAAAACGGCGCTCAAAACGGACTTACGGTTTGAAAGTTATGAATTTTTGAAGTTTTGAAAATTTTAAAATATTTCATGGAACCGGTTCCTCCCGAGTAACGGTTCCACATTTCGAAACGAAAATGTATGGGAACCGGTTCCTCCGTAGGAACCAGTTAAATCAAATTTTCATATTTTGGAAAACAACGTGGAACCCGGTTCCTCCCACACAGGAACCGGTTCCTGAGTACAAATTTTCAGTTTTTCAAAAGTTTTCAAAGTGGAACTCGGTTCCTCCCCACTGGGAACCGGTTCCCACGTACCAAAAAGTCATTTTATGCATTTTTGACAGCATTCTTCCATTCTAATTCAATCCACACACACCCATACGAATTCCATCATTGGAAACACCAAAATACATTATTTTGCATCATTTATCACATCAATTATCATCTTCCTATCAGTCAAAATTGGTATCTGACACCCTAATCAATTCAGACCTACCATCTGACACAATCTGACACCATCTGACACAATTATGTATACATCCATGGAAACCTAGAAATTCCCAAACATAGATTTCCTAACATGCTATGATCTATAATATTAAAATCAAAACCTATAATAAACAATAATCAATCGAAATCACCCCTTACCTTGTGGGTTCTTCGAATCTGACACTTCTAGGTTTTCTTCCTTCTTTTCTCCTCTTCTCACTTCACGTATCTTGTTTTCTCCAAAAATGACTCTATTTTCCTTCTTTCCTTATTTTATTCCTTTTTATTCCTTTTAACATATATAAAATAAGTATTATTTCTCATTCTCCAATTAATTCCATCATTAATCTTAATAATCCAATATATTAAATAAATTATGTCCTCAATTAATTTAATAATTAAAAATCATAATTATTTAATTACCGAATTATTTTGGGGTGTCACAACTCCCCCCAACTTAAAAGAGTTTTCGTCCTCGAAAACATACCTCAGACGAATAGTTCGGGATACGAGTCCTTCATCTGACTCTCCAGTTCCCAAGTGACATTTCCATCAGCTGGTCCTCCCCAAGCCACTCTTACCAATGCAATCTCTTTGCCTCGCAACTGTTTCAACTTCCGATCCTCAATTCTTACTGTGCTTCCATCAAATTCTCTCACATATTACCCGAATCTCATGAGACGGATCAGCAATGTACTTCCTCAGTTGAGATACATGAAAAACATCATGCAAATTCGCAAGTGACGGCGGCAAAGCAATCTGATATGCAACCTTCCCAATTCTCTTGGTAATCTGAAAAGGACCAATAAATCGTGGAGTCAACTTCTTTGACTTCAAAGCTCGACCAATACCAGTCATCGGAGTAACTCGCATAAAAACATGCTCTCCTTCACAAAACTCAAGATTTTTCCTCCTCTTATCATGACTACTTTTCTGACGACTCTGAGAAGTCCTCATCTTCTCCTGAATCATCTTAATCTTTTCTGAAGTTTGTTAAACAATTTCCGGTCCAATCACTGCACTCTCTCCAGTTTCATACCAACACAATGGTGTCCGATGTAACACCCCATCTAAATACCCCGAGTATATTAATTAAATTAACATTTAAATCATCTTTAATCAGAGTTTCACACGGTAATCACGGGATGTCACAATTAATAAATAGAATAAATCTTCATTCAAACAGTAGCCATGCTACACTGAGGATCAACATTTCCAATTAATTTCAATCAAGCTAAGACCATGTCTTACACAGCGGAAAGATACTATAACCAAAAACGGAATAAATTCAATCAACATTATTCCCACTAAGTTTTAAATAAATAATAGACCAAGTCTAATTCCTTATCTAACATTCCCCAGTGTTACAATCTAATCAGAGCATGACACTGACACGCGAACTAAACGATGAGCTCTAGAGCCATCCTCACCGACTCTTCAGCTGCTAACTTTAATCTGAAATGGTAGAGTAAGGGTGAGACTTCTCATAATTAAAGCATATTATAAGCTTCTCAATTAACAATATATTTCAAGCATATTAATCCACCCATTTCAACATAACTCCAGATTCAATACACAATTACAACCATATAATCATCATGCACAACAATCATCAATCAGAGAATAGTAACACTGGAAGACATCCTAACATGTTACTATTCCATACAAATATAATGCAGACTCAATGCATGCGGTACCGACTCGTGACCAAGTCACCCAACACCGATCCATTCATCAACCGGATACATACCATCGATTCGTCCATAACCACTCGGACACGAATCCCTAACCACCCATCCTCACGGGTATCGATTATCGGCAATCCAAGTCAAATTCCGCACAATGGGAATTAACTTCACCAAACAATGCATATGACGCACATCACTAGCATGCAACATCAATCGCCTATGTATACATTCATTGAACATAATCGAATCTCAACAATCAACATGATATATCAACTAATCATGCATACGTCTAACATCAAGATAACCATGCAAACCAATCAACATGATATATCAACCAATCATGCATACATCAACACAAAGTTATGACCACCTCGGACATCATACACCCTCATCACCCACAACATGATACAATCTCCTATCATGAACAATTCATCACAACATCGACAATTAAGGTCAAAAGCCATCACCATATACAACACCAACAAACACATGATATCAATACAATCATGACTACACCAATTATCATAAACCGAATCAAACTCAAAACATGATAATCCAACCATCATGCACACAAATAACAACAGATAACACGCTTTACATTCACTCAGATCAATATATCCATCACCACGGATCTCTCGCATACACATCATATCGTCCAATAGTCATCTATTTCGAATTTGGCCCATTTTCAAAATAATTTCAAGTTTTGGAAAATGTTTTCATTTCATAAAATAGAGCTTTAAATTTATAAAATAACTTCCAAACGGCGCCAAAACGGACTTACGGTTTGAAAGTTATGAATTTTCAAAGTTTGACATTTTCAAAATTTGTTGGAACCGGTTCCGTCATACAGGAACCGGTTCTGAAAAGTCCCAAAACCTCCTTGTTGGAAAATGTGGGAACCGGTTCCGTCACATCAGAACCGGTTCCCGTGTATTTTTCGTTCTTTGTAAAATTTCAAAGGGCAACCGGTTCCGTCACATCAGAACCGGTTCCCACGTATTAAAAAGCCATTTCCTGCACTTTTGACAGCATTCATCCATTTCAATTCAAACTCAAACATACCCATACGAACTCCAACATGGGAAACACTAAAACACATCATTTTTCATCATCTATCTCATCAAACAACATATTTCCATCATCTATTTTCATCTACTGACACTCTAATCACATTCCATACACATTCTGACACAATCTGACACCCTCTGACACTCTTAGGGACACATTCATGGAACCCTAGAATTTCACAAACACAATTTCCTAACATGCTATGATCTATAGAATCAACATCAAAACCTATAATAAGCATTAATCAGTCGAAATCACCCCTTACCTTGTGGGTTCTTCGAGATTCTGACGCTTCTAGGTTTTCCTTCCTCTCTTCTCTTCTCCAACTCTACGTATAATAGCTTTTCTTCCAAAAAAACCTATTTTCTTTTCTTTTCCTTTTTATATTCCTTCTAATAATCCTTTATTTATTCCAATAAAATAAAACAAATGGTAATTAGTAAGTGTAGTGTAATTTACTCCTCACACCCCTAATTACACCTCACACCTCCATCTCTTCTTTTCTTCAATTAATCCCATAAATTCCAAAAATATAATTAATTCAAGTCTTTAATTAATTAAATAATTAAATTCCTATTTATTTAATTTCGAATTAAATCGGGTGTCACAACTCTCCCCACTAAAAGAGTTTTCGTCCTCGAAAACACCACTTAGACGAACGATTCGGGATATGAGTCCTTCATCGACTCTCCGGTTCCCATGTAACAATTCCATCTGGTCCTCCCAAGCTACTCTTACCAATGCGATCTCTTTGACTCAACCATTTCAACTCTTCCTAATCAAAGAGATATTTCAGCTCTTATGATCACTAATACCTCAATTCGAGAACCATATAAATAATGCCTCCCCAACTTCAAACAAATACAACAACTGCCAACTCTAAATCATGAGTCGGATAACTCCTTTCATGCACTTTCAATTGTCGTGAAGCATAAGCCACAACCTGCTTATCTTGCATCATCACACCACCTATTCCCATTAATGATGCGTCACGACACAACAAAAGACTTGGTGGATTCGAAAAATTAAGATCGGAGCACTAGTCAACCTCCTCTTCAGCTCTTGAAATCCTTCCTTCCAACTATCACGTCATGTTTGACATCATTTCCAATAGCACTAACAAATATCCTTCTTATTCAACCACTAGAATCCCACACGATCCATTGCTATCGGGTTAAGAATACATCAGCTCAGCTCACTCCTTACCCCATTCACTCTAAGATACACGATTTATCACTTCCTTACACTGCAGCACAATTATAAGAACCTCCACCGAACCGCAATGTCCCCAACATTTATACACAATGCCAGTACCACGAGGCTACGTTCCAACGATAGAGCTTGCAAATTAATACATCTATTATAATGGATGTAACATCAATAAGACATAGAACCCTTCACCTAACAATTCTATTATGAAATTTCTAATAGTTTCATAAACTCCACACCTTCTAACGTTTAATTTGTGACTTCCAAAAGAAATCATACTCGCATAACAAAGTGCATCACGTTACTCTTTCGCTACGCAACTCTGATTAATCACCTTAAGTCATTATCTTCATTTGATTTTCATCAACTACCAGCTCTACAAGTTTCATATTTATCTTTAGACTTTCTCCTTAACATCTACCAAAAATCACTGTTCACCTTCTTACATTCTAAACCTTCCACTGCTGCTTCAACTTGCATACACACTCGAGTCCCGACCCGCTAGATAATTTCCAAGTCTTTTTCATAGTCCTTTTTCCTCTTAGTTTCATGCGAACTGATGAACTACTATCCTCTCAATAGAACGTCAACCACTCCCCACACTATCAAGCTTTCAAGATGAGTCTATTAAATCCAACACGATCCCGTCTATTATCAACAAGAGATTAAGGGTGATCAGTTCCTCAATTTGTCAATAGATAGCCGACAATCACAATGGATTATAAACCCCGTCAAACTATAATAGCGTTCCTTTAGAACTTGTGCTCAAGTCACCCAAGCACCATGGTCCAATAATCTTCCTTTAAGGTTTACGACTTCTTCCAAACTTATTTCTCATCGATATCGACGATGAGATACCATTGATCAAACAATTTACATAATCTCCTTCGCACTTAGCATCGCACAAACGTTAAGTATTTTCCTCCTCATGACGCTAACATACCAAATACACCATAACTCATTTTGTCCCCATTTGAAGTCCTCATCCACGCGGAGAACTTTAACGACATTCACAACTCTTAGTCTTCCTTTAAATCTCATAACATCTAGGATCCATATATGTTCGATCGAATCTTATTTCAAATGCAATCTCGTAATACATCTCATCATATGATCGGTAAAGAGCTTCCAGTTCTTAACACATGTCAATATTTTGACATCTTCAACATGATTGCACTTCCGAATTTATTTTTCCTCTAACACCACTTATCTTTTCCTCAGAAGCTAACGTCACTTATTCATCCTCAATCGACATAAGTTGCATCTCTAATACTTTCACATTCTTACTAATACCAACATTTCATTCATTAAGAATATATCATTCTTGACCTCGTCTCAAATAATGCGATTATTCGGTTATGCCCATAAAATCTTCCAATACAAACAAATTTTGGACTTTCCCACTACAACACTACGTCGACCTCGGATGGGTCTACCGCATTACTCACTTAAGATAACATGATAAAGAAAACTCATATCCTCATACCGTAATCTACACCATGAAAACTTAACAAAATTCTACTCCCTTTCGAAGTTGGAATTCACCTCACAACATTCAACATACCTATACCGAGTTTTAGAAGCTTACCTCCAACTATCTTCATCCTTAACCTGACCACGAAGGTAAGTTAACGAAATTGACTTTCTCAAGGCATACTTTCCAACCAATTGATCCATCAAATCGCCAACAATTTGAAATAGATATTTAGTCTCAATCACCACTTAAATCAGTTATCAAAAACCAACCCCCCCTCCGGGCTACTTTCTTCCTCCTTGACTAAGGAAATCAGAGCTCCCAAACAATACACTTGGTTTTACAAATCCATTTCACTGCGCATCTCCCAATAGCTTCTCAATTTTCTTAACTCAAAAGTTGACATCTTGCACGGTGTCATAGAAGCAAGTTTTGTACCAAGAACGACATCAACAACAACTCTGATTCTCCTCAAACATCATTACATGATAAATAATTACTTTCGGTGCTAGAACCATTTTTAAAACAAAGTTCATCACATTATCTTTCCAACGCTTCAAACGGAACTCAAATCAGACATCCAAAACTCAAGTTATGAATCTTACAAGTTTTCAAAACAATGTTGTCAGCTTCAGGAAATCAATTCCCTATGATAGGTAATCGATTTCCACCTTGTGAGAGTCAAAATCCCAAAACATCACCGAATACAAAATTTGAGATCCTAACTTCAACATACCGCAACACACATCATTCACCATGATTAATTGCGTCAAGTTACAATTCCAATAACCAATTCACACAATTGCATACTTTATATCAACCATTGACACTGACACAATTAATCTTTTCAAGAACACCAAGAGGTAACTCACACAGACAGTTCCACAATCAACCGGAAGTGTTGCAACATTCAACCACACCAGCTTCATCTTCTAAGAGTCATCCTTCTTAATTACCAAATATCTTCTAGGCCAAGAATATGCATCGACTCATCATAACGATTCATAATCACTTGGTTTAACTTCAAACATCCAACCCAAGGATGACCTCAAGCTAATCCAACATCTTGCTCAGACGGTGAGTCGCTATTGTTCCCAGGGAAACGTCAGAACTCACACCCCAATGGAACATCATTATCCATAACATCGTCCTCCACTCCATGTCGAACAACACAAGTACTTAATTGTTACCACTTAGAGAACCTTATCGACCATCATATCAATTCTCGTTCGTAATCCCTCTCGGGTAACTATGCAGTCTAACCACATCTGCACTCATATAATCAATAACACATCGATCCAACTCTTCACACCAAAACATATCGGAGAAGTAAAGCCTCTCCCCCACTGGCTTCTAAACTACTCCTGCAACCAAGTAGTTAGGAAAACAAGCAAGTATCGACAGTGTTTCACACACATGTCGTATACAAAAGGAGTAATGACATTTAAGACACTGGTCACAACGACCGACTATGCTCTGATACCACTATTGTAACACCCCATCTAAATACCCCGAGTATATTAATTAAATTAACATTTAAATCATCTTTAATCAGAGTTTCACACGGTAATCACGGGATGTCACAATTAATAAATAGAATAAACCTTCATTCAAACAAGAGCCATGCTATCGAGGATCAACATTTCCAATTAATTTCAATCAAGCTAAGACCATGTCTTACACAGCGGAAAGATACTATAACCAAAAACGGAATAAATTCAATCAACATTATTCCCACTAAGTTTTAAATAAATAATAGACCAAGTCTAATTCCTCATCTAACATTCCCCAGTGTTACAATCTAATCAGAGCATGACACTGACACGCGAACTAAACGATGAGCTCTAGAGCCATCCTCACCGACTCTTCAGCTGCTAACTTTAATCTGAAATGGTAGAGTAAGGGTGAGACTTCTCATAATTAAAGCATATTATAAGCTTCTCAATTAACAATATATTTCAAGCATATTAATCCACCCATTTCAACATAACTCCAGATTCAATACACAATTACAACCATATAATCATCATGCACAACAATCATCAATCGAGAATAGTAACTCGGAAGACATCCTAACATGTTACTATTCCATACAAATATAATGGACTCAATGCATGCGGTACCGACTCGTGACCAAGTCACCCACACCGATCCATTCATCAACCGGATACGGTACCATCGATTCGTCCATAACCACTCGGACACGAATCCGGCCTAACCACCCATCCTCACGGTATCGATTATCGGCAATCCAAGTCAAATTCCACAATGGGAATTAACTTCACCAAACAATGCATATGAACGCACATCACTAGCATGCAACATCAATCGCCTATGTATACATTCATTGAACATAATCAATCTCAACAATCAACATGATATATCAACTAATCATGCATACGCCTAACATCAAGATAACCATGCAAACCAATCAACATGATATATCAACCAATCATGCATACATCAACACGGTTATGACCACCTCGGACATCATACACCCTCATCACCCACAACATGATACAATCTCCTATCATGAACAATTCATCACAACATCGACAATTAAGGTCAAAAGCCATCAGTCATATACAACACCAACAAACACATGATATCAATACAATCATGACTACACCAATTATCATAAACCGAATCAAACTCAAAACATGATAATCCAACCATCATGCACACAAATAACAACAGATAACACGCTTTACATTCACTCTGTATCAATATATCCATCACCACGGGATCTCTACTGCATACACATCAATATGCGTCAGTCAATAGTCATCTATTTCGGAATTTGGCCCATTTTCAAAATAATTTCAAGTTTTGGAAAATGTTTTCATTTCATAAAATAGAGCTTTAAATTTATAAAATAACTCCAAAACGGCTCAAAGCGGACTTACGGTTTGAAAGTTATGAATTTTCAAAGTTTGACATTTTTCAAAATTTAAGTTGGAACCGGTTCCGTCACATCAGAACGGTTCTAAAAGTCCCAAAACCTCCTTCTGGAAAATGTATGGGAACCCGGTTCCGTCACATACGAACCGGTTCCCACGTGTATTTTTCTTTGTAAAATTTCAAAGCAACCGGTTGTCACATACAGAACCGGTTCCCACGTATTAAAAGCCATTTCCTGCACTTTTGACAACATTCATCCATTTCAATTCAAACTCAAACATACCCATACGAACTCCAACATGGGAAACACTAAAACACATCATTTTTCATCATCTATCTCATCAAACAACATATTTCCATCATCTATTTTCATCTATCGACACTCTAATCACATTCCATACACATTCGACCAATCGACACCCTCGACACTCTTGGGACACATTCATGGAACCCTAGAATTTCACAAACACAATTTCCTAACATGCTATGATCTATAGAATCAACATCAAAACCTATAATAAGCATTAATCGGTCGAAATCACCCTTTGTGGGTTCTTCGAGATTACGCTTCTAGGTTTTCCTTCCTCTCTTCTCTTCTCCAACTCTCGTATAATAGCTTTTCTTCCAAAAAAACCTATTTTCTTTTCTTTTCCTTTTTATATTCCTTCTAATAATCCTTTATTTATTCCAATAAAATAAAACAAATGGTAATTAGTAAGTGTAGTGTAATTTACTCCTCACACCCCTAATTACACCTCACACCTCCATCTCTTCTTTTCTTCAATTAATCCCATAAATTCCAAAAATATAATTAATTCAAGTCTTTAATTAATTAAATAATTAAATTCCTATTTATTTAATTTCTGAATTAAATCGGGGTGTCACATCCGACACCTCCTACCATACAATGCCTCAAACGGAGCCATACCGATACTCGAGTGAAAGCTATTGTTGTAGGTAAACTCAATCAACGGCAGATAACTATCCCAAGCTCCACCCTTCTCTTACACACAAGCTCTCAGCAAATCTTCCAACGACTGAATCGTTCTTTCCGTCTGACCATCTGTCTGTGGATGATAAGCAGAACTCAAACGCAACTTGGTATCCAAGGCTTCTTGCAATCCCGTCCAGAACTTAGATGTAAACCTCGGATCCCGATCCGACACAATACTAGACGGAATACCATGCAAACTCACAACCTTTTCGACATACAATTCTGCTAATCTCTCCATCGGGTAATCCATTCTTATCGGAATAAAATGAGCAGATTTCGTCAACCTATCCACAATCACCCAGATAGAATCATAATTCTTAGCTTTTCTCGGCAAACCAGACACAAAATCCATAGAGATTCCATCCCACTTCCATTCCGGAACAAACAACGGCTCCATCAATCCTGACGGCTTTTGATGCTCTATTTTCGACTTCTGGCAAACTAAACAAGCATACACAAACTCAGCAATTTCCTTTTTCATTCCCGGCCACCAAAACAGCTTTTTCAAATCATGGTACATTTTAGTAGCACCGGGGTGAATACTCAACCCGCTACGATGCCCTTCTTCTAAAATACTCTTCCGAATCTCGGCAACATCCGGAACACACACCCGATCACCAAATCTCATAACACCATTCTCGTCAATTCGGAACTCGCCTCCTTGACCTTGGTTGATCAACGTCAACTTATCAACTAAACCAACATCAGATTTCTGTCCATTTCTAATCTCTTCCAAAATACCACTAGTCAGCTTCAACATACCCAATTTCACACTATCCGGAGTAGTTTCACAAACTAAACTCAAATCTCTGAACTGCTCAACCAATTCTAACTCACGGACCATCAACATCGACATATGCAAGGACTTTTTACTTAAAGCATCCGCAACAACGTTTGCTTTACCAGGATGATAATTCAAACCGAAATCGTAATCCTTTAAGAATTCTAACCATCTTCTCTGCCTCATGTTCATCTCTTTCTGATCAAAGAGATACCTCAGACTCTTATGATCACTGAATACCTCGAACCGAGAACCATATAAATAATGTCTCCAAAGTTTCAAAACAAATACAACAGCTGCCAACTCCAAATCATGAGTCGGATAATTCCTTTCATGCACTTTCAACTGTCGCGAAGCATAAGCCACAACCTGCTTATCTTGCATCAACACACCACCTAATCCCATTAATGATGCGTCACAATACACCACAAAAGACTTAGTCGGATCTGGAAAAATCAAGATCGGAGCACTTGTCAACCTCCTCTTCAGCTCTTGAAATCCTTTCTCACATTCAACATCCCAAACAAATATCTGACTCTTCCTGGTCAACTTAGTCAATGGCAACGCCAGTTTGGAAAATCCTTCAATAAACTTACGGTAATAACCTGCAAGACCCAGAAAACTACGGATCTCAGAAGCATTCTTTGGCGCTTCCCACTGAGACACCACTTCTACCTTCGTAGGATCCACAACAATTCCATTTTTGGAAATTACATGACCAAGAAAACTCACCTCCTCTAACCAGAATTCACACTTCGACAACTTCGCATAAAGCTTCTTTTCTTTCAACAATTCCAACACAACTCTGAGATGTTCTGCATGCTCCTCATCGCTTTTCGAATAAATCAGAATATCATCAATGAACACTACTACGAACTTGTCAAGATATGGATGAAATATCCTGTTCATATACTCCATGAAAACACCAGGTGCATTAGTAACTCCAAACGGCATAACGGAATATTCATAATGTCCATACCTCGCTCTATTTTCAATATCCTCGACTTCACACGAATCGATGATATCCGGATCTCGATCAATCTTACTAAACACACACGCTCAAACGAGTGATCCATCAAATCATCAATCCTCGGCAAAGGATACCGATTCTTGATTGTAACTTTATTCAACGCCGGTAGTCAACACATAACCTCATTGAACCTTCCTTCTTCTTAACCAATAACACCCGAGCACCCCACGGCGAAACACTCGGACGAATAAACTTCTTCTCCGAAATTCTTCTACCGCTTCTTGATTCGGCTAATTCGGATGCCGACATGCGATAAGGCGCCATCGACACCGGACTAGTTCCGTGAATCGATCTATAGTAAATTCTACCTCTCTCTCGTGGTTCACTAACGCCTTCGGAAACACGAAATTCTTTCACCACCGCAATCCATCACCTTTTGCCTTTCCTCCGCTTATCGCGGAATACAACATAAACACCAGACCGTCTTTCACACTAGGTTCATCTGCTTAACCGACATAATCTCACTTTCGACTTTAACCTCTTCGGGAAAATGGTGTCTTCTCAAAGCAGTTGATATGAACTGGTTGAATTCACCATTCATTCAAGGATGATATCAAGTTGTTCTAGCGGTAGGCACACTAAATACATACGAAACCCTATCAAAATCACAACAGACAATTTCTACAAACATATGAAGTAGTCAGAACCCGACCGAGTATCAATAACCATACTTCCATCCATATTAGAAATTTCCAAATTCAATCTCTTAGCACAATCTAACGCAATAAAAGAATGCGTAGCTCGATCAATAATCGCAATCAAAGGTATGCCATTAATAAAACATGTACCTTTAATCACCGATCATCCGTTTAGTTTCGATCGGACAATGCAAACACTTTACCACCCTTGCTCTTTCTTGGGTTTTGTGCGAGGACTAGTATGACCCTCTTCACCACAGTTGTAGCAAGTCACCACTTTCACTCTGCAGTCATTGGCCACATGGCCGAACTTTCCACACTTAAAACACTTCTTATCATTGCTCTTACAGTCCACCATGCGATTTCCTATCTCACCACACTTATAGCACTTAACGGAAGAGCTAGAATCTCCTCCACGATTTCTTCCAACCTCGGATCTCGATTACTCCTATCATAAGGTTTACCACGATCCATCTGCTTGCTTACCTTTCGTCAACATACCCCGAGCATTCGACTTAGTGTTAGCAAGATCCTCCTCTAGAATCCTACTACAATCAACGGATCGGAAAATCTTGGATCGACGATCGAATACCCGCTTAATCTCATCACGAAGACCATTCTCAAACTTGATACATTTGGAAAATTCTCCATCGCATCGTTAGGGTAATGAGCATAATACTTGCTAATTCGAAAACTTCAAGCATACTCACCGACATCTTGTTGCCTGCTGAGTTCGAAACTCAATCTCCTTCTTACCTCGACGTCCTCGGAAAATACCTCCTCAAAACTCTTCGAACACAAGTCGCAACACCATCTTCTTCGATTCGATTCGGTAGCAACCCACTCATCGCTTCCTCGGCTAACATGTGAGTTCCATATCTCACCTTCCCCTCCGCATCAATCACTCAAGATCCTCTCGATCTCCTTCAACCACTTCGAGCACCTTCGGGATCATGTGCACCCTTGAACAATGGAGGATTATTCCTCCGAAAATTCCCCAATTGTCGGTCGGCCAATCGCGACTCCTGCTGGTTCCCTCCGAGCACTCCACCAACATTCCCAAAGCCTCGAATGGCATCATCATTCCTTCCGTTACCTCTTCCGCCATTGTTCGTAACAAGACAAAACAATCTACATCGACACAAGTATCGGCGGTGTCACTTCACACTAGTCGCATACTAAAGGGATAACGACACAGGACAAGACCGACTATGCTCTGATACCACTATTGTAACACCCCATCTAAATACCCCGAAATATATTAATTAAATTAACATTTAAATCATCTTTAATCAGAGTTTAACACGGTAATCACGGGATGTCACAATTAATAGGTAAAATAAAACTTCATTCAAACAGAGCCATGCTAATCGAGGATCAACAGTTTCGAATAATTCAGTCAAGTTAAGACCATGTCTTACACAGCGGAAAATATCATAACCAAACACGGAATAATTCAATCATTATTATTCCCAACAAAGTTTTAATTTAAACAATAAACCAATGTCTAATTCCTCCTCTAACGTTCCCCAGTGTTACAATCTAATCAGAGCATGACACTGACACGCGGACTAAACGATAAGCTCTAGAGCCATCCTCACCGACTCTTCAGCTGCTAACCTTAATCTGAAATGGTAAAGTAAGGGTGAAACTTCTCATAATTAAAGCATATTATAAGTCTTTCAATCAATAATATATCACAAGCATATTATTTCACCCACTTAACATAAATTCAGATTCACACACACAACCATATTCATCATGCATAATCATAACAATCCAAGAAGAGTAACACTGGAAGACATCCGAACATGTTACCACTTCATACAAATACAATGCAGACTCAATGCATGCGGTACCGACTCGTGACCAAGTCACCCAACACTGATCCATCATCAACCAGATACAGTACCATCGATTCGTCCATAACCACTCGGACACGAATCCAGCCTAACCACCCATCCTCACTCGGGTATCGGTTATCGGAAATCCAAGTCAAATTCCGCACAATGGGAATTAACTTCACCAAACAATGCAAATGCACGCACATCACTAGCATGCAATATCAATCAGTCTATGTATACATTCATCTAACATAACTGAATCAACCAATCAACATGACATTTCAACAATTCATGCATACATCTATCATCATCATAAACATGCATATAATCATCAGCATAAACATGCTATTACATCTACACAATACCAACATCTCCATCACCAAAGGTCCTCTACTACACATACCTCATTATGTGTCAGTTAATAATTATTTACTTCGAAATTCAACCCCTTTCCAAAATAAGTTCAAGTTTTCTAAAATATTTTCATTTCATAAGGTAGAGCATTAAATTTAGAAAATAACGTCCAAAACGGCGCTCAAAACGGACTTACGGTTTGAAAGTTATGAATTTTTGAAGTTTTGAAAATTTTAAAAATATTTCAGTGGAACCCGGTTCCTCCCTGGGAGTAACCGGTTCCCACATTTCAGAAAAACAGCGCCCCTGGAAAAATGTATGGGGAACCCGGTTCCTCCAGGTAGGGAACCAGTTCCCAGAAATCAAATTTTCATATTTTCTGGAAAAACAACGTGGAACCCGGTTCCTCCCACACAGGAACCGGTTCCTGAGTACAAATTTTCAGTTTTTCAAAAGTTTTCAAAGTGGAACTCGGTTCCTCCCCACTGGGAACCGGTTCCCACGTACCAAAAAGTCATTTTCTGCATTTTTGACAGCATTCTTCCATTCTAATTCAATCCACACATACCCATACGAATTCCATCATTGGAAACACCAAAATACATCATTTTGCATCATTTATCACATCAATTATCATCTTCCTATCAGTCAAAATTGGTATCTGACACCCTAATCAATTCAGACCTACCATCTGACACAATCTGACACCATCTGACACAATTATGTATACATCCATGGAAACCTAGAAATTCCTAAACATAGATTTCCTAACATGCTATGATCTATAATATTAAAATCAAAACCTATAATAAACAATAATCAATCGAAATCACCCCTTACCTTGTGGGTTCTTCGAATCTGACACTTCTAGGTTTTCTTCCTTCTTTTCTCCTCTTCTCACTTCACGTATCTTGTTTTCTCCAAAAATGACTCTATTTTCCTTCTTTCCTTATTTTATTCCTTTTTATTCCTTTTAACATATATAAAATAAGTATTATTTCTCATTCTCCAATTAATTCCATCATTAATCTTAATAATCCAATATATTAAATAAATTATGTCCTCAATTAATTTAATAATTAAAAATCATAATTATTTAATTACCGAATTATTTTGGGGTGTCACACCGAGTATGACATGGGTGGTAGATTTAAGTCTGTGACGGGTAGTTTACATTCGTTCCGGACAAGCTGTCTATCTTTTATACTTTTTGTTCATTTACTTTTTGTCTTTTATTTTCATTTCTTTTAATCTCAAACTCATTAACGGTCGAATTGTCGAACGACGAATCAATAACCAATCTCTGTGGACACGATACGATATAACCTAATCGGTATATATCACCCGGTAAAATTAATACCAACTCTTTGCTTGCCGCTATACCGTGCAACAATGCTTACACTTTTTTGTTTTTTTGATTTAAAATTAATTAAATATAACAACGGTTGATGATCCAACCATGGTGAAATTGTCCAGCTTTCATGGGTTCGAACCTCAGCGCCAACATATATATATTATTCTATTAATATAAAGGCGCCTTTTATTTTTTATTTATTTTTAAATAAAAAACTTAAATGGTTATGACTAGGGTTGGATCGTTCCACCGTAGTCATAAAATTTTTTTTATTTAAAAATTTTAAATATAAATTAAACTCTAGCGCTTCTTTATGAAATTTCACAATGAATGTAATATATCACAACAGTTTCTGGTTTTGGCTGTGGTGGTATCTTTATAATATTATACACTCCTAGTTAGCTTGTTTCTTCCGTATCCTTCTTTCCATTGAAAAAAGAAACTAGACAAAAGAATATACGATTTCAACCCTAAACCCTAACGTTCAATACTATGAAACAATACACGATTTCAACAAAAACACCATCGTTCACCCTAGATTGTCTCTTTAGTATCCATTCTTCACAGTATATTTGTCATTTTCGTCATCATCATCAAGGTTAACAAGACCATCACGATCGTCAAGGTTGAAAGAAGAGTAGACTGACCAAGTTGTCACCATCGAGAAGGCAATAACAACACCATCATTGCCGTTAGGAAGGAAGACAACACCAACACCAACATCATTTACTTAGTAATCACGTTTAGGGTACGTAAATATATTCCCATGCATCTACAACAAACTTCATTTTCCATTGTTGCTGTTTATGTTTTTGTTGTTCATGTTGTTGTTATTTTTCAACATAGATGTCACAAAGAGAAGAAGCCCTATCGAGTTCTTTATCATATTGTAGCAAAGAAACTCAAAGAAATGAAGCTTGTGCGACTGATTTTCAATCAAAAAGATTGCAAAGAGGTGTCACAATGATGCCCTA
The DNA here is from genome assembly GCA_021764765.1 of Vicia sativa. Classification (NCBI taxonomy): domain Eukaryota; kingdom Viridiplantae; phylum Streptophyta; class Magnoliopsida; order Fabales; family Fabaceae; genus Vicia; species Vicia sativa. The sequence goes on along the minus strand of CM038792.1, from coordinate 215,479,629 downwards.
ATTTGCATCGTTGTGAAACTCAACAAGTCAAAAATTCTGATAGAGTTTGATTCATTCTACAGAGTAGTTGACTGTGAACATTACTCTACTTTCAAGAGTTATGTTGCGTTCCTTGGACGAAGCAAAGTATCAATATTGATAGATGATTGAAAACAAGTGAAAGCGGAAGTCAAGGAAAGCATATGGACAGACATTAAGATATTACATACTATAATTTGTATATATTAGATATGAAAGTTAAATTTATAATACATTGATTTAACCGTAGTTGAATTTTGAGTTTACCAATGAATCAAAGTTGAAGAAAAAATGGACCTCTTATGCTGTTACTCGTTGGAGGGAGTTTAAGTCACAACTCACGGCTAACTACACTAGAAAGCCTAAGAGCGGTCTTGGTTTTCCATGGAAAAGATATAGTTTTATATCAAAGAAGCATTGTAAGAAGTTTGCGAAGATGCGTCGTTTTGAGAAATTCAAGGTTAGTACTAGTCTTTTTTAACTGATAATGTTATACTAGAGAGTTATAGATGCTAACCATATATATTATTCACTATGTTAGTAATAGCTTAAAAGTGAAATAGGAATACATAATAACGTAAAAAACATGTACCCCCATAGATTGTCTCGTGGGGGTTACATGAAACTTGAGAAAAAAAATGCTTGAAAAAATTCCACTAGCAGGAGATCTTCTTATCCCATCCCCACCAACAAGACATGAGAAGTGGACGAGGGCTTGAGTAAGACCAAATGAAGAGTACGCCTCTGAGGCAACAAGAGTAGTTGACGAGAAAATTGTAAGTATGATTTGTTTTGCTTATGTTATTTATTATTTAAATGTATTGGTAACGATAACGTAAGTTGCTCATGTTGTGTAGGATAAGTTTGTTGAGGCGACCCGTGAAGGTGGATTTGTTTCGGAAGCATGATATGACATACTTGTATAAACAATCCGAACAGATGAGCATTGGGGTGTGTCCATGGTGTGGAAGGTGTCAACTTGAGGTTATTCTTTGGGTATCAAAGGAAAAGTACCGAAAGCTCGGAATTAAATACACATAAATAAAAGATTGAGAATGTTGAGAAGTTGTTAGAAGAGAAAATGAGGTTGTTTGAAGAGCAGAGGAAAAAGGGAGAAAGATGTGGAAAGGTTTCAATAGTTGTATTCGACATGTGCTTTACTTGAGATTTTAGTGTTTTATCATAAATGTATGATATATATTGTGCTTATGTTTGTTCTAATTGAATATTATGATGTAGAGGTTAAGTGAAAACCTCGAACAACAGATAAATGAAGATCAATGTTATGTTGATGGTGATGATGATCATGATCATGATCAAACTCCAAATAGAAGTGTTGTACATCGTGATTCTACGAAAGAGAGTAATTGGTCATCCCCTTCCCCCTCCACCTAACTGCAATGAGTTATTGGACCCTGTTGTACCCCAATTTTTGCCCCTAAGATTCTCTTATACTTCATACAATTGCATTGCACAAAGATCATAAATTGGTTTTCTCTCTCTCTCTCTCTCTCTCTCTCTCTCTCTCATCTTTAGGGTTTGCTATTTGGGAGATCACCAAGCATGTTGTGGAAGTAATTATTGTTTGTGTGTGATGATTGATATTTGACTAACAATGACGTGTATACTTTTCTCTCTAAATGTTGTAGGTGAATGGTGCACAAGTTCCTCAAAGAGTTGATATGTTCATGTGTTTATTTCCATGCCTTCTCTCATCAATTCTCAAGATTTTGAAAGTATTGTCTCTCTTTGAAGACTTCTTTTATCATCAAATATGCTCTCTTATCTTGAATATGTGCTTCATGCTTGAAAAAGACCATCAAATTCAAAAATCTCTCCATCCCATAGCCATCTCTCTTGAAACTAGGGTTTTGGACTTTTGAGGACCATATCTTGATGTGTGTGTGAATTTTGTGGATTAATTCAATATCATTTGATCCTTAAAGGACTTATAATATATATATGATTTGATCCAAGAAGTTTAAGTGATGAGAAGTTTGTTTTGAAGACCTATGATTGCCCACTCTCTAGATTGATGCTTCATCTACCTTGTATGACTTCAAAGGATCATATCTTTGTCACCCTTGCCTCCTTGAGCTCTTTTTTCTTTCACAATGAACCTAATGATGTCTAATACAAATTTTTAAAAAATACACATATTGCATCAATAATCCTACAATAGTTATTAATATCATTCATCTAATATTTACACGCTATTCAATATAGTGAATTAACACTTGTTGCTCTCAAATAGAGTGACATAACGTGTAATAATTTTAACAGACAATTTCAAGGCAATTAAGTACCAAGCACACTAAAATACATTCAAACACCAAAAACTTGATTGGTCGTGAAATCTGAAATAAAAGTAGAATATTTAAAAGGAATGAGACAATACCTCGAACAAGATTGATAAATTTAAAGCTCAACGAGAGAAAGAAAGTAGTTAGACATTGAGCAGAACATATAAATGAACTAGAGAACGATTTAGAGGGTAAATCAAAGGGTAGAAAAGTGTTTTAATAGGAGATAATGGGTTTATGGTTCCTGGTTATAAAACTTTCCCAGTCTATTTCACGGGAATAAAAAAGACGAAATTTAGAAGAGAACGTGTGTATCTGTCTTTCCTGTGTATTATTTCTTCTAGGTTTATTTTCCTATTTCCATGTTCCAAATAAAAACATTAATTCCAACATTTAAGTCTCAGAATTCCTTTTTATATCGTCAAACCATTGGTTATTCCATTGAAAGTGTATCTGTCAAAAATATACATATTGTATCAATAATCCTACAATAGTTGTTAATATCATTTATCTAAGATTTAAACACTATTTAATATAGTGAATTAACACTTGTTGCTCTCAAATAGAGTGTCATGACGTGCACAAATTTTAACAAACAACCTTAAGGAAATTAAGTCCCAAGCACACTAAAATACATTCAAGCACCAAAAACTTGATTGGTTGTGAAATTTGAAATAAAAGAATATTAAAAAGGAATGAGACAATACCTTGAACAAGATTGAGAAATCCAAAGCTCAAAGAGAGAAAGAAAGAAAGCAGTTAGACATTGAGCTTCAATTTATGGAACATGGAGAACAATTTAGCGGGAAGATTAAGCGGGTAAATCAAAGCGTAGAAAAGGATTTTTGTAACGCCCTGTTTTAATTAATAATATATTATATTAATATTTTCGAATTACCGATCGATATTTATTTTGCGATGAGAATATTCATATTAATTAATATATCTATTAATTTATCTGGCGGCGTTGTGTTTCGGTCCGGGTTTTATTCCGTTCGGTTCGGTAAAATATTATTCGGATCCGATATTTAATTCCCCGGAATTATTTTAATTGATTGAATTAATTATATTAATTAATTAGGAGTGTGAGGATTAATTGGGAAGGATTGAGTTTACACCTTAGTTTACTAGTAAGGTTATCATGAAACCACTTTCCTCATTTTCTTTCCATCCAAACACTTCTCCTTGTTTTCCTTCCATTGCAAAACACAAAACCAAACATGGAAACTTAGCTTACTAGTATGAAATATCATTATAAAACTCTTTTCTTTGTTTTCTTTCCTTTTCAAACAACAAAAACCTAAAATAGAAACTTGAGAGGAAAGTGAGGGTTTTGGGAAGAAGGAGAAGAAGAAGAGCAAGAGAGCAATAGAGGAAGCTTGAGGTTGGGCTTTGTAGCATCACCATGGATCATCCAAGCTAGAGGTAAGAGGTTTGATTTCTCTATCCATATAGTTAGGGTTTTGATGATTATATTTTGGATTTGGGGGTAAAATCAATAGTTGGGTTATAGGGTTTTGATTGATTGTTGTAATAGTTTGGAGAAGTTGGATGAGGAGTAGAGATTATAGATGTATTGTTGTTAGTGTTTGGAAAAATAGAAATGGAAATAGAAGTGAAAATGGAAATGAAAAACTACTTGTAAAATTTGAAAACAGAAAAATATGGAAACTGTGAAACAGCAAGTTGCAGGGAAAAATGGAAAACACAACGTGTGGAAGGAAGAAGGAGGGGGAGGTGCCCACCTCCTCTTGTGGGGCGACCGTCCCCCTTAAGAGGCACCCGCCTCCATTGCTTTCCTTTGGCTGGGACGTGCGTCCCATTGTGGCACGGGGGAATTGGAAAAATGTGTTTCTGTTTTGCTGTATAACGAGTTTCTGTATTCTGCATAATATGGTTTCTGCATAATTTTCCAATTGCCTCTGTTTCTGTTAGTTTTTCTAATTTAATATACTACTAGTTAGTATTAATAAAATATAACTAAGACATAAGTTAGCCGATTAAATTTAGGACCCGATTATGTTCCGATTTTCTGATTTCGGTAAATTCGGCGACGGAGCAAGTTGCTCCGAATTCAACAAAAATTGACGTGCTAGCTAAGTTTGACGTGTAGAACGTAGTGGTGAGGTTAGTTTTTAGAAATTGCGAGTTTTTACGAAGCGACCCGAAATAGGCAAATTTACGGTAAATTGACCCGGATTGTGTTTTAGTGGATTTAAGGCACGTATGGACAATCCGATTTTGACGTCGACGATTATGATTAATACCGGTTGTTAGGAATGACTTTCGTGACAATTATAGGTGTTTGGCTATTTTCCCGTTTTCGGAATTTAGCGAATTAATTATTAATGATGCGGTGTGAATAAACGTAAGATTTGCGACGGTGTATTTATTAATGAATACTTGTTGATATGCAATGCGATGATATATGTTTTGTACATGATGATGTGACGATTAAATTGATGTTGTTAATAAATGCTTCCGATTTGTGAATGCATGACTTTTGGTGAATTTATTAGTGATGTTTGCATAATGCAATTATGATGCGATGATATATTTATCTTGTTTTGGATAAATTATGGCGGTGTAGGCTTTATGCCAATTTGGATGAGCGATGATGTTGTTTTTGTGTTGTGTTGTTTTATTGTCGAGTCACATACATTTCATAAGTGAAGAGGGCTTTTATGCCAAGCGATGATGGCTTTTATGCCAAGCGATGATGGCTTTTATGCCGAGCGAAGATCGGCTTTATGCCAAGTGTCCTTAATTACGGACAAAGCGATGGGTACCACATGCATAACATAGTCGTGTCTCATGGAGTCGGTTATGTTTATGTTTGAGTTGTTGGCGTTGGGTTTTTGTTGATTGATGGATGATATCGAATCGTGATGATATATGATGTGATGATGTTTGTGATGATGTTGTGGTGATGGGCTTTATGCCAAAAGCGAAGATGGGCTTTATGCCAAAAGCGAAGATGAGCTTTAGCCAATTTGTGATGATTTGTTTATGTTGCTTATATTACTAGCATTATTTAATGTTGTTGGTTGATGTTGTTGTTTAAGACTACCGTGTTAATTAGTGATGTATTAGCTCGTGACGATTTCGTGGTGACGGAGGGTTATGTGTTGTTGCGACGTTTTATGCCGATGAGGTTATGGTGATATAGTGTAGAATATACACATTAGGATGACGAGTAAAGTAAGTGAGTTTTGATTATGTGTTGAATTACACTTATTAATCTATACCTTTTATAATTCCGAAACTATATATATATATATATATATATATATATATATATATATATATATATATATATATTATCATGCCTTTAATTATATGTTTTGGAGTATCTCACCCTTTACTTGTTTCGCCGTTACCTATATATTGGTAACGTGCAAGTTATGAAGACGGAGTCTATAGCTGCTGTTAGTCGAGTCGGTGTCGCTCTGATACGTAGCACTCGGGGAGAATATTTGTGTTGTCTTTGTTGTTGTTCTTTCATTGTTTCCTTTTTGTGAATAAGAACTATAACTTATAAGAACATGATTTTGATGAGGAAGTTTAATAAATGAGATGTTCTATTTTTATGAATCAATTTACGTCTTCCGACGATGCTATGTATCCGAGATTTATACTTTAAAACAAATTATTTAAAGTGAATTATTTTTGATGATGTGATGCCTCAATATTTTATTTGTGAAATTTTTAATTACTCTAATTTTTCTATATTAATTTTGAGTAAATTGGGGTGTTATAGTTTTCATAGGAGATAACGAGTTTATGGTTCTTGGGGTATAAAACTTTCCCACCTCTATATCACGGGAATAAAAAAATATGGAATTGCAAGAGAATGTGAGTATTTGTCTTTCTTGGATATTATTTATTCCTAAATTTATTTTCGTATATCTATGTATCAAATATAAGAAACATTAAGTCTAACATTTAATTCCCATGATTTCCTTTTATATCCCAAACAAACGCATTATTAGTAATATCATATAATTTATTTTAAAATAAGAGTACGATATGTCACTTAATACGGTTGTAATTGATGCATAGTGTTAGAATTAAAGATCGACAACATAAATTAATAAATTAATGTAGTGGGATTGCAACAGTTACATTTACTTTAATTTAATTATTAATTGAATTATTAAAAAAATATTTAAAGTTATCCTTCATTTTGGCACCAAAAATTATAAATCACTTAACAATTTTAATATAAGATATAAGATTAGGTAATGATAATTTTTAAAGATTACTAATTATAAAAAAATAAATGATATATTTATTGTGTAAATTAATTTTATATTTTCAATCAACTACGATTATGTATCTTATTGTATTATGTTTTTATTATAATTTTTTTAATAACATAGTAGATTGTTGATTTTTTATTAGATAATATTGATAATATTTAAAGGTTAACAATAGCTTATTTTAAATTAATTAATTATTTAATATTAATATTATTTAGTATAAATTTGTGGAGTTATTTAATATTAGTGGTGTAGAAAATTAGAAATAAAAATGAAAAATCAATTAAATGAAGAGAGAGAAATTAATTGCATCAAATTAATAATAAAATTTAATTAAAAGGGTGGTTAGGTTAATTACAAGTATAAAAGTAAAAGTGTAGTATTAAAGCAGTTGAAGAACAGAAGACAAATTAAGAAAGCGATTTATGAAAAGGTTTCTTTTCTCGGTTCCCACAATTTTGAACAAAGAACGTTTCACTTTGTACATTCTCTTTAACTCTAACCCTATTTTCTCCCAAATTCAAAACCCTAATCCTAATTTCTTCCATTACATTCAATACTTGATCGTTCATTAATATTTATAATTGCATAATACTAATGATAATCATAATAAACGAAACGCTTCTTTATTTCACCCTATTTTTCAAACGCGCTTTTCCTTTTTTTTCACTGATTTCAGTGACTATTAGGGTTTTGGTTGCAAAATTGATTCTGATTCTTGGTTTTTAGGGATAATGTATTAACACGCATAAAAAACTTAATTGATGAAAAATTACATTTAGGTGGGTGAAGTTGTATAAAAAATTACTAATTGAACTTTCTGTAATTAATTTCTTGTAGCTTAGTGAGTAGAAAAAATGGAATACAACAGTTGGATTCCTGTGGAAGAGGAAAGAAAGGCTAATGGCACATTAACAAATCATTCATCAGTTTACTCGGGCAATATACGAAAGAGATTCTTCGCAGACTGGCGTGATCAACCACAAATGCTGGGTTTTCAGAAGAGTTCTACGGTAAGACATGATGTTAATGATATCTTGTCTAGTAATACCGAACCCATTCCAGTACTACCTACCAAAAGACAACAAATGCCAGATTCATATTTTGGTGTATCTTTGAATAACGGTCAGTGGAATAACCAGTTGGTTCAACCTTATTCCTCTCAAACACCTTCGCAAGTGCAGCAACAGTCACAGTTTCCCCCCTTCTCTTCTTTCAATTTTGAGAGCAACGGGGAAGAACTTACAAACCCAATGTTTCATTCTACTGGAATCAGAGGGATAAACAACAATGAGGCAGTTAATACACTTGAAAGTGATGATGTGATGGAAATCAGCTCAAAGGAATTTGTCGATAGTTTGAAATCCAGGAAGCCTACTCTCAACATGGATCCTTTTGATACGGGTGGAGAGGTTATGCAGGGCATAACTGAATTCGACCGTGGCATTACATTGAACTCCAAACTTCCTACTCTCACCGAGGATGTTTTTCTTATTCACGCGGAAGATATACAAGACACAACTGAGTTATGGACAAACACCAAAAAGAAAGTTGATGAGCCAACAACTGATCAAGGGACGCGCACTAAGTCCTCAAATACTATAGTTAATTTGGTAGACAACGACAAATCAATGGAAATTGACATGGGATCAAATTCCATTATGCATGCTCACTTGAGCAAGGTTCATATTCCTATTGATGTAGAGGACAAACATGACACAGTTGGATTCAACCAAGAGGAGAAAGTTGTTAAAAGGAAAGTCAGTGAGCCAAAAGTTGTTGTTGATGCTGTTTCCTTGATTGATTTTTTCACACATGATCAAATAACAGAACATATTAATAGTCTGAGAAAGGAACCTCTTCAGGTTAGTACTTAGTACACCATCTTATAGTGTGTTTGGGTATTATTGTTCTATGTGTTGTCATGAACTGACTATTCCAAAAGATTAAACTATTTGGTTAAAGCACATGAATCATACTTCTTTTTAATCTTTAGACGTTATATATGCATGCTATCATAAAACTTTGAATGTCTGCATGTGGTTGCATGCTCAGCTGACAAATTCTATTTACATTTGTCAATTTCTTCAATTTTTATTAATTTTTTTCTAGTCTATGATATTTATTTAAATTAGGATTTCTTTTAACACAGATTACAACGGAAGATGGAACAGGAATTGATGCAAACACATGCCAATTATGTGAAAGGGAAAAGCTTTACTTTGCACCGGTACCCATTTTTTGTATACGTTGTGCCCAGTCCATCAGGAGAAGAAAAATATATTTCTGTAGAAAAGATGAGGAGTTTGGTCCAGAGTGTTGCGTTTGCTCCTCCTGTTATAATGCATCTAAAGCCGGGTGCATTGCATTCAACGGGACATATGTTTCTAAGGAAAATCTTGAAAAAAAGACAAATGATGAAGTACTTGAAGAACCGGTATGTTGTAATAACCATTACTATATAATTCATCTTTATATTGAAAACTATAAATTAACTTTTAATGGTCATTGTTTCTTCTAGTGGGTTGAATGCAATAAATGCAAAAGATGGCAGCATCAAGTATGTGCACTCTACAACAGCCAAAAAGATTTGGACTGCAATGCTGATTATATATGTGCTGTATGCCGTTTAAGAGATATTGAAGATGGAGTGCATGTTCCCTTACAAAGGACTACTGTTTATGGTGCTAAGGACTTACCAAGTACCATGCTTAGTGACCACTTGGAGAAAAGACTTTTTAAGCGTCTCATGGAAGTGAGAGTAGATGGGGAAAAAGTTAAAGGAAGTGAGAATCTTGATAAGGTAATACAGAAAAATCAGCAAGTAAATTCAAAATAATACTAAAATAGTTTTCTTTCTTGTTATTTATACTATTGTTCTTTTTAAAGCATATGTAAATTGATTTAAAAACTATAGAATATTTTCTTACTTGCCATGAACTTTTGCAAATCTGTAGGATTTAGCAGCAGAAAGTATTTCTATTAGAGAAGTGTTATCTGTCGACAAACACTTGAAAGTGAAGAAGCAGTTTCTTGACATCATCCCAGAAAAGAATTACCCGACTGAATTCTCTTATAGATCAAGAGTAAGTTCAGTAACTTTATCAACGAAGAAATAAATATACATTCAAAAGGTTTAATACAAGTTCCATTGGTTTCAGGTTATACTTCTGTTTCAGAAGATTGATGGAGCAGATATATGCATTTTTGGACTGTACGCCCAGGAGTTTGGCTCTGAATGTGGCAATCCGAATCAGCGTTGTGTGTACATTTCATATCTTGATTCTGTCAAATATTTTAGGCCTGAAAGAGTGATTGTGGAAGGAGGAGCACTTCGTACCTTCGTTTACCATGAGATATTGGTACATTTCTTTTAAACTTCACTTTCAATTTTTGTAAATCCTTTCATTTTCAATTTATAAAACTTAAAAAATTGAATTCTAAATCCTTTCATTTTCAATTTTTGTGTTTTTTTCCTCTATCATCAGATTGGATACCTTGACTTTTGTAAGAAAAGGGGTTTCTCAACTTGCCACATATGGGCATGTCCTCCTTCAAAACGGGGGGATGATTATATACTATATTGTCATCCCAAAGAGCAAAAGACTCCAAACAAGGATAAGCTACGCTCTTGGTCAGTTTTTCTTTCTTATGAGTATAGGTCGAGTTTTTATGAGAATTTGCAAGTACTTTTTCCTTTTTTATCTTCTTTGTTTTCAACAACTAGCACTGCCATGTTACCATAGAATATTTATATTGCTTGTTTATGCAGGTACCATTCAATGCTAAAAAAGGCTACTGAAGAAAAAATTGTTGTTGGCTTAACCAACATATATGATCATTTCTTTGTTCCTACTGAAAAAGAGGGCTCCAAAGTGACACTTTATCGTTTGCCATACTTTGATGGAGACTTTTGGTGTGGTTCTGCCATGGAAAAAGCACGGACAATTGAAAAAGAGAGTAGAGGAGACTATGAAAATATGTTGAAGAAACAAGTGTCAACTAGAGCTTTAAAGACCATGGGACATGTCAATCCTTCGAAAGACGCTGCTAAAGACATTCTGGTGATGCAAAAAGTATGTCCTGCTTCTCTTTTACTTTCATCCTTTGATTTCATGTTTGGCATTCTACATTTACATAAAATATGCAATGTCATTATGTGGGGTATATTCTCTAGATTTAATTGGGAGTGTTTAAATTTCTTACTCTATTAATCAATCGCAATAGTTGAATTACTAAAGATATTACACTTTGATCATATCTAGCTTAAAAGTCATATAAATGATGGATTTTGATCGGTTAATTGTCTAAAATCTTTTACACTAACATTACATCTAAATTAATCTCATATCCTTTTATACTAAGATTGAGTTAAAAGTTGCAATAATCTTGTTATATAGTTCAGTTTAAGTTATTTATATAATATGTGTCATTTTATCTAATCTTTCTTCCTTTCTTTTCCATTAGTTGGGTGAAGATATATTTCCTACCAAGGAAAATTTCATTGTAGCTCACTTACAGTATTCATGCATGCACTGCTGTGAAGTGATAACGTCTGGGAAGCGGTGGTTTTGCACTGAATGCAAGAAATTTCAAGAGTGTGAAAGGTATGATAACTTAAATACATATTTCAATTGTTTCCCCCTTCTCATAAAACAAATGCATTGGTTTTGCATTGAATACAATAAAAAGGGTTTTGTCTTTGACTTTCATATCAATATATTACAGATGTCATAGTTCAGATGAACACACCTTAAAGAACGGTGAAGTGCATCCACTTTGTGAGGTAACAACCTAACTAAACCTATAGCTTCAATATGATTTTGTCATCATTAGTTAAATTCATGCAAAATTTTGATTTATGTTTCTTTTTTAGGCCGTTGTTGATGATATCCCCTCCAACACTAAGCATAACGATACCATCATTGAGAATGGATTATTTGAAGATAGGAACAACTTTTTGAGCTTCTGCCAAAAGTATCAGTTTCAATTTGACACACTCCGACGTGCTAAGTATTCCTCAATGATGATCCTCTACCATCTTAGCAATCCTAGTCCTGTGAATTTAGGAAAACGTTGTAGTATTTGTTGCGCACACAATGTGTTCCAAAAGTGCTGGAAATGTGAGGTTTGTCCAGATTGTACCATTTGCTCTGCATGCTATAAGGATAGAGGTGCTGACTGCCATGAACACAAGTTGACTGAAAATAATTCAACATCACAATCTGATAATCACGAGTCTAATGGGGAAATGGTATGAACTTAATTCTTTGGATTTATTGTTTTTATTACTCGTTTCTTCTAGATTGTTGATCATACTTTGTGATTTACGCAACACAGATGCTGAAGATGCTGAAACTGGAGAATTTTTTGAAGAAAGTATTTCAACTTCGGAATCATGAGTCACAAGGGAAAACGGTATAAAATTAATTCTCAAGATATTTTTTTTCATTACTTGATTGTTCTAGATTGCTGATCATACTTTCCGTCTTTCACACACAGTTGCTGAAACGGGATATGGAGTTGAAGCATGCATATCAATGTCCCGCAACTAGTGCTAAACCTTGCCCTGATACATCATGTTCGCAATTCAAGAAGTTGATAAAGCATGCCAGAAAATGCACAACTCATATTCGCGGGGGATGCAATTATTGTGAAAAGATATGGACTATTAAAATTTCTCACTCCATGGATTGCAAAGACTCAGAATGTATAATACAACATTGCAGCATTCTGAAGAAGCGTTTAGAAAATAGAGGATTGCGTTCGAAATCTTGACATAGAGGTGCAGCTATTGATAGCGACAAAGCAGTCATTGATCGATGACTCTTTTGTGAATAATATACAGTTGACACATAATAACAAGAAATATTTACAATTGTAAGTGAGTTTGGAGTCGACTGTGACTGTTGCGAATGTGATATCCTGTATTTAGACTGCACTCTTTTTCCCTTCATTAAGGTTTTATCCCAAAAGGGTTTTCGTTGAGAACGTTTTTAATGAGGCAGTTGGCCAATTATTTTGGTCTACAGGATTGTTACATTGGTATCGGTCTAGTCTCCCTAAATTTTTTTTATAAGGTGGTTGTAAGTACAGGAGTGCCAACCTAGTTGGGATGTCTGTGCTTTCATCTCTTGTTTCACTTTTTACTATAGTAGGTGGGTGTAAGTACAGGGGTGCCAACCTAGTTGGGATGTCTGTGTTTTCATCTCTTGGTTCTATGTAACTTTAATATGTATTTTGGTAGTTAGAGTTGAGAAACCAAATTTTGGATTGGTGTTTTTATCTAATATATTGAAAAATGAATATATGTGCTGTAGAAAAGTTGGGTCTTGCAAAAGCATATGAAATTTGTTGGAGGGAGATTCCGGAGTATTGATATATAGTGTAGGAACCCTTTTGAGAGATACACCACTTTGTCCCTATAACCTTAAGGTGATAGGAGAGTGGGTTCTCCCACTTATATACTCTCAAATCACCACATTATTCTCTAATGTGGACTATTTCCCCCACTACTCACACTTGTGTATTCCAACACTCCCCCTCAAGTGTGACCACAATAAAATTTAGATTGAAAAACTGAAGCACAAACTTGAATTTGCACAAATATATAGAATGCTAAATACACTTTCATTCATTTGGTTTGAGCGATGCATGGTATATAGTGTTGGGAAAATAATACAGGCTGAAGAAAAAAAAACTGAACACAACCAATAATACAAGAATATAACGTGAAAACTTTAAAACTGGAAAAATCACGACCGTTGTCTTAAATTGACTACTAGAGAATTATTACTATGTGAAAATTTTTACAATACATAGACTTCTCTACTCTCACCCAATCCCCTAGTACACCCATACTCTTACAAAGTAAATATTTAAACTAAAAGTCAAATATAAGCTTACTCTTACAAAGTAAATATTTAAACTAAAAGTCAGATATAAGCTTAAAGGGCTACTGACCGGTGTATCTAAGAACAAAGAACTTAGGTCCAATATATAGCCTTAGTCTTCCCTTTGCTTTGCCACACTAAGTAATGTGAGACTTCTCAAGTAGATACTTTTTAACCTCCTTCTTTATTAAAGAAATTAGGCTTACAATCAACCCCAACAATCTCCACCTTGATTGTAATGGTCTTCAATCTTCATTGTTTACACTGACAATCATAATTCTCATTGTCTATAAATTATCACACTCCACCATAAAGAGTATACTACACTTGAAACTAAATCATCCCAAGAATTTTCTTTACGTCGAAACCTTGCTGAAAGATTATGGTTCAACTCCCATGTTGACTTTTAGGAAGTTCTTCAGCCATCAACACATCTCACCACACACCTTGCATCAATGCCAACCAATGCCCGTGTGTTGTTCTGAATCCGCTAGCAATGATTTTTCCTTTTGCATGGTATAGCGGAAATACCCTAAGGACACACCTTATATTCTAGAAAAGATCATCATCATCTCCCAAAACAAGGGAGACGTTGCTAGCACTTGCCTTAGAGTCTTTTTTCAGATACTGCTCCACTTGGACAATTTCTCTTTAAATGCCCATGCTTTCTACACTTCCAACACACCATATTATTTGCATGAATCTTCTTCCCATTAGCCTCACTTCTAGTTAGCAACGCCGAGTTTGATGAAGTACTTTCATCACTTTTCATCCTCCTTTCTTTAGAAATAATTTTAGTTGCAACTTCTTCAAAACACAACTTTTCTTTCCTGTACATCAAAACAGGTTTGGGATGAACATAAGAAGGTGGAAGGGACATAATGAGTCTTAACGCTTTATCTTCATCACCAATCTCAACTTTAATAGATTCAAGTTCAAAAACAATATTATTCAAATTACTAAGATGATCAGAGATTTTCGTACCCTCACTCATGCACAAAGTGTGGAATTTCTCCTTTAGCAAAAACGATTTGAGATGTCCTTTGCCTGATATAACCCTTCGAGCCTTTCCCAGGGTTCCTTGGCTGATGACAGATTCTGCACATTCACAAGAACATTCTTTGCCAAACACAAACGAATTACATTTGCAGCTCTCAAATCTAGTTCCTCCCACTTGTCAACCTCCATGTTGGAAGTATTTCCTTTTAGCGCCTTGTGTAATCCTGATTGTATCATCACATCCTTGACTTGTACTTTCCACAAGCCAAAGTTGATTCTTTCATCAAACTTCTTTATGTCAAACTTCACAACACTTGAATAAGACATAGAAGCTGCGCACAGATTGCAAACCGTGCACCAGGTAGGTTCCTAGGAAAGAGAGGTGGGTCACAATGGACACGCTTAAATAACACGCCTTTCCTTAGCAAGAACCTCCCTAAACAACACTTTCACAATATCACCCCTTCTTCAGCACCTTCACAATATCACAATTCTTTTCTTATGTGAAAGATCAGACAATGATGCAACCACAAATAATATTAAGAATTGTGATATCTCATAGAGAAGAAGCTTTGATACCACTATTGGGAAAATAAAACAACAGAAGAAAAAAAAAACTAAACACAACCAACAACACAAGAATATAACGTGGAAACTCTAAAACCAGAGAAAAACCACGACTGTTGTCTTAAATCGACAACTGGATAATTATTACTATGTGAAATTTTTTACAACACATAGACTTCTCTAATCTCACCCCAATCCTTTAGTACACCCACACTCTTACAAAGCAAATATTTAAACTAAAAGTCGGATATAAGCTTAAAGTGCTACTGACTGGTGTATCTAAGAATAAAGACTTCGATCCAATATATAGCCTTGGTCACCCCTTTTATTCATCATACTAAAAAATGTGAGACTTCTCAAATAGCTACTTTTTAACCTCCTTCTTTATTAAAGAAATTAGGCTTACAATTAACCCCAACATATAGTTAGTAATGCAGTGTTTATATGTCATTTGGATCTGTTGAAATGGTTTTGACATATTTATAAATAGAATTTTTTATTCCACCCTATATAGGATAAAATACCCTATGTAAAACCAAAAATATCCCTCCCCTCCCGGAAATGCATCTTCAGGGCGCACCTTTTTATTTTTTAAAACTTTATATTTTAAACCGAAAATGCAACTACGGTTTAGAACTTGAAGTTGCATTTTCGGTCCTGCACAGATAGTTGTGAATATATTTTTATGCAAGTTTATTGCATTTACACAAACAGTTGTTTCATTTATACATAGTAAAATACGATTGTAATTAAATATGAATTAGTCACAAAATACTCATAAATATTATGTTCCAAAGTAAGGTACACAAAGTGTTATCAAAATAATTCAAAAATGGAAAACCTAATAGTAATAATAACAAAATGCATTTAAATCTAATAAACCATTGAGTATGTTGAATAATGAGTTGGCCCCTGATATTCACAGCATTTTTCCGCTGCCTCCCGTACTGCAAAGCCCCCCAGCGTCCGCCATGATGACATCCAACACACCTCTAACATCAGAGCCATCAGGAAACAAACCTCTATCAATACTCGTCTGTTCAATCTCCATGATACTACGACACCTAGGCAACACGTCAGTGGCACAATCGGCCATAGCCTGCTCCTCCTCTAGAATCTCCGTATGTGCTGGTTTAGGTGGGTTACTTGGAGCCTCCCATACTAGATATGGATGAGACACCCTGAAGAACCAATTGATATAGCCATCCTCATAGCTCAAATATTTTGGTGTTATAGTACCCCTAGCCTCATCCAGAACGAAATGGTTAAGATAATCATCAAATATCTCATCTGTATTCCTCCGTTTCATTATGGGAGGGGCACACTGAGTTGGTGGTCTGAGAATGATCTGCATGTATCCAAACTATCATATCACACACTTAGACAAATAAGCATCCATCTTGCATGACATGCAAGCCAACCACCGAGTGAACAACACAACATCATCAAAGGGAATCGTCTCACAGTGAGCCTCGTATGCATGAAAACATATATCCTCGTAAGCAAACGGTCTATATACACCCTGAATGGATCTATCGTCTGGTTCCTTTGGAGTAGGTCGAATGAAGCCGCACGTGGCTGAACCTCTATACATGTCGGCTCAAGTGACCATCCGAAAATGCGAGGGAAGTGTTGTAGGATCCAGGTCTAAAATGAAACTGTAACTAGTAAGTAACGAAATCAAAGTAATTTACATAACCCGACAAAAATAACGTAAGAGTAAAAAAGGTTACCGTAAAAAGTGTGATGTTTTCGGTCATCTACTTTATATTCCACTTAATACCCTCGGACAACTTTTGGTACAAATACGCCAAACAAGCTGCCCCCTAGTTCCACCCCACAATCTGATCAAAATCGGCAAACAACTGCAGGTACATAACATTAGTGTAAGTGGCACTAGTGTCCACAAAAGTCTACATACCAACCAGATACAACAAATATAGCCTCATAGCACATCCTTTGTACTGGGCTACCTGATGATCGTCACCATCAGCCTGCTCTGCACACGCTAGCTCAACAGTGAACACCCTCTGCAGGTAGCTGAATCTGACATAACACTCACGGGTCTTGTCGATCTTCTTCATAGAACCCTTTGGAGTAACTCCCAAGTAATGAACCAACATATCCAGCACCTCCTCTTTGCTGCACCTCTCATGATCTAAGAATCTCCCTCTAATCAGAAGGTGCAACAGACAAGCAACATCGTCAAGTGTGATTGTCATCTCACCATGTGATACGTGGAACGATGGTGTCTCGTGATGCTATCTCTCAACCAAAGCGTTAATCATACCATGATTAACGATAGTATAACCGCATGAGACCAAATCACCCAGTCCAGTGAGGTGTAAAAGCTCCTGAAGCCATGGCTCAGGGGGTGGTACCATACGACTGATCTTCCGAGCATGGTTAATAATCTTTAGTGGACCGCGGACTTGCATGCATAGATAAACACACATTACTTAAATGAAGACAATACTTAACAAAATTTAAAAAAAAAACATAATACTTAAATAGTTGTTAAATGAAGTATTCACCTCTCCGTCCCATAAGTATTTGGCAACATGGTCCCAATACAACGATAACACTGAAAAATTAGAAGAACCTCCTCCAAAACCCTCTGGCGTAGGCTATACAGGCAAACCCTCTGGTACAGGTTGTGCAGGTGCCGCCTCTGGTGTAGGTTGTGGATGTGCTGCCTCTGGTGCAGGCTGTGTGGGATCAAGAGAAGGACTAGGCTGGATGGGAGCAGGAGAACCTCTAGACTAGGAAGAAGAAGGAAAAACTCTAGGTTGGAAATAAGAAGCATCTCCTGTCTCAAAGACAATAGGTGTAGGCCGAGATCTAGATGTCTCATCTAGCTCTAATACCTAGGGCGAGGACATGCGTCTCTGGGAGGAAGAAGGCAGAGATGGTTGGTAAAGAGACTCTCGTCTGTTAGTCGATGGAGTAGAAGTGGAAACACCGTCAACAAGGGGTGTATCTGACACAACAAGTCTAGGAGCCTGAAAAACCCTCTGTTCGTTCCCTACGCACAAAGACATGTTGTAAAACTCTTCCATGTCGCAATCTGGAAGGTCTATTAGCCATAATACCTGTAGAATAAACGAACCAATTAATAAACAAAAACACAACGAGGGCAAAGAAGAAGGATAAGCAGAATGCTACAAAATCGGAAATATACTTTCGATTTCTGCTATGAACAAAAGTGAAAATACATTTTTGGTACGACCTGCAACATTACAAAAACGTCAATGGCATTGTTGAACCTTAATGTTGGCCATTAAAGTTTCATTGATCATCAAAATAAACTAACTCTTCCATATTGAGTTCATACATTGCAAATACCTAACAAAAATTCAATTTACCAACCTAAAACTCAAATTGAATGTAAAATAAAAAACTCAATAATGCTCAAAATCAAACTTACAGTTGATGATTGTTTTTGTTTAGCTCTGGTAATGCTTGATGATATCCTTTTATGTTAATATGCACTGATAGATGTTGAAATAATTTTATTTCTGGAACAAAGGGGATTTTGAGTTTTTGTGTTGTTGTTTTTTTAAGTTTCTTGTAAATGAGGAAGGGGAAGAGGCATGACGCGTTTATATTTAACATTTAATCGAAAATACAACTACGGATTGAGAACCATAGTTGTATTTTCGGTTCCAATCAACATTGGAGAGTGTGGTTTCGCACATTCTATACTTCAGTTGAAAATCAGAGATGTACCTTCGATTTATATGTTTTTCATTAAAAAAAGTGTGTCCCAAAGATGTATCTCTGAGTCCTAAGAACATTTAAAGAATTTCACGTTGGTGCCTAAGAAACACTTAGGATATATTAAAAAACTTAGTCAATAAATGTAATATGTCCCAATGGTTGTGAGTTTTTCATTTTGACTGGAAGAAATAGGCTACATTTTTTTTTAAAATTTAATTGTTTTTTCACACAAAATGAGACTATATTAGCCCTTAAAAGATGTGCTGGTACAATGTTTAAGTATTGAGGTGAACATGTTTTATATAAATTTAAGTTATTTTATAAAAATGAACATGTTTTATATAAATTTAAGTTATTTTATAAAAATGAAATATTATGCATTAGAATATTGCTAACAATACATTATTATATGTAGTATATATACTTTTTAAAAAATTTGTTGTTGTATTTTATTTTAAAGATTAATTGGTATGCACAAAATATAAAAATAATTAGAGATTTCAAAATCTTTGTAGATCTGTTTAATCAAAATGATTTACCGGAGGTTTCAAAGATTTCCTTTGTCTCAGATAACAAAATCCTTGTAGATCTGATTAATCACAATCAGATGCAAATGATTCAGTCCAATATCAATATGATATATAATCATATCAGAAATTTTTTATCCCATACCCCTACATTTATTTTCATACCCCTACAAGTTTGATATTTGGACAAAATTACCCTTGTATAAATACTAATCACATAATTTTTTTTTACTTTTACCATTTTCACTTCTGTAAAAGGAGAGTAAGAGAGTTTTTTTGACAAATCGGAGAATCCAACAAGCCCACATTCGGTTCTTTATTTTACATCCCGGAGGACACAAGAGTAAGTTTTCTGGTTTGGCACAAATGAAATTATACACACCAGATAACACGTTTAGAGGTTATCCGGTTTGTGTTTGAAAATTTTGAAATACTCCGGAACTCACGTTAAGGGGATTATCCGGTTTGCTTTGGAAACACTCTGTAACTAACGTTATAGGGTTATCCTGTTTGCTTCGAAAAACCCCAGATAACCATTGCTTGGGTTATCCGGTTTATTGCATCGTATTTCAGCAAATGTCCCCTTGGGTTATCCGTTTTTTGATTTTATTTCTTCAGTGGTTCGCAGACGAGGAGACGCGGCGGGTGACAATAATATGCGCAGAAAAATTGTGTTTTGTTGTTTGATGTGTTTTTGTTAATTATCTCTAAATTGCATTTGATATTTGGGAGAATTTATCTTGTTATTCCATTGCGTTTTTCACATTACCTCCCAACAAACTAGACTACCTTGTATTCATTATCTTATTTTACGAGTTAGAAATACATTTACATTTCTTTACCTGAAACATATACCTGAAACATGGCTTTCAATCTTATTAGAATCTCAAGCTTTGTTATTGCAACTTTAGTTGCTCTCACACTTTAACTCTGCTACTTGTCACCCATAGATCCAATTAACCAATGTCATGATGGTAAAGAAGAGTAACGGTAAGTATGACTTCCAAGCTTATGCAAACATAAATTATATTACTAATTTGTAGCTACCTGCATACCAGCAAGCTCTGGCAAGGCAAGGGCTCTACTACTATATATCTTTCCTGAAAATAAGCCACGACTAAGAGGGTTGTATGCCACTATTCAATGCCTAGTTTTCTACAAGTACAAAATAAGTCTTAGTCACAATAAAAACAATTTTACATATTTTATACATATTCTGTTAAAAGCGTATTTGAAAGAGTTAGCAAACATATCAAACCAATTGGAATATAAATGTAACCAAATGCACTATGAAAAGAAAATATTTCAATTTGTATACCATAAGGAAAACTTTGTTGTTAATGCACTAATAGGATGAACGCATGTGTGTGCTCACTTTAGTGCCAGCATTAGCCTCTAACAACCCAATATATCTTATCTATCCCTCATTAACTAGTTGCTTGAGCTCCCCTATCTTTTACAAAGAGGTCAATGTTAAAGGACTTGATCACCTAGAATTGATAGAGAGGAGTTGTCATTGTAATGTATGTATATAACTAAGGCATTTCAAATAGGAGAAGTACATGAAGGTAAATCAATATAAACATCAGAGGAAACATAGGGAGTACTGAAGATGGATTGATTGTAGCTTTAGAAACATAAAAGATAGAGTAATGCTACTTGGATTTTAAATTGAAACTTGCATTTCAAATTATCAAAATGCAAAGTTGAAACAAAAAAACTACGCCAACACCAAAGAGTTGTTTAAATGTCCACTCTATGTCAATACCAAATTAACAAAAACTTTTAAGGGTTTAGGGCTTACTTAATATCAGCAAGTGAACACCATTTTCCACATATAAACAGTGATTTTATTCATGAAACTGTTCTTGAACAAATGAGTAATAACTAATCAAAATAAAGAAATATGAATGGTGGAAGGTATATGTTTTAGGTAAAGAAATGTTAATACATTTCCAATTTTTAAATTAAAGCAATAAATTCAAGGTAGATTAATGGTCCAATGCTTGTTATGCAATAAACACAAGCTGCGTTCGAAACTAGGAGGCGGTAAATTTTTTGATTGGATTCCATGTTGGAAAGGACTTCAACGTTGTTGCTTGAAGACATAAGGAATTGCATTGGTCAACTAGGAGGCGGTAAATTTTTTGATTGGATTCCATGTTGGAAAGGACTTCTGGTCAACTAGGAGGCGGTAAATTTTTTGATTGGATTCCATGTTGGAAAGGACTTCGTTGCTTGAAGACATAAGGAATTGCATTGGTCCTTCTAAAAATAAAGTACTAATATGACCTCGAGGTAAAGTTAAGAGACAAAATGGTATTTTGTCTTTTTTGTTAAATTTTGTTTCTTACATGAGTGTATGAATCTGAAGGACGCATCTCATTGTTCAAAGTTGAAGAATTTCTCAGAGGATCCGATGCATGAGTAGGTCAGACGTATTGTTTAGGATTTAAGTATCATGGAATTCACCGACTACTCACTGGGCATGCTCGACGCCTCCTTCCTGTCAGCTTTTGTTGAGCGATGACATCCGGAGACATTGTCCTTTCATCTTCCATTTGAGGAGATGACTATGGATGATGTCTCCTCGTTGTTTCATCTTCTTATCACTGGTACATTCTTCATTGATCCTCATATTAACCAGACGACACTGATAAAGGCTATAGAGGAACTGGAGGTCACTAAGGTTGTGGTGCTTGATGAGTTTGAGTTTAACAGAGGATTGCACATTCAGATGTCTTGGCTGTGGGACAAATACAAGGAGAACGTGGTGATAGAGAGGTATGAGGTTGCAATTAGGACGTGCATGTTACATCTAATGACATGTACTCAGACACATGTGACCGTTCAGTAGCCTCTAGACACTCCATGTTGGATTTAGGGAGTGGCGGTGTTGACCATTTTGTACACTACACTTGAAGTTGCTTTCCAGCGTGTCCTAGTGGATGCTCCTCGGGTGAGGAGATGAAGGGAAAAACAAGCCCATTCAAGAGGTGTTGTAGAGTACACGAGGAGGCTTGACACTCTGACAGTTAAGGATTTCGTTTGGAAACTATATACAACTCATTGGGCCTATCATCCATTTGACGACGCTGGGGATGGCAATGGGCAGGGTACTATAGTACCCGTCTCCATACCCACGGTTTGAAAAAATCTTTGTACCCGAGTCCAAACTCGCGTGGGCACCAATATTCATACTTGTACTCGTACCATATGAGTACCTCAATACCCGTACTCGTGCTCGTTTACATGCATTTGTAATAAGATTAAATCCATTAATTATAAAATATCATAAAGTTAAAGTTTTTTTAACAATATTAAAAAAATTAAGAATATCATTGTTGAGTTAAGAAATAAATAAACACTTTTATTAAAATGTGTAACAGTTTAATAGTGATTTTTTCTTTTAAATTGATAAATATGCATTTTCACATTTTAATATAAATAAAATTAATAAATATGTAGTGTGGGTATGGGGCGGGGTGGGTAGTAAGGTACTCGTGCTCGCACCCATACCCGCTTATTTTAATGGGTAATTTCCTGTCCCCGCACCCGTACCAATTTTGCGAGTTCTTATCCTGCCCGTTTTAAGCATTTTTTGCGGGTACCCATAGGGTATGAGCCAAATTGCCATCCCTAGATGATGCTTCATTGTATTCAGGGAATATGAGGTGGGAGACCCACACCTCTAAATATTTGCCTGAGTGGTGTCTACGATAATATGGTTATATTCAGGGCACCCCCCGTTTAGTTTTAGAGGCTCCACCTGGTGGCATTGACAGATGGTTTCAGAGTCACATCATCAACTCTAGTCATGCCATTAGGGATAACGTAGTTACGATTTTGTACCTTTCACAGTTCGAGGATAGTTACTTGGAGTGGTATCACACTATATCACACCCTCACCTCATACCACCGACGATATGGCCTTCTGATGCTCTCGGGCCTTCTGGTGCTAAGGTTTCTGATGTAGAGGTACATGTTGACGATGTGCCGCCACCATCACCTCCACCTGCCACAAATGAACATGATAGTTGCCTCCAGTTGATTGTAGTTATTGTGGATAACCTCATGGGTTTGGTAAACTCAAATGGTGAGGTTTTTACATGTTTATCTAGGCTAGAAGACATAGCCCGTGGGGGCCTACATAGATGTATTTTATTTTTCTTGTATTATATTTATATTTTGTGACTCAAACTTCTTATCACGATACTTTGTATTGCATAATATTTTGGCGATTACATGTTTTGATTCGAAGATGGACATAACATAAAACAATACAACAAACATAAATTAAAATAATACTAAACATGAACACCTAGGTACTAGTAGATGATTATGGACGTTTCAGTATCTTGATTATATCCGTGACAAATCATGTTATTTGCGCATTCAACTTGATTGGACCTTAGTTATACTATGGCGGAATGATTTCCTTATGTCCTTCACATCTTCATCAGTATTAAACTCAATTAGGTTGTATTTCACCCTTTCATTTGTATTAATTCAATCTTCTTATCTTTCTCACCCTTCTGTTATAAGTATTAGACAACAATTCATTCTACTTGTCTTTCAAGTTGGCGAGGGATGTGATGTCATCTGGAAGCTTGAATTCAATAGGAGGGTTATTTTCGTTGAAATACACTTTTGCCTTAATCAGAAATTGAGGAAGAAACATTTTTTTAGATGTCTTTTCTCTAAAATATGTGTCTCTATTGATACATATTTAGATTCATTCAAGGACGCACAAATTTGTCGATGTAATTAGAACCCTCCAAAGATGTCGGTGAAATCTTGATTGTTAAATTTTTTTGAATCAATACACTATCAGAAATTTCTTAATAAACTAAATTTTCGGTACAAAATGACAAATTTGAAATTTCAAAAAAAAAAAAAAAACCTTACCGAAAATTTTAAATGAACTATCAAAATTTTGAACCTAACGTAACTTTAAAAAAGAACGACCAGAAATTTCATACATAAAAATTCTAGATCAATTACCAAAAATTTTGGATGTATCAGATAAAATTGTTCTCATTTCACTAAAGACATATGAAAATTGAGAACGTGTAAGTATAATTTAAGGGATAGCAAGTAAAATCCCAAAAACTTGTTGAATTTCTTCAAAAAACATTTTTTTTGATTTTTTTTAATGAATAAACAATTAAGTTAATTAAAAGATCAAAACAGTTTAGTTTGAAAGTTAATTTGGGCTCCTATATTAAATGAATTTTATGAAACCCAGATTTAATCATGATGTATGAGTCTTAATCATGTTGTATAAATAATTCTTATCATTTTTAG
Source organism: Vicia sativa (assembly GCA_021764765.1). Lineage (NCBI taxonomy): Eukaryota > Viridiplantae > Streptophyta > Magnoliopsida > Fabales > Fabaceae > Vicia > Vicia sativa. Next base: position 215,455,033 of record CM038792.1, on the reverse strand, counting down.
CTACTACTTTCTTTTGTGATACAGTCTTCGAGCTATTTATCAGTTTTACTTCTAAAGCTTTCTTTCAATTATTAATGTATATCTCAATCTCCTTTCAGCTATTTATTTGCCTGTTTTTCTGCGTTTCAGCTATTTATTTGCTCTGTTGTTTTTCTGAACCAAGTTATCTGTTTGTTGTTTGTTGTTAGTGTATACCTCAATCTCCTCAGTTTGCATAGGAAGGTTAAAGTCATTTCATATATTGTTTTAGATTGTGTTGAACTTTATTTTAATATTTTATTTAATATTTTATTAATTTTAATTATATAAAATATTTATTTTATTTCTATTTTATAATACTATATTTAAATTTACAAAAAACGTAGGTCAATAAAATTAAACTAGTCAACAAATTTATAATTTAATAATTTCACTCTAAATAAAATATAACTTAACAAAAAAATAATATTAGCATTTATTTAAAACACTGATCTTATAAATTTAAAAATATAATTTATCAATTTTAAACCTTTATTAAAATTGGTTTATACTTTAGGATAGAAAATATATTATTAATATTTATTTAAATGGATCGATAAATTTCAAAAACAAAATTGATATATAATTTTAAAATCATTTTCTTTTTATTAACAATAAACTAATTGGCATGCAAACTAAACATTATTAATATTAATTAAAATTCCACAATATTTCAACTCTTTAAAACCCTAACCCTATTCCCAAATCTAAATCAAACATAAATCTTTTTTTGATATTTTATCAGTTGTTTTTATTTTATTTTTATAAATATTTTGAGATAGTTAAGCTTAGTTTTAATATTTAATTTAACATTATATTGAATTCGATTATATAAAATATTTTATTTCAATTCTATTTTATTTTATGGTAATATATTTATATTTGCGAAAACGTAGGTTAAAAAATATTAAATTAAAGATAAAATTTATAATTTAATAATTTTATTCAATGTAGAAAATATAATTTAATAAAAATATTATTAATATTTATTTAAATAAACTATTTTGATAGACTTAAAAACATATATTTGTCCTTTTTAACATTGATTTATACTTTATGATAGAAAATAAATTATTTATTTTATAAACTATTTAATTTTCGTCTATTGTGATGTATATTCTACAATTCGAAGAATTAGTCTGTTCGATTGCAAAGAGAATTTTGATTCATATAAAAGAAACTTAATACTTAAAATTAATTTGAAGAATTTATTATATTCTAAAATTGTTTACTTATTTCTTCAAAATTTTATGTTATTCTACTAAAAATTTATATTTTGTTATGATAATTAAGTATGTAATGTGTACTATATATCTATTTGTATTTAATAATACTTTCTTTTTAATTATTGTTTGTCGATGATATTAAAAATTTTCTTTTTAACTATTATTTGTCAATAATATAAAAATATACTACATACTACAGTAATATGCTGATAAATAGATTATAATAAGATCATTAAATAGTAAATTAATATTTAAATTATGGTTTTTGGATTTTATTGAAAAATTATTGAACATGAGTATTATATAAATGTCTAAATATAAAAAAAAATGGACATATATTTATAATTTAAAATATTCATCGATTATAATATTAACTCTTATATGTAAGTATGGAAATAGTTGTTACAGCATTGAATATGGAAATGAGTATTTCCTTTATATAGAAGAGAGTGGTTTCTATTAATTTCATTTGACATATTCATTCTCATTTCATGATGTTAGAATTAACATTCTTATTTTGTACATGATTCAACTCCCTATTCAATTCTGATTTGTATGATTTAACTTTCTTCTCTGCAAAAAGGATGTAATAGCTACCAATCTTAATTTGTGTATGTACATGTATTTACTCTTATCGTACCGAAATGTCAATTAGTAATAATTTTCTAATGACTAGGGTGAATAGATTTTGATATTTTTTCCACCAATCACAAAATTTAATTGACTATTTTACCTAATTTATTTGGTCTGGAAATATTCAAAACTGAAAGTTATTAATGGTGGCGTGAAAGAATTTCCGCAGTTGGGAATTCAACCAATATGGAGCAGTGGCTAAACTGTTGTAAAGTAGCTAAAAACAATCAAGCTTCCCTTGTCCTTAAAGCGGCTGTTATCTTCACCATCAACCAGATCTGGTCTTCTAGGAATAATTGGAGGCACAGAAACACTATGCCAAGTAAAAGCAAGTTGATAAACTGGATAATGTCAGAATGTTAAGATGTTTGGTAACATCTCTGCTAATTCCACTGTTATTTCCATGTTGGATTTCACCACAATAAAAGCTTTTGATGTCAACATCCGTCCTCTTCGTGCTCTTAACATATGTGAGGTTATGTGGAGTCCCCCTCTTTTGGTTGGATAAAATGCAACTGTGACGGGTCATTTAGTCCTATCACCAAGGCAGCTGGTTGTGGTGGGATTTTCAGGAAGCACTTGGGTAATTTCATGCTTGCTTTTGCCGAGAACATTTCCTCAGGTTCTTTCGGTGTTTGCTGAATTCTCGGCGGTTCTTAAAGCAATTGGTATAGCGTTATCTGGTGGTTGGAGGAAACTTTGGATAGAAACATATTGTAGCATGGTAGTTAAGGCTTTCTCCAACCCTGCTTTGGTCCCTTTGAAGCTTTTCTATAGATGGAAAATAAACTTGAATCCTTCTAATACTACTAACCTAATCATCACTCACATACACATGGAGTGAAACTCTTGTGCTGATTTTTTGGCTAATTTAGCGCTCAACACAAGTTCCACCATTATTTTTGACTTCATTTCTATTGAAATTAGGGGCGATTTTGTAAAGAATAGATTAGGTATACCTTTCTTTAGATTTGATAGGTTTTAATGGGGCTAACTCATTCACATAACAATCATCAATAATCAAACAAAGGCTCAAGAAAAAGAAAAAAAAAAGATGCCGAATGGTGCTTCTGAATGGTGGTCAGCGGTATGCAGTGGTGACGAGTTGGGGGTGGGTCGCTGCCTTTTGTGCAGAGTTTTGTTATAATTTTCCTCTTTTATTTATTTATTTATTTATTTACTGTGAGTTTCTTTTCTTATCACTCGCCCCCTTTTTGATGTGATAAAACATTGTTATATAGATAAGGATTGAAATCTTAAGAATCTTTTTTGAATTGTGAGAGTGACATTTTTGAGAGGGAATTGATTTTGGGAAAGAAGCTTATGAATTTTTTTTATAACATGTTTTGGACAGCAAAATTGGAGTAGTTCCCCTTTTTTTGGGTTCGTTTGTATCTCTTTTCTTTATCAATATATGAGTCGTTATTAAAAAATACATTACGTTAATTTTAAGTTTTTAAAAATATCATGTTTATTTGTGTAAAAAAATCATGTTTATTCGCACTAGAGAAAGGTAGCGTCAAAGCGTTATCTCATGAGAATTTATTAGTTTATTTTAAAAACAATTATACAAAAGAAGAATACTTATATACAATTTTATGTGTGGTTCATATTTTTCTTCAATAAAAATATGACAAATGTACTTAATTTTTTTTTGAAAATGTAAATATGAGAAAATTGCATATGAGTAGGAGAAAATTATACACTTGTCATATTATTTTCATTAAAAAATTATGCCACCCTATATAGGTGAAAAAAACCTTATGAAAACACCAAACTGCCCATGGATTACCGGATGTCTATTTTCTGACACACCCTTCACATCACACAGACGAGACTAAATGTGGTGCCACCTATTATGAAATTAAAAACTATACCAGTTATATCTAGATAGTTATTTCTGGTTAAGTAGTGCGGGAAATTGGCAGTATTTTTCAGCAATTTCTTTCTTGCTATGGATGTTTCTTAGTTATATTTTCTCTACGTTGCGTATGGTGCATCCCTACGCTATTCCCACACCTATTGTGTCTCAAGTTGTTTCACCCCTCTTAGTTAAGGTGGTAGATATTCAGAACCATTTTAAAAATGAACAAGAATATGAATTTTGTGATGATATGTTGTAGTGGATTCGTAGAGATGCCGCCAAAATAGGGTTTGGTGTTGTGGTCAGAATGAGATGATATGAAGTGAGAAATATAGATGTCCTCTCCAAAATTTGAAATGAGATGATATCAGTTAAAAAATGTGAATGTCCATTTAAGTTATGTGGTTATTAGTTGACAAATAATAATTGGAGATTCAATGTGATATATTGTTATACCCCAAAATTTTCCCTCCTATTTCTCAAGTCAATCCACATCTCCATACTCAAGAATTTCTCAAGGGTTGACCAGATGAACCCTCTCCTAAGCAATCAACCCACAACTAGGATTTTGATTCTCTCAAGTCAAAGATGGTTTATATTGCCTCAAGTGATCATCATACCTCCTTATATGTCTCAAGGGATCACCATATCAAGTTTCAAACCTCACAACTCAAGTTTGCTCAGTCAATTGCTAAGATGGTTGAAAATTAGTTGTATTGGACAAAAAGTCAATTGTGGTCAACATACAATCAAACTTCACCATTTTTTGTCAACATCAATATTTTGAAGTCACATTCATCATTTGATCAAGGGTTGATCATGATTCATCAAGAAAACTCAAGATTGGATCAAAAGTCAAAGTTTCCAAATTAGGGTTTTTTTGACAAAAAGTTAACAGAACTTTGACCAGACATAACTTTCACATACTTTATCAGAAATTTTTCCACCAAAGCTTATTTTGAAGATAATTCAATTCTCTACAACTTCATGTCTCATAAGCTTTGGCCAAAAATGCTTCATTTAAAAGTTATGGATTAGGACATTATAAGTCCTTTTAAAAGTCAACAAAAAGTAATATTTTTGCAAAGAAGTGTACATGAACATGGAAACTTTAAAGAAGATGAAACCAAAAGGAGTGTTTAGAGGATGTCTTGAGATTTCTAAAAAGTCCAAGAACACTTCAAAATGTTGAAAATTGAGCAAGATACAAGTTGTGCAAGTTTGGAATTTTTGAAGAAGTGCATGAAGAGAAATACTAAGCAAATTCAATTTTTTTTCAAATGGGCCTAAGTTTTTGTGATCCAAACTTATTCTTAAGATTATCCATGACTCTTAAGTCCAATTACACCCCACTTTGCTATTTATTTGATTTATTTTTGAATTAAATTACTAAAATTCAAATTTAATTAAAATAAAATGTAAAATAAAGAAGCAATGCGTGTGAGCTTGTATTCTGATTGTCTTGAGGTCCAAGGAATGTCATGTAAGCTGTCAAAAATGCATGGATATGTTTGAGGCAAGATTGAGCCAATTTTGGAAGATTTTGATAAAAAAAATTCAATCAAATATTCTTCATTGAAAGAATATATTTTTCATTCAAGTCTTGACCTAATTCCACTCTCCTATATATACACTACAAGCTAAGACATCAAGAGGACGAATTTTTGCAACCAAGAGACTAGGGTTCTTGCTCGAAAATTCCAAATATACTTGCACCATCAGTTTCCAATATCCAGCCGTTCTCAAGCACTTACAAGGCTTGATTCGCGTTCTTGAGGTGTTATAGGGTAAGTATAGGTCAATAGCCATGGCCAAATGTCCCTGAATCGTACCATGCATACACTTCGATTACATCTTGTTTTTTATTTTCGTATTTTGAATTTTATCATGTTTTAATGAAAACTAATCATACTAATGTGTTCATAAGGTTCATTAGAGCAGGTTAGATCAATCGTAGCAAACATTTTATGGCCGAATCGTGAAACACCATTACTAGGGCTCGCAAACTGTAGAGCTTTGTACCCACTGTTACAGACATTTTCACGCCAAACCAAGGCCACCATTGAATTCTCATCCCTCGAATTAGGGGAGTAAGGTCCTCCCTTTGCTTTTATTTTCATTATTTTGTAGGAGAAGACGATCAAACCTAGGGCTCCGGCGTCCCTCCGACCCACTGGCTCTTTGACTAGGGCGTGTCATCGTTTGATTCGTCAATTCAAACACAGGGTCCCACCTGGTGCGCGTTTTGGTTTAATTAGGATTTCTGGATTTCAACACCACATGCACTATGGTCCATTGGTTAACTTTTGAACCTGTGACCCTAAGGTCACGAGTTCAAGCCTCAACAAGGCCAACCTATTTTTTAACACATGGTTTTCTTATATTTTTCTCAATTTCTTTTACTTTTCAAATTTAATTTGATTTTCTTTCAAAAATTAATTCAAACATTTTCAAAAATCACAAAAATATTCTAATTTAAGGCCTAGGTTAATTAAACATTTAATTAATTCTTGACATAATTTTTCTCATGATTTAAATTATTTTTCATGATTAATTAATAATTAACTTATAAATTAGGTTTTATTAACTAAAATCAATTTCAAAAAATACCAAAAATATTTTTTCTTTTACAATTAGGGTTTAAACACTCTTTCTTATCCTTAGAAATTTTTCTCCAATTTATTTACTTTATTTCGCATTTAAATTTTAGAAATCGATGTATAGGTTGCAAGGTTACTTTTGTAATAGTGTAGATTTATTTTTCTCGCAATTTACTTTCCGCACCTATATTATGTAACTTCCCCAAAGCCAATAGCGTGTGATTTACTTTCTGCACTTTCACTTTTTGCACTCTCCTATAAACTGTATATATCTAATTTCTAGTAACTAGGGTTTGTATGGCAAGATTAAAATCAATCTTAGATCACCCTAATTCAAGATTAAAATATTTGAATTGAACACACATGCACCCTCTTAGGGTAATCTCTCTTGTTTCCCTATGAATAAACAATGGTCATGTCCCTCGAACGTAGGGATACCATTAGCAAAAGTCCCTCGATTCAAAAATCATCATAAAGATTACAGTCCCTCAATGACCCTCGATGTTGCCTATGAATATATGATCGCGTCCCTCAGTTGTTTCCTACGAATAATTGATGATCGTCCCTTCAAATTTGCTAAGGTATCCCTACATGTTGCCTTCTATGACCATACGATGACCCTACGATTATCCCTTCACATCCAACAAATAAAGTTACATACCAACTAATGGTATGGATAGCCTTATTCTAAAGGAGAAGGACAATAACATGGAAACGACCATTCTGAGTAGGTAATAAATTCCTAATTGCTTGCTCAATCAAATCATTTTCACACCTCACACTTTTTTTCAAAAACTTTTCAAACACTTTGTATACATTCCAGCGAGAATCATTACAAAGTTAAAACATTTTCCAAACAAACATTTCCGAACATTTCATATACATTCCAACAAGAATCATTACGAATTCAAAGTGTAATGTCTTTCAAATACTTTTCCAAATCACACACAAAACAAATTAAAGTGAGCTAAGCAATTAAGAGCCTGTAGATAACTACGGATGAAAAGAGTGCTAATACCTTCCCTTTTCATAACTACCTCCCGTACTCAGAATCTATCAAGTATTTCCTGTTCTTTTCACCTATTCTTTATTGGATAAAAGAAAATTCGGTGGCGACTCTTGATATCCGCAACATTTGCGATAAAACGCAAAATAAATAAATCAGTTCTTCCATCGTGTTACAGAACTGGCGACTCTGCTGGGGATATACACCCAAAGAGAGGTTACCTTAGGGGCCTAGATCACTTTAATTTTTTGACTTGTCTGCTTTATCTTAAGGGTTGCATGGGTATTATACTTATGGGGGATCCTACACCCGGGTCCAGGTTTCCTTAGGTAAGTAGCAATAGATCATCGCAACTGTTAGGCGTAAACCAACACGGTCAAAATGATGACTATATTAGTGCAATACTTTGGATGTCCTGATGCTCCTCATGTTTAGTTGAGGAAGTATTTGGCGTCTGCGTAGTGTCATAAGCACTAACTCAAATTTAGAACCCTAATTGACCCATCTTGTCCATTAGAAGGTAGTGAGATAACCGACTTCGGTGCAGACTGAGGTTGGTTGATACTTGATACTACGCTCATTGAGATTCGACTTTAGGGATGTTTTGGTCAACCTGTAATACGATGGAAGAACTGACTTGTTTGTTTTGCGTTTTATCGCATATATTGCGGATAGCAAGAGTCGCCACCAACTTTTCTTTTATCGAATTAAGGGAAGGCTAAAAGAACAGGAAAAGACCTTCGTTAGATTCTAAGTACGGGAGGCAGTTATGAAAAGGGAAGGTATTAACACCCTTTCCATCCGTAGTTATCTACGGGATCTTAATTGTTTTAGCTCACTTTATAAATTGCTTTTTGTGTGTGTGTTTGAAAAGATGTTTTCGAAAAGGCATTTCTCTTTGACTTCGTAATGATTCTCGTTGGAATGTATACAAAGTGTTTGGAAATGTTTTGTTTTGAAAAAGTATTTAACTTTGTAATGATTCACGCTGGAATGTATACAAAGTGTTTGAAAAGATTTTGAAAATAGGTGTGAAGTGTGAAAAGTATTTTGATAGAGCAAGCAATTAAAAGTCTATTACCTACTCAGAATGGTCGTTTCCATGTTATTTTGCTTCCTTTAGGGTAGCGCTATCCATACCATTAGTTGGTAGGTAACTCTATCCGTTGGATGTAAATGGACGTTCGTAGGGTCATCGTATGGTCATAGAAGGCAACATGTAGGGGTACTCTAGCATATTCGAAGGGACGATCATCACTTTTCGTAGGCAACAATCGAGGGACGAGGTCATATTTTCGTAGGCAAAATCGAGGGTTATTGAGGGACTATGATCTTTGATTCGAATGGACTATGATGATATTATTCGTAGGCAACTTGTGCTAAGATATCCCTACATTCGAGGGACATGACCGTGTATTCGAAAGGCAACAAGAGAGGATACCCTAAGGTGGGTGCATGTGTGAAGAATGTGGTGTATTCAGATACGTTATCTTGTATTTAGAAGTGATCTATGTTGTTTGATTTAATCTTACCATACACGCCTAGTTACTAGAAATTAATATATATATATATATATATATATATATATATACAGAAATTAAAGTGCGGAAAGTAAATCCTACGCTATTACATGGCTTTGGGGCAAATACATAATAGGAGTGCGGAAAGTAAAGGCAGAAAATATAAATCTACGTTATTACATGATAAAAATTGCGACCTATACAACCTTTCTTGAATTGTAAATGGGAAATAAGAAATAGATAATGAGAATAATAAGAACATATTAGTAAAATGCTTTGGAAATTAGTAAAAAGGGTTTTAGGTTAGTAATCCTAATTACTAGAAAAGAAATTATTTTTGGAGTTTTTGTGATTGATTTTAAAGAAAAAACCTAATTCCAATTAATTAGTATTTAGAAAAAATAATTTAAATATGAAGAAAAAAGAAAATGTTTTTTTTTGTGTCAAAAATTAAATAAAAGGTTTTTAAATCCTAAATCTAAAATTAAACATTTTTTAGAGTTTTTAGAAAAAAGATAATAAATCAGTTAAGAGAATTAAAAGGAAAATAAAAAATAAATGATTTTTGGGGTTTTTTGTCAGAACTTCTGACCCTGTTCGTCCCAAAACTTCTGGAAATCTGTTTTCCAGAACTTTTGGATGTTGTATGGAAGTTCCTTCCAGAACTTCTAGAAAGAAACCTGTTTTCCAAAAATTCGGAGGTCAGATGGAGTTTCTTCGAACTTCGAAATTTTCGAACTTCGAGGTTGTGCATGTTACCTGCGTAAATCAGAAAGATGTTAGAAAAATAACATTGGTAAAAGGCAGGGTTCGAACACATGCCCTTGAAAGGAAAGTGACAGAGCGTGCGCATGTTGAACCGCTGGGACGGTGATACATCCATGTATTTTAATGCAAGCATAAATATATGTGTGATATAAATTCCAGAAAATCAGAATAAATAAACAAGCACACGCGTGGGACCCCTGTTTCAAATACAGAGCCAATCAGATCGCTCATACCTGCCACGCCTACAATTAAAGGATATCAACGACGCTAGAGTCAACCCTCTGGTCGTCTTCTCTGGCGAGGAGGATTCTGGAAACCTGCAAAAATCGATCAAAGAATGAAAGAAAAATTTCCAGATTACATATTTAGGGCATTACGAATCCAATGGTATGCTTTCCATGATTTGAAACTGTCTGTATCATTCAATACGAAACTTCACCGATTTGGAACCCTAAAAATGGCAAGTTGTGATTTCTGTGTCAAAGCTCATATGTTATGCATCAAACCTATTCTAATGATATGTATAAACACGTGTGGATGCGTCAAATTAGTTAATAATGCATAAATTCAAGAATTCGAAACCAAGAACTTTACCAAACTAGTGCTGCATGGTTTGCATGTTCTGAGATGCCTTGGACCTGTGCAATGGTATGAATCGAATGGGAACCTCAGAAGCACGAATGGATGGCTGGAATGGCTCGCAACTAGCTGGAAATGGGGTTTCGACTTTTTCAAGTTTGTATGAAATTTTGAGAATTCTTTTATGGAGGCAATGGTTTGTCCTTGGAGGCAAGGATTCCTCTCTTTTTTTTCGTGTTCTTGACTTCTGATCTTGTGAAGTATTTATAAGAGAGTAGAATTAGGTCAACAAAAGGAGAAAATCTCTTGCATTGATTAAGATATAATTCCTTGAAAATAAAGACCAAATATTGCCTTTTTTGGTCTCTAATCTTGCCTATCAAGTCTTGCATGAATTTTACAGCTAGCATGGGCTTCCTTGATCCTCAAGATGCTTGGAAAATAAGCCCAACATGTATTACCAATTATTTTTGTATTTTATTTAATTAAATTTGAATTTTAGCCATTTAATTCAAAAATAAATCAAATAAAAAGGAAGGAGGCGTGGTAATGAGAGTGGATGTCATGGATAATGTCAAAATCAAGTTTGGATCATGAAAACTTAGGCCCATTTGGAAAATATTCGCATTTGCTAGGTATTTTCCTTTATGCACCTCCTCAAAAATGTCAAACTTGCACAATTTATATCTTGCTCAATTTTTAACATTTTTTAGTGTTCTTTGACTTTTTAGAAAGCTCAAGATGTCCTCTAAACACTCCTTTTGGTTTCATCTTCATTGAAGTTTCCATGTCCATGAACACTCATGTGCAAAAAGATGACTTTTTGTTGACTTCTAGAAGGACCTGTAATATTTTGATCCATAACTTCTAAATGAAGCATTTTTGGCCAAAGCTTGTGAGACATGAAGTTGTAGAGAATTGAATTCCCTTTAAAATGATATTTGGTGGAAAAATTTCTGATAAATTATGTGGAAGTTATGCCTGGTCAAAGTTCTGTTGACTTTTGTCTGAAAAACCTTAATTTAGAAACTTTGACTTTTGATCAAATCTTGACTTTTCTTGAGGAATCATGATCAAGCCTTGATAAAATGATGAATATCACTTCAAAATATTGATGATGACCAAAAATTATGAAGTTTGACTGTATGTTGACCACAATTGACTTTCTGTTCAATACAGTTGATTTTCAACCATCTGAGCAATTGGATGAACAAATTTGACTTGTAAGGCTTGAGACTTGACATGGTGATACCTTGAAGCATATGATGAGGTATGATGACCACTTGAAGCATTGGAAATCCATCTTAACTTGAGAGGAGCAAAACCCTAGTTTGGATTGATTGATTAGGAGAGGGTTTGTCTGGTCAACCCTTGTGAAATCCTTAAGTATGGAGATGTGAATTGTCTTGAGAAGTATGGGGGAAATTTTGGGTATGACACAACCACTTGGTAGCCATACTGAAATAAAGCCTGCGAGAAATATCCGTGATGTGAGATTCCTAGAACCCGATTACTCTTGTAGGACAGGTTGAACTAACTTAAACTCGGGTGAATGGTAGACACCTATACCTCATGCAAGCCTTAAACCTAGGGTTGTTGTGTGAATTGTTTGTGCTTGCAATTTAAACATGACATCATGACATCATATCATCATAACATTTCTAACCATTTCAAGGACCTGGGTATTTATCTTTGCTCTGTTTTATAGGGTTATGACTTTGATTCGAAACATCACTGCTTTACTTTCCCAAACTATTAGTTGGTACCTACATTGAAAGAATTCTCTAAGCTACTTGGTATACTCATTCTTGATTAGATACCTTTCACCAGTCTAGAAAAAGTCCCGAGGTTTGAAGACATTGCAACAGCTTTACACCTAAAGCGGACAGATATTAAAGTTGATTAGGAAACAAGATGTGGAGTTAAGGGTTTGCTTGCTAAATTTATGATAAAGAAGGCTCGAGAATTCTTGAAGGCTATGAGTTTCCACGCGTTCGAAGACATTTTGGCTTTGCTAATATATGGTTTGGTGTTATTCCCTAATCCTGATCAATTCATAGACGTGAACGCCATCAAAATATTTCTCACTCACAATCTTGTGCCTACCTTACTTGGAGATATTCTACATTCTCTCCATACTCGTACTATCAAAAGACAAGGAACTCTCATGTGTTGCATATTGTTATTATCCAGGTAGTTTATTTCACACCTTCCTCAATCAATGATGAAGAACGAACAAAGGTTGGAGTGGTCTCAAATGTTGATGTCACTCTCTCATTTAGATATATGTTGGTGTCTTTTCTATCAAAAAGATTTCACTTTCATTGAGCGTTGTTGGGAATTCTCTAATGTACCACTCCTTGGCATAAGGGGATGTATCACCTACAACCCTTCTCTAGTGCTACGACAGTTTGGTTATGCTCGAAGAAATGGTCCTCATGATATATTTATTCAAGGCATTATGTTTGACTATGACAACGATCTTCAAAGTTACCATCAAATATTTGTGCACGCCTGGGGCATGGTGAAGAAGACTGATACCAAAACTTTGGGGCATAAGAATTCCATTCCTTGGGAACCTTACCTCAAATGGGTGCGGGGTCGCGCTCAAAATCTCATGATGTCATATGTTGCTATTCTACCAATAATTATAGAACCTGTTGCTGAAGGTGATGAACCCTATACCATTCTCCATCCAGACATGCCTACTAATTTTGAAGAATTGAAGAGATCATAGATTCAAATCAAATAAGGGATACCTTCGAAGCTCAATGTTATGCAAGAGAGAAAAGAGTATTGGAGATGACAGAGCTACTTCACGAAGAACAAAGCATCAACACCTACTTCAACACAAAGAGGAAGCGTCCATGGGAGACCTAAGCTCTAGGAATTTCATTTTTTATTATTTGAACTTTCATTTGTACTTGCTAAGTTAATTAATAAAAAGTTTGTTCTTGCTTGTTTACCAAATTTAAATTCCTAAGGTCCTTGAAAATATTGCATTGCATAACTTAACATTTCATAGCATGACATTTCATAACAGGTACTCTGAAGACCAATTTTCTCATTTTCTCGCTGTTTATTTCAGCAGAAATGGCTCTCGAACAGACTATCAAAGATCTCCAAACTCAGAACGCTCAGTTTCAAGAGATGTTCAACAACTTGGCCCAAGGACAGAAAGATCTGAAAAAGGTCATCACCAAAAAGAATAAGACCATAAACCTTATCAACCTGGGAAGAAAGCACAGAGGCCTAGTCAATGTAGTCAGACAACTTGAATTCTCAGACAAGAGCGCGAAACTGAAGGAAGCGTAAAAAATAATGAAGGAATTACTCCAAAAGAATGTTGGTCTAGTGTAAAACCTAGCTTGAGTCATCTGAAGGTTTTTGGATCTATTGCACATAGACATGTACCAGATCAGTTGAGAAGAAAACTTGATGACAAGTCGAGTCAAATGATCCTAGTAGGATATCATTCGATAGGAGGTTACAAGTTGTTTGACCCAGTGAACAAGCAGATTGTGATCAGTAGGGACGTGCTCATAGATGATCTTAAAGAGTGGAATTTGACTGAAAATGTCAAGAAAGATTCAATGAGAATATTGCTTGAAGAACCGAAAATTCTAGTTGAAAGAGAAGTTCGACAAGAGGAAGTTAGACAAGAGGAAGTAAGAGAGCAATCAAGTACAAGTGCAAGCAGACCTCAAAGAACAAGACGCGTGTCTGCAAGATTGCAAGATTGTGTAGTTACATTAAATAATGTATTTGATAACAAAGGTGAGTTGGTACATTATGCTTTTTATGCATAAGCCAAACTTGTAAATGCAGTTGAAACATTGAAGGATTCGAAGTGGGTGAAAGAAATAAACTAAGAAGTGAAGTCCATCGAAGACAACAACACTTGGTCACTTGTCGAATTGCCTCAAGGTAAGAAGGAAATTGATGTCAAGTGGGTATACAAAGTGAAAATGAATCCCAAAAGGGAAGTAACTCAACAAAAAGCAATGATTATCGCGAAAGAATTTCTACAGAAAGAAGGAATTAACTTTGATGAGGTTTTTGCACATGTGGCTAGAATTGAAACAATCAGGTTGGTTGTTAGTTTAGCACAAATAAACAGTTGGCACATATGTCAGATGGATGTAAAGTGTGAATTCTTGAACGAATCCTTATACGAAGAAGTTTATGTTAAATAAACAGTTGGTTTGTGAAACACAACGAAGAGAGAAAAATGTACAAGCTTCATAAAGCTCCGTATGGATTGAAACAAGCTCCAAGAGATTGGAATAAGAAGATTGATAGTTTTCTAAGAGAGAAGGAATTTGTGAAGTGCACAATTGAACATAGAGTATATTTAAGAAGAAGCAATAGTGAATTACTTATACTATGTCTCTATGTCGATGACTTATTGATAACATGTAGCGGCAAGAAGGAGATCGAATACTTTAAAGGTGATCTGGGTGATATTTCATATTTCCTTGTCATCGAATTCTACAAGACTAGTAGAGGTTTTATGATGCATCAAAGAAGATATGCATGAGAAATTCTCAAGAGATTTGAGATGGAAGAATGTAATTTAACTTTGACACATGCAAAACCAAGACTACAACTGTTGAAAGGCTCCGAAGAAGGTGATGTCGACCCAACTCAACATAGAAGACTTGTTGGATCCTTAAGATACCTTTATCATACGAGGCCTGACTTAGCATACAATGTAAATATGGTATTTAGATTCATGCAGAGACAAAGGTATCACACCTAGCAATGGCGAAGAGGATATTGAGGTATCTAAAAGGAACTCTCGATTGGCGTTTTATTTCCAACAGGAGATAAAGGAAAAGTGTGCAAGTTAATGGGATACACATATTCGAGTTGGTGTAGTGATGTTGAGGGTAGAAAATCCACAACATGATATGTGTTTATGTTAGGTAGTGCACCAATTGCTTGGAGTTCGAGAAAGGAACCAATTGTGGTATTATCATCATGCGAAGCAGAACACATAACTGCTTCTCTTTGTGCATGTCAATCAACTTGGATGGTGAACTTGGTCGAAGAAATCACAAGAAAATATCATGGAGCAATTACCATGAAGATCGACAACATGTTAGCTATAAACCTAGCAAGAACCCGATAGCACACAATCAAAGCAAGCACATCGAAATGAGGTTCCACTATCTTCGAGAGCAGGTAGTAGATGGGAAAATGAACTTGAAATATTGCAGAACTGAGAATCAAATTGCAGATATCATGACAAATGGTGTGCAGGTCAAAGTATTCAGAAGACTAAGAGCTATGATGAATATAGATAGCTTAGACACAATGCATTAGGTGGTGCGTTGAAAGTAATTTCTTGTGTCGAAAAGTTTTGATTTGATTTGATTTAGGAGTGTGAAAATAATTTGTTACACAAAGATTTATTTTAGATCTAAAATAGATAAGATATGATTAAGGTCTAAAATAGATAGATTTGATTTAGTTCCAAAATAAGTATTTGGGGCTTTTATAATTTTGGGTTTAGCTAACCTAAATCTATAAATAGAGGAAGTAACCCCTATTTTTGTAATCAAGTAATTCACAGAATTTTGCCATGGCAAAGTGAATAAAAAGTTTTCTACAGTTTGTTGACAGAGAGAAACTCTGCAGAAAATAATTCTTTCTTTTCTTCTTTAATTTTCTTTCATTGTCATTAGGAGTGTGCATGGATAAAAAAACCAAACATGGATAAAAAACCAAACCAAATTGAACCATATAAATGGTTTGGATCTTAAAACTGTTTTTATAAAATCGGTTTGATTTTTTGAAACTGGTTTACATGTGGACAAGTTCGATTTAAAACTGATTTTATAATATAAAAAACAGTATTTAAATAACCAGTTTTTCTCAAACCAATTTTTTATTTATTTTAAAAAATTCAATTTTAAAACCAGTTTTATAAGAAAACTAGTATTATAAAAAAAACCAATTTTAAAACCAATTTTTTAAATAAAAATATGACAATTACATTCAAAAAAAGAGAATTTTGTTAATAATGAATCTCATTAAGACATCATGTTAAGCTTAAATTACAAAAAAAAAAAAAGTATAACCTTGCAACAATTAACAAAAGAAACTGTATTAACCTTGTTACAATTAACAAAAGAAAGGTTAACCTTGCTACCATTAAAAATTTTTAAAAACACTAAATACGACATCATGTTAAGTTACACAACAAAAAATAGAATGACACAAGATACAAAGTGAACAAACATCAATGTATCAAGTGTATAATATATGTAAACTTCCACTATTAAACTTGAAAATTAAAATTATAACTTGCATACAAAAGCAACAATGATGCAAGTTATACCACTCCAACTATCACAAATAGAGAAGCTCTCAATCCAATTCAGCGTCCTTCAACGGGTTCAAAATTTCCTTTCAACATACAAAATTAATCAGCTTATGCAATAAGCTTAATGCTACATAGAATGTAATGAAAATTACAAGAATGTCAACCTATAAAATAGTTGTTTTCAGCTCAAGAATATGATCTTAAATGTTGCTAACTCTGCAATTGTATGCCATTAGAATAATCTAGATAGTAAAACTTTGTTAACAAATTTCTTTCAAAGACGTTAAGAACCCGCAAGGATCACAAAATTTATAAGTACTTTTTGGGGTTGAAAGTTAAGTGATTAACAAGAAGAAGCACATTAAAATATTTGCATTCATGACTGCAGGGATCACAAAATTTCTAAGTACTTTTTGGGGTTGAAAGTTAAATGATTAACAAGCAGAAACACATTTACTTCCTTTTTTTGGTTTACAAGAATATTTTCCTTGGTATCGAAATAAAAATTAATAGAAATAATAACAATTCTTCTTTATATAAGGAATGAACCTAACATAGCTAGGAGAAGATCCTGTTAGAATATGTGTATAATTCATGTTAGATAGTGATCGAAATAGCTTGACTGTTTCGAATAAGATAGTATTCGAATAAGGTAGTGATCGAACAGCCGCTCGATATTGCCCTTTAGTACGTAGTTTCGAATGAGTTGGACTTTAGATATTGGGCTTTAGTTTAGTTTACACTATTAGGCCCAGGAATGTGTCTATATAAGGAGCATTTCCTTATATGCAAAATACTTTTCAATCATTTTTACAATACACAATTTTCCTTCTGTCAGAATCACATATTATTCTCTTCTCCTCTTTAACTTCTTCTTCTTCTTCATCACAAATATACTTTCTTTCATCTTCTGTTCCAACAAATTGGTATCAAGGAGCTCGTTGCGATTCAAGGAGAATCAAATGGCAAACGAACAACAACAACTACACAGATTCCAAATCTACCGTTTTCAAAGGAGAAAACTACCATGGGTTGCACAAATGAAGGTTATTTTCGATTTCAAGATGTTGTTGAAATCTTGAATGAAATAGCTGGAAGCGACGCAAGCCCGCGCATAAAGATCGAGGAAGAAAGACCGCAAAGCTTTGTTCTTAATTCATCGCAGTGTAGATGTCTTTGAGAAGATAATTGAAGAAGAATCAAAAGAAGCATGGGACAAGTTAAAGAACTTGTATGGCGGAGGAGAAAAATTGAAGAAGGTGAAGTTTGAAAAGCAATAAATGATGCACATGAAGGATGATGAATCAATTTCGCATACTTCTCAAAGATTGTGACATTGACGAATCAAATGAAAGCAGTGGCGAAACCATCACGCACGCAAAATAGAAAAGGTATTGAGATCATGCAGATTTTGACTATATTGTTGTAACAATTGAAGAAGCAAAGACTCTTTCCGAGATGAAGTTAGAAGAACTTCAAGCTTCATTAGAGGCTCAGAGAGATCAAGCAAAGAAACTCGGAAAGAGAAGGTACAACAAGCAATCAAGATTCAAAAAGAAAATCGAAGTTTCAAAGCATCTTGAGTGAAGAAGTCAAGCAAGAATCGGTCGAGAAAAGTATCAAGAAAAGAAAGTTGACAAGAAAGATAAGCAATGCTACAATTGTCAAGATTTTGGTCACTTCGCGAGACCGGAAGAAAGAAAAAAGGCGAAAGAAAGTGATGAAGCACAATATGCACGGCGAGATGATGATGATGTCGATGATGGTTAATTCTCAATCGAATTCAGAAAACCAACATGTGGTATCCGGATTCGATGCAATCACCGGCAACAAGAATTGGTTCAGAAACTGATGAGTCAAAAGGGTGATAAAGTTTGATGGAAGACACATCGCGGTAAAGGAGATATTTCGATTGCCGAAAGGATGGTGGAAAAGCTACTATCATAGGTATGTATGTACCTCTATGACAAGTAACTTGATAAGTGTAGGTCAATTACTTGCAAAAGGATTCGTGATGAAACTTGAAAAGAATGAGATGAAAGTCTATAGGGTGATGGAGCGATCATGAAAGCGCCATTGGCGTAAAACAAGACGCTCAAAGTAGAACTCAACACATCGATCACAAATGTCTTGCCGATGACGAAAGACAAGAATTGGCTATGGCACCACGGTATGGACATCTAAACTAAAGTTTATGCATGCTCAATCGAAGAAGATGGTGGTTGGTTTGCCTTATGTGAAGGAACCAAAGCAAGTGTGTGAGGAATCAGTAAAGCTAAGCAAGGAAGGCATTCAAACATGACTTGCCCATGAAATCCAAACGAGTTGGAGCTAGTTCACTGATGTGACCATTTGAAGTAAAATCAAATGGAGGCAACAGTATTTTCTTATTTATTGATGAATTCACCGCATATATGGATTTACATCATTGAAAGAAAAAGTGAAGTATTCACAGCTCAAAAAGTTGGCAAATGCAAATGCAAAATGGAAGTAAACCACCACAACCATACCGCTGGCAGAACATACAAGCATATATTGCCCATACCCTCAACCGGCAGCAATAGCAGTGTCCAAAAGGATAGTTGGAAAACACCTCGAGGCTTGGCCGGATCGAAGCCAAGTGTAAGTCACTTGAGTTTTGGATCAATGTGTTTCCGCATGTACCGAACAATTGAGAAGAAAACGGATGATCAGTGAAGCTATGGTTCTTATAGTTATCATTCCGTGCGTAAGTTGTATTCACCAATCGAAGATAAACTAATAATCGATGAGATGTTCGAACGAAAGCAAAGTTGGAATTGAGTCAAGTTCAACACGTGAATCAAACACTATTATATCGTGTTCAAGAAGATCCACAAGATGAGTCATCGAATAGTCGAAGTGAACAAGGTAACACTTCAACTAGTCGAAATGAAGAACCACCTGAGCAAAGTGAAAGAAGGTCGACAAGAGCAAGAACTGAATCAACTAGGCTAGCTGGGTATGAAAGATTTTCAGATCAAGTGATTGATGATGATGGTGATCTAGTTGAAGAAGCCATGATGATGGCTGAAGCAGAACCAATCGATTTGAATGAAGCAATGGGTAACTCGAATTGGTGTGAAGCCATGAAAGAAGAACTCAGAGCCATTGAAAAGAACAAGACTTGGGAGCTTGTCGAAAGAACGAATAAGAAGCCAATTGATGTAAAGTGGATATACAAGGTGAAACGAAGGCCAAATGGAGAAATTGCTAAGTACAAAGCAAGGCTGGTGGCTAGAGGCTTTCTACAAAAGCCAGGAATAGACTTCGATGAGGTATACGCACCGGTTGCTAGGCTGGAAACAATTCGAATAGTTGTTTCGACAGCAGCATACAGGGGATGGAAGATGCATCAGCTGGATGTAAAGTCAGCATTCCTAAATGGACCATTAGAGGAAGAAGTCTATGTCACTCAACCACCAGGATTCGACGTCAAAGGACAGGAGTCGAAGGTATATAGATTACAGAAGGCTCTCTATGGTTTGAAGCAAGCTCCTCGAGCTTGGAATAAAAGAATAGATAGTTTCCTAATCGAAGCAGGGTTCACAAAGTGTGTCTCTGAACATGGAGTGTATGTGAAAGATGTCGACGGTGTCAGTCGAATCATTTTATGCCTCTATGTAGATGACTTACTGATTACTGGAGATGAAGAAGCTGAGATAGCAAAAGTCAAGTCGAAGCTAATGCAAGAATTTGAAATGTCAGATCTAGGTAATCTCTCATATTTTCTAGGAATGGAATTCAAAAATACTGAAGAAGGAGTATTCTTGCATCAAACCAAGTATGCTCAAGATATTCTGAAAAGGTTCAACATGAGCAATCAGAAGAAGCACTCCACTAGAGACAGGAGCAAAGCTGAAGAAAGAATCAAATGATAAGTTTGTAAATTCGACATTGTACAAACAGATCATTGGATCCTTGAGATATCTTTGCAATACAAGGCCTGATATTTGCCAAAGTGTGGGGTTGTTGAGCAGATTTATGGAGAAACCTCAAGAGTGTCATCTCAATGCAGTAAAGAGGGTGTTGAGATACATAAAAGGAACCATCAATCATGGGGTGTTACTGCCAAAGAAGTCAAAGAGCAACACAAGCATTGAAGTTCATGGATATACTGATTCGGACATGGAGATCAAGATGAAAAGAAAAGCACCGCAGCTACATCTTCATGATCGAAGGTGCTCCAATCTCCGAGCTCAAAGAAACAAAGCATCATGTGGCTTTGTCATCATGTCAATATGGATCGAAATGTTACTTGAAGAACTCAAGATAATGAAGCCAAAGAATATAAAGTTATTTGTTGACAACAAATCAGAATTAACTTGGCTAATCATCTAGTGTGTCATGGTCAAGCAAACACATTGAAAGAAGGTATCATTTTCGAGAGATCAAGTAAACAAAGGGAAGATCGAAATAAAGTCAAGCGAAGTTCAACTAGTCGACATATTCACTAAACCTCAAGAAAGTCGATTCAAGAAAAGGGAGCATAGGGATGAGAAGTCTCGAGAACATGAATTAAGGTGTGTTAGAATATGTATAATTCATGTTAGATAGTGATCGAAATAGCTTGATTTTAATAAGATAATATTCGAATAAGGTAGTGATCGACTGCCGTTCGATATATTACCCTAGTCGTAGTTTTAGATGGTTGGGCTTTAGTTTAGTTTACACTATTAGGCCCAGGAATGTGTCTATATAAGGAGCATTTCCTTATATGCAAAATACTTTTCAATCATTTTTACAATACACAATTTTCCTTCTGTCAGAATCACATATTATTCTCTTCTCCTCTTTAACTTCTTCTTCTTCTTCATCACAAATATACTTTCTTTCATCTTCTGTTCCAACAGATCCCACAAAATATTCAAACAATGACTAAGCAAAACACCCACAAGACAATATCTATGAAGATATGATCATAAATTAACACATAGTAATAATGTTACTTAGAAGTGTTCAGGTAAGTTTACACATCATATGTAAATGAGACAACTATCAAACCAAGAATCACACTCTAAATAACTAATGCTCACACCATGAGAATTTTTTATACAAAAAACTAAACAAAATCCATAAAAGTTTTACAAAAATTATAATTTCAGTAAAACCAAAGGTTACAGATTTGTTTGAATTAGCAGTGTCATTCTAACCAAAGATAAAACATGATAATTACTAAAGAATACTAGAACAAAAAATATGTGAAAGTTTTTAAAGAGTCTTTTAGATTATTAGTATGAAGATAATCCTAACAAAGAGTGCATGTTCCTAGTACTTCTCAATAATAACAACAAAAGTGGATTGTCCAAACGATTTCACCATTTTAATTTATTTTAAGTTAAACAAATCTTGAACAACATAAAAGCCTTTTAAGTTAAACATGTGCAGTGCAAGTGCAATAGTTTTTTCAAAGGCAAATTTTGTTGTACTTTGAGTACTCTCAATAGTCATATGTGATGCTCTATCACAACGTAAATAACTTGCATCATTAGCAATAACTCATAAATAACTTAAATCAACTGCACTTCACAAACCAATCACTAGAGATGTTAAAATGGACTATCCGGCCCTAAACAGGTTGGTCCATGCGAGCCCAAAATCCCATTTTGGTCGGGTCCAAAATCCCAGGCTCATCCTTCGATTGTGGACTATCCGGTCCTAAATGGGCTCATTGTTAAAAATTAAAAAATTCTTTATTTTGGTACCATAATAAAAGCACTTTATAATATATATATATATATATATATATATATATATATATATATATATATATATATATATATATATATATATATATATATATATAAATTTATATTTCTATATAATCATATATAACAATAAAATATATAAAACAACACATTAACTTAAATATCATATATTCAATGTAGTACACAAAAATAAATAACTTGTTCCAAGAAATTTTAAGTTATAAATATTCATGACAAATATAATGTTATAACATTTATAACAATAAATTGTTATAAAATTTTATAGCAATTATAATTTGGAAAGTATAAATTCTAATTATATTTTTTTAAAATTATTTTTTTCAGGTCGGTGGGCTACCCATGGTCCATACGGGCTGACCCATATTTTTTAGGGCTTTTCAGGGTCGGGCTAAAAAAGGCCCGGAAGTAAATGGGCTCGAAAAATAAGGCACAGACCCTAATTTTTTTTGGGCCCGATGGATCGGCCTATGGGCTTCGACCCAGTTTGACAGCTCTATCAATCACACATAAAAATAAGCACTTAAATCAACTAAAAATTGAAGCATTAAACCTGAAACACATAAGAGAGCTTGAAGATGTTGTCGAGGATGATTTCATTGGATTTGAAGAACGTATTCGTCGATTTTACAGCTATTTTTATAAACACATAATTGTTATTCGAACAATTTCTTTGAATTTGAAGAATGATTTCGTCATTTTGGTTCGATTTTGGGATTAGGGTGTTGAAGTTGAAGGAATGAGAGAAGCAGTTGAATATGAAATAAAATGTGGTATCCATAAGTTGATCTAGTTTTAGAATATGGTAACCGATTTTTTTGAATTTTATTAAATGGGCCACCAGTTTTAAATTTTAGTATTGGGCTGGATTTTCAAATTTGATTTAATTTGGTTCATGGTTATTGGTTTTTTTCACACCCCTAATTGTTATGGTTATTGTGTGGGATAACAATCTTGTTCATCAAGATTGATAGAAATTCATCATAAGTTTTGATGGACTTCCAATAAATCCAACCCATATAATTTTGGTTCGGGTATCGAGTTTGAGTTTCACAATCCACGGACCCATTTACCCAACCTATTAACGTGGTATTACTAATTTCTTTTTTATTATTATTTTAAATAAAATATAAAATTAATATCTCACAAGTATAAATTTTTCAAAAAAGTTTTATTTTCCACCAATAATACTACTAGACCAATAAATTTATGTAATTCTAAGACTAAATGTTGTTTTATATTTTCTAACTTACGTATTTAATTGAAATAACATGTCTTTTGGAATTTATACTATTATCAAGTGTTATGTTGTGTGGATGGTTTTATTAGGTATTATATAATGTTTTTCATCTAGCTTGAGTGTTAGAAATGAATATAATTGTTACAATTTTTTTATAAATTAAAAATAATCATTAATTTTTATTTATTTATTTGAAATACATCCCACGAACCCAACCCAACCCATAAATAAATGAGTCGGTTCGAATTGATTTTGACAATAGAATTACGGATTAGACGACAAATTCAACTTATTAAAATTTGAACCAATCAAATAACAGATTAGACTAAACTCATTCCAATTCAACCCGTGTACATCCCTAATTTCTACAGATTTCTTTTCTTTTCAAATAGATAAGTTGGGATAAGAAATTCCCGTAATAACTTATATTATGGAGAATGTATATATTAGTCCAAAAACATAAGTAACTGATGATGGAGAGTCTATTTATCATTAAAAGTGTATGTTTATTCCTATGATCAAGTGCTCATTTAAAAAAAAAAATATCAATAATGAAATTCCACAATTAAAGAGTGATTTTAGAAAATAAAATAGAATAAACTTAAAAATAAATAGTATTAAGTCTAATAATGAATAAACATGTAAAATGATAATATTATAATTTTGGGTTTTATTTGATAATATTATAATTTTGGCACGAATAGCTGAATACTGTTATTCACATGTTACATTAGAGTTTCATATAAATCAAGAAGGAAACTGGAAACAATTCTTAACTGTAACGCAAGTAGAATGTAAAAGAAGCCATAAATTCCAAATTTATCTTCGATGTGATTAACCACATGTAATTCTTAAAGAAACAATTATAAACTGTAACATTGTTTATATTCTCTTTCTTTTGGATTTTCCAAAGCTTCCAACACTAATTCCATGACCTGAGATCTACAAATTCACAATTTTGAACATTTTCTTTTCTGCTACCATCACCCAATGAGACACAATCTTCTCCAGTACCGATGTTGGTATTAATAATTTTAACATCATTTGATTCTCCCATGTGGATTCCATCACTGCTGGGGCTTGTAGCCAGGGAAGTATTGATTCTTAGCAAGTATTGCTACTGCATCAACTTTTAGATTCTAAGAAATTGAAGTATATGGATGACGAAATCATTTCACAATATCTAAAGTATGCAATGGATTTCCAAAGGTTGTGTTGATGAAAATCCATTGCATACTTTTATCAAGTGTACATACATGAAACTAAAATACAGCAACATAAAGTGACTAAACAACATGACAGTAAAAATGTGAAAAAAAACACAGTATTGATGCCTTGCTTATAGCTGTCAATAACCCTAAAATTGGAACCGACTGCGAGACTTTTTCAGATCTAGCCCTTCTTTCGCATTTTCTTCCTCTTGCAAGCACACTCCACATCAAATATAGTATCGTGTCCACGTGCTCGTTTTCATCTCCTTCGTTTTGCTTGTATTTGTCTTGTTCGTCGTTGCCCCTTGTACTTTGACTATCATCAACGTTCAAGCTCGTCATCTTACTCACATCCAACATCGTCGTCTTTTTTATACAAGTTACAAGCTCCAAATGTTTCCAAGAATTCATAGATAGAGAAGTCAACTAGACCAGACAAATATGAAACTTGATTTTTTATTCAAAAATCTCATGTGTCAGCAGCAATGTAGTACCCATACTGCAAGACTTTCTACTAGAAGGTACGCACAATGTTTCAGCCCATAAGAATATTGACTAGTCGTGGATATTTTACTGGATTTGGAAGAAAGTTCCAAAAAGATGTATTGCAATTGAGCAATGTGACCCCTTTTACTAAAGGACGGTAACATGCTGCAAAATATAAAGCAACATATAGACTGGTTCATTAAAGACCTAAATCGAATTAATTTGTATCATTGCTTTACTAATAACTTGCCACATGCAAGGTAACCTCTGACTAAAACTTCACAAATTATTAAGGTCAAGGGGGGAAATTTGAAGAGACAATGTCATGATGAATTGATGATAAATCAAACACTTCTCTCCTACATATTAAAAAACTTGGTTTCATATTCCAATAAAAAGAGGCAAGAGCAGACAGCGGTTTCAAGCTAATTAGTGAGGAACTGCATACCTCAGGGACTTCATCATGAGGAGTGACCAGAACGGCTGATTTGACAATATAGAGCTTCACCCTCAGATTTTTCGTATCCATAACAATACACATCCTTATCAGGTAAGGGTACTTCTCCATTTTACAAGTACCCTTGCTTCAGAGTTTGGAGTCTTAGAGAAGGTCAATCAACACGAGTTTCTTAAAACTGTTACTCCACAGGTTGATGGTTTTGTAGAGTTTCACTTAACACAAGTATTACTAAACATACTTTAAGTACACCATGTGTTGTACATATTCAAGACATTGTTTTTGGCAAAGACATTTTTAAGATGGACAAAGATGAGATATGATCTTCTCTTGAAAACCAAAAGCTATGAAAAGATGCATTTTAACCTAAGATTCAAACATATTAGCCACTGCAATTGAATAAAAAAGATGCTCACTTATGTGTTACCAGTCAAGATAGTCAAAATAGAGATTTTGCTTTATGAAGAAGCTACTCAGATAATGAATGTGTAGGATAGAAAGTTAAATAGTAGGTTGATTACTAAATCAAATTGGTTATATAGTGTTTTCTATAACCCCTCTCCATATCCCGTTAAACATAACAATTAGCATTAAATGGTTTGATGGTATAATACAACACCATTGCGCTAAAAAACATACCTGTCACAGCTTGGAAAGATAAATACACTATACGTTCCAAATTCAAATATCACACTACAATGTAAAATACATACAAAACAAGGCTAGCAATGTTTGTAAGACAGAAGCATAGTAACCAGTAGAGAAAATGTGCACAACCTTTTATGATTGGTCCACTTCTGCTACAATGTTTGATGACACGATCTCTTTTTTCTTTTTTCATTATTTATGCTACAACGGCAAGGAAACTTGGAACAAATACAAAACAAGAAAATAGACTACTTAATATCAAACAACAAATGTGGATCAATAGAATTAGCACAAAGAAGCCTAAAGGGAACAGACATTTTGTTAAGCAGGCCAAGCTTAATCATTTTTATTATTTTCTGAAGTACTACTGTGAAAAGTAGTTGTTTTGGAGAAATTGAGGAGGGGCATGTATGCATAGCAGCTGGTTTACATACATTATTTTCAACTTGAGTCGACAAAGACAACTTTCTTCCTTCTATAGAGACTACTTCAAGTTTCATTTTCAATTAAATCATTTAGAGCTAGCTCTTTTATAGATTTCATCTATATATTTCTCCACTCTTCCTTTACCCGTTTTAGCCGAACTATATTTCATCCGATTAAGCAGCTTCTGTGTCTTGTTCTCACATCTCCCAACAAAATCAGGTGAGCTTCTGTCATCATTAAAACATTGAGAAGATCATCAAAGAGGGATCATTTTTTCTTAGTACTTGAAACCTGAAATGGAATAGTACGTACCTGAATACCAGGAAAAAATTGAAGCAAATATCAATGGCTGAATCCTTCCAAATGCAGAGTAGCTATTCAGCAAATGCCGGATGACAATACCAAAATTTGTCACACAAAATCTGGCATCTTTGTTCACTTTTTGATAAAGCTCGAGTATCTTCTTGATAACTCCAAAGACAAATCTTTTTTATTTTTCTTCTCAAGACACTTCCGTATCTTCATATACACCGAATAATTAGGTTTAAGACCTCTATCCATCATCTCATGAAGAATCCTTTCAGAAAGTAGAACACTTCCTTTCTTTAAATAAAGAGAAGCAAGTAAGGTGTAGCTTTCATTGCTGGAATAGCTACGCTTACAAGCAGAATCAACAACAAACTCATGCGCCTCATCGTATTTTCCTGATTCAAAATACGACTTTATCACCGCAGCATTCGTTAAACTACAAGGTTGAATACCCTTCAAAGTCATTTTATCAAGAAACTTCAAACCCAAATCAATCTGTCCATTTTTACACAACAAACTAATAAGAACATCAAACGTAAACTCATCCGGCAAACCGTTTTCGTTTTCCAACATCTCAAGAACTTGGCAAGCCTCAACAAATTTACCAATCTTGAATAGACAACTAACCAACAAATTGTAAGTACTTCCATCCGGTTCCACACCGATTCCTTTCATCTTCTCTACCAAATCAACTACTTTTTCGTAATAACCTCTCTTACACATTAACCTCAACAAAAAGTTATAACACCTCACGCTCCTCCCAGTTTCTTCTATCACATACTCCGCCATATCAAAATCACCCGAAAAACTAAACGTCTCAATCATCAACTTCACCCCGGAACTCCGACAAACCCCTCCAACCTTATCAAGCACATCCACAACCCTCCTCACACACTCCATCCTAGAATCCTTATCCAACCTCAAAACAACCAAAAACCTAAACGCCCTTCTCCCCAAACACATTCTTTTTACATTAAACTCAACCAAAACAGGAACCATAGCCTCAAAATTGCCCAACAACCCACAATTCTCAATAACCAAATTCCCTATCTCAGGGTCACAACAAAGCTCACAATGTGAAACACTAAGCCAATGAAAAAACATCAACCCTGAAACTCTCTCACTTGCTAATCTATCAAAAATGTAAACAACTGATGACAATGACAAACACACATTCATCATGTTTAACCTATGTTCCAAATCATTCACACCCTCACAAATCAATGCAACCATTTCAGAAACTTGCTGCGAAGTTGTATATGGTTTACGTTTATGAGAAGAATTAGGGTTAGAACAAAAGTACCTTGAAGTAACAGATTGAAAATCAAGGTTCAAGTATATGTTGTGAAGAACGTGAATTGAAGGTGTAAAATAGGGTTTGAGGGTGCGAAATGGAGAAGAACGAGTTGGTGATTGGAGTGAAGTGTTTGTGAAGAAATGAGGGATTGTGAAAAACCTGCAAATATTGCGGAGGTTTCGAATTCCCATAGGAGGAGGATGAAGGTTGAGAACGGTATTGTGTGTGTTTTTGGTTTTTTGGTCTATTGGGTTTTATTAATTGGGCTTTCATTATTTGGGCCAAGTCTGAATTTTGGGCCTAAATTTCGTACTGCGATTAACATCTAGACTTAACATTTAGGGAAATTTCACTTTGTACCCTCACTTTTAAACCTGTACCCCCACTATAGTATTTTTTTTTACTAAAATACCCTCATATAAATAGTATAAGATTTTAAAAAAAATTCATTTTTCACATCTCGTTTCAAAGTGTTCTGAAATCTCTCTAAATCCATTGCATTCTGGAACAGTTAGCCAAGTCTTCCGGTACACAGAAACACAAACCGAAACAGTTCAAGTAAGTGTTCCGGAAATATTTATGAACACTTTTAGAAAGTGTTCCGGTTTTAGTTATTTGTTGTCATTTTTTCGGAACACTTTTAGAAAGTGTTCCGGTTTGCAATGTACGTACCGGAACAGTTTACAAAAGTGTTCCGGTTTGGGATATTGCATTCCGGAACACTTTCTAAAAGTGTTCTGAAATTCATTCCGAAACACTCTCCCCAAGTGTTCCGGTTTGGGTTTTTTTATTTTTTTTATTTAATATTTTTATGTTATTATTTTTTTCAGAATGCCTCGAAGATTAGGTCCTGACGGACGACTCCCTCGTAGAAACGACGGTGCATCTGGATCCGGGTCACATCCTCCGGAGGTGCCTAGGGGATTCCTGGATGGACCATCAGATTTATCTCTATTAGTTAGATACGAGCAGCACTGTGCTCGACATTTGTGGTATGGAGAGGTAAGTAAATGAAAATTTAATGTGAAATGAATTAACTTAATTCTTGTCATAGTTTATTAATATGTTACGTTTTTTTCAACATTTTTTTCTTCAGAAAAGAGGACCTAAAAACAATTAAAATGTGTTGCGCACTGCCAAAAACTCAAAGAATGGGTTCCCCTGCAACTCCCTAGAGAGATGGAAAGGTTGGTGACAAATTCGGGTCTTGCACATTTGCAAAGATCTAGTATGACAAAGGTAGACCCGAATTTAATCACTGCATTTGTAGAGAGGTGGCATTCTGAGACATCGTCATTTCACATGTCATTTGGTGAGATGACGATTACTCTCGATGACATATCTTGTATTCTTCACCTCCCTATTAGAGGTATTTTCTGGACTCCCCAGCATGTCACTGAAGATGCTACTGCTGAGCTTGCTGTGACATATTTAGGAGTGTCACGTAGAGAAGCCGTGACTCAAGTTCGTGGCAACAGAGGTGCCTACTATAAGTTGGAATGGTTGTATGATACATTTGTTGCCCATAGAGCTCTTAATAATTGGGCATATGCGACCAGGGCTTACTTGATGATGTTAGTAGGTTGCACCATTTTTGCCGACAAGACGTTTACGCTTGTCGAAGCAAAATATATATCTCTTTTTGCGGACTTGGAGGGTGCTGGAAGATACAGTTGGGGGCAGATGCATTGGTGACACTTTATGATTCACTTGGAGATGCATGTATGTTTGGCACCAAACAACTTGCTGGTTATCCGACTTTTCTTCAGGTAATTCATTTATTATTTATGTTATTATTAATTATTTAGATAATTTTTAATTATTATTAATTGTTTAGTAACGTAAAAAATATTACTAAAATGTTATTTATAATTTTTATTGACACAGTGCTGGATCCATGAGTATTTTTCTGGAATTGGAAGAGTAGTGGAAAACTGACATCCAAGTGAGAACGTTGGAATGCCGAGAGCGATGAGATGGGCATACAAGCAAGGAGCGTTGAAGGTGGATGCATTGCGAGCTATCCTCGATAGATTGACACCGATGGACGTGGTGTGGCGTCCATTTGAGGATCATACGCCATTTTGTGTGTTCAATGAGGTTGCTTATTTCAGAGGAGGACTTTGTTGGGGAGGTACCTATGTATTATATTTGGCTGACAGATGTTTACGTCAGTTTGATCTTATTCAGTATATACCACGTTCACCCACTGATATTATTAAGGCGGATGTGGATGTTAACTGGATTGGTTACGACCAGAGTGTTGTAGATGTAGTTAGTCACACAACTGCTGTCACATTTCCCTCTGAGACTGTGGAAAATTATTTGGATTGGTATTATCGGGTGTCACACCCTCGATTGGTACCACCGTCGGTTGATGAACCAAGACAGGTGCCAGTTCCACAGTTTGCAGCAGGGCCATCCGATCCTAAGTTGGCTCGTATCTCCGCATTAATTCATCCTCACCTACAAAAATTTGCTGCTGAAGAGGATGATCCGCAGTTTGCGGATTTATTTGCCGCGTTGTATTTATGTAATGAAGAGTGATTTTATGATTTATGTAATTTTTAGTAACTCTTTAAATATTTGTCTTTGTCTTCAAATATTTATATGACTTATTTTTATGATATATGTTATCATTGGATTTATGCGTTATTTCTTTTTAGTGTGTGTTATCATTAATTTATCATTGGATTCATTCGAATATTTGGATGAATAAAAAAACATCGGTGCGTTGTTGTAATTCTTTGCTATATTTCATAACAATTTAGTTCTACATTACACAAAATACAATTTTATGATAAGCTTATGCTAAGCAAATATAAGAAGGTAAAACTGGCGAAAGATGTAGCCATAGTTGCAATCGTCCCGCTAATGATACCATCCATGCAGTTGCATCCGGGTAGGGATGTCAATGGGGCGGGGCGGGGCCGGGGGGACACTTCCCCATCTTTTTCCCCGCCATCAAATTCATTCCCCGTCCCCGTCCCCGATCTCCGTCACGGGGGAATTTCTATCCCCATCCCCGTTCCCCGCGGATCCCCGTTCCCCGCGGGGATCCCCATAGATCCTACATTTATTCATTAATATTTTATTTTTTTAAAATGTTTATATTTTCTATAAAAATAAAAAGCACAAAGAATTCACATATTTATTATGTTATTAAAAAATACTAGTATTTGACATTTATTAATCTATAAAAAGATTAGGGGATCTATAAAAAACCTAATCTAAAATATATATATTAAATTAACTATATTAAAATAATAGGCGGGGCGGGGGGTGTATTCCCCGTCCCCGTCCCCGAAATGCTCTCGGGGGAATTTTTCTCCCCATCCCCGCCCCCACGGGGGAAAATTCCCCATCTTTGGGGCCCCGAACGGGGCGTTCCCCGCGGGGATCCCCATTAACAGGTCCAAACTGACATCCCTACATCCGGGTGACAAAACTTCTTCCGATCTGTAGGCACCGGGGGTAAGGGGAATCCATCTTTCATGTTTACCTGAGTATAAAAAACAATTAATCCAACACTTGTATAGTAAATAATAATTGAAAATACTATTATCGGGTATATAAATTATTACCTGAACCCAATGGTTACCGTTGACTAAACCTATACACCAAATAGTAGGATTATGTGAAGGTGATGATGTCAAAGGGAAAAATGTCAAGCAGGGATTGCCTAAGTGAACAAGAATGACATTATAGCGGTTCGCTATCAAGTAACCCATGTCTGGTAGTGTCAACCATTTCTCCTTTGGCTGTCTACTAGTGGACTGTATCATCAACCCGTTTCTCACTTCTGATAGTCTATCTCCGAATAATTTCTCATACAAACTCTTCTTGTCCCTTATTTCCATGTCCAACTCTCGACGAACCATTGCCCAACCATCCTGACTATACCCATGCAACGATGCAATGACTCTAAATCCACAATTACCATCTGAATCAACATCCACAATCTCCTGAATATATGATCTAAGAAATTAACATTATAAATATTAGTGCATTATACATACATAATATAATAATAAACATAAAATAATTAACACTATGAATATTAATGCATAATAATTTTATATGACCTGATATGACTTGGAAACTAAATAGTGTAGTCTTGCTGTGCAAGTTTTTTTATATTTTGATTCCCTCTTTGATTGTGATTTCTGAGACAACTTTTGTGAAGTTTGAGATGCTTGCTCAACATACTCATGCTGTGAAGGGTCCCTGTAAACATCATACCCAACTGGTTTCTTCCCTTTCTTCTTGACTTCTCCCTTGGTTTTTATTTTCTCAGGTGGTGGACATAAGGAAGTTGTTGCGGGGTAAGCAATTTCACTACACCTACTTTTTAATGCTCTTTTCCCAACAACATCTGATGATCTATACTTTCTCCATATTTCTTCCATTACATTATTCATGTGAATCTCCGATCCATCTTCTTCTTCTACCTGCAATTCACCTTCCATACTTAACTTCCTCCAATGATCATGAACACTCTCAATAGGTATAGGTACACCACTAAGCACATATCTACCTAACTCACAAGCACAAGGTAAACCATAATTTGTTCTATGAGTACACCTACATATTTCTCTAGAAGTTCTAACATAATCAACTCTCTTTAACTCTTGTGCAATGCGTCTCAGAGCAGCTCTAGAAACAAAACTACGCAGGTTACCATACAATGGACTAACATGTGCATGCTCAACTTCATAAAAACTTTTTTGAAACGAAGCACGAATGTTGCCTATTTGTATCCTCAGGTTGTTGTTCATAGCTTCCCAACATTTGACCATGTCACCTAGACTATTTCCCAACATCTGCTTTAGCTTCCAATGAGCGGATTCAACCCTAAAAATTAATGCATAACAAATATATAACATGATAAAAATAGGTAAATATTAATGCATAAAACATATAAAAAATATTAATGCGTAATATATATAAAAATATTAATGCGTAATATATATAAAAACATTGGATATATTAATGCATAATATATATAAAAAATAATAATAACAATAAAATAAAATACATACCGGTTAGTCGTGGTGTTGCCCAAATGAAGTACTCCATCAATCCATGCTCCAACGAATCTATGACTATGTGAAATCAACCATGTGTCTTTCACATAATCAATAAAGTCAGCACAATTAAAACAGGCTTGCTCAAGTTGTTCCAAATTTTGAGCATACTCAGCCTCGTCACTAGCCCACACAACTTCCTCCCATAATGTGTCAATGGTCTCTGGCATTTCTTTCACCACATATTGTTTGCATCGCATCCCAACATTTTTGTTAATATGAAAACGACATAGCAAATTTTGTGTAGTAGGGAACACAATTTCCACAGCTTTCATCAATGCTAGATCTCTATCCGTCAAAATCACTTTTGGACGCAGATCTTTCTGCACAAACAATTCCTTCAGCTTCTCCAAGACCCAACAAAAACTATTTGTCTGCTCAGACTCCATATAAGCAAATGCAACAGCAAAAGTCAACTCTGTCGATGTCATGCCAACAATTTCAAAGAGAGGTTGCCTATATTTATTTGTCTTATATGTGCTATCCATAACTAAGACAATGGGAAAAATATTCAGCAACTTGATGGAGTCTGGATGCGCCCAAAAAATATCTCTCACAATATCTGAACCATCTCTTTTTCTACTCCAGTAGACATACCCTGCATCCTCAATTAGCTTTAGCAGATGTTGTATCTCAGTTCTTGGACCCCTTATCTCTTTTTGTATCACACTCTTCTGCTTATATATTTGAGCGACCCGAGTGATATTTTCAGGATTTCTCTCTTGCAAGAAAGTCAAGATGTGTTTAGGAGGAACATGTCTCTTTGTTAAATCAAAAACATGTTGTTTTTTATCTGAGGTCAACCTGCCAACAAACGCATGACCTTCAAGCCTATCAAGTAATCCATGATTATGAACTCCACACTTTACATCTATCTTCCATCCCAACCCATCTTTTGACGGAGTCGATCTAATTTTGAATGGGCATCCACATCTCTTAGTTGCGCTCTGAGTTCCACTTTTATCCTTGTATTTTCCGCCTTTATCACACCCAAAAATTATCTTGTTCCTCCTTCCTCTCTTGCCAGTTTCAGTGTCCGAACGCTTAATAATAACGGTGATTTTATTTTTTAATCCAACTTCTTTGATCCAACTAGTAGCATCTTCTCGTGTAGCGAATGTTTGTGTTGTATTGAATACATTTGTCGTATCTATGGAGGACTCGTTTTTTTGGCAAACTGGGACTTGAATTTCCATACCTGAAAAAAAATAAATTAAAAAAGCGTTCCAGAACCCTTCAGAAGACTGTTCCGGTTTACATTCTTTACAAACTGGAACACTTTTACAAAGTGTTCCGGTTCGCACTGCTTACAAACTGGAACACATTTAAGAAGTGTTCCGGTTTGTTATACAATTTGTCATTTATTCCGGAACACTTGCACAAAGTGTTCCGGAATGGTTTTTGTGAAATCCAGAATACATTTCAAAACTGTTCCAATTTGTATTTTTACAAACCAGAATACTTAATGGAAGTGTTCCGAATTGTGTTCCGGAGGAGTTTTCTGGACTGTTAAATTTTGACTTTTTCGTAAATGGTAAAAGTGAAAAGGTAAAATAGTTAAATTATATTAAGGATAAAATTGACATTTTTAAAAAATTGTGGGATACAGAATTAATAGTGGAGGTACAAAATACAGTTTTCAACATTTAGACTAACATCCGATCATCATTATTTGTTTAGTCTACATGCAAATTCTTTGATGATGATGTAAACTCTTTAGTGTAATTAGAATTAAAGTCATATTTTCTTAGTTCCTTTTATTGCATGCCTTAGTTGTGCGTTTATGGAGACTGCTCATGTTCATCATACAACTTTCATGGTATATTTAATATCAAACAACCAAATTAAATAAGCCTTTTAGTTTAGCAAACCTCGAAACAATACAGTAAACATGAATATTGATATCATAATTCTTAAATAAAAATAAAATAAAAATAAAAGTAAAGCAAGTTGTGACTAGCAAGAAAGTATAGTGTGAATAAACAAATATATTCAAATAAATGTTCAACACTCATGAGGATACTCCGGTGTAAGTCTTTTATATTACTACGTTTTTTATTATGAAAATGACTTATTTTAGGTGATTCTTGCATCATGTATATAATATTAACAACATTTTAATGTGTTTGTTAGTTTTTCAGTATTTTATATTCAAAAGTTGCAGTTTAAAGCGGGCTCAAAAAAGAAGAATCGAAGAAACTTCAGTGTTAGTGTTTGAGAAGTCTCGCCCAACGAAGGAGAGACTAGTGAAGGAAACCTCACTCGGCGAGGGTAGGGCAAGACAATGGGCGAAGGAAACTCCAGAAGTCAAAAGCTATTGACTTTGCTTCGTTCGCAGGAGCGCCTGGCGAAGAGGAAGCAAGAAGGACTCGTCCGACGAAGTTGGTGGCTCTCCCGACGAGACGAGTTATTTTCTTCAGCCTACGTGCATTGTTGCTGGCACGTGGCATGTTTAGTAGGGCTCGTCCGCCGAGGCTTATGGAGCGTCGGGCGAAGCGGACTGTGCATGACATGTATAAAGGGCTACTTTGTAGATATTTTAGATCATCTTCCATTTTCTTACAACTTTGTAAGTTATAAACACTTTTGTGAGAGAGAAAAACTCATATTCTTCATTTCTACACATAATCAAAATTATCAAACATGAATCTTTGAGACTTCAAGTTTGATGTTCATAAAGTTTTGTTGTTTACTTGTTGATAAAGCTACCATAGTTATGAGTAGCTAAATCTCTCCTTGTGTCAAGATTAGAGGTAGACAATCTTCACTTTTGAATGTATGTCTCTTAATATTTCGTATGTGAAGAAATTAATAATTAATGTATGATGAAAATCCTTGTTTTATGGTTTATGTTTGATTTGGGTCATTATTAAGAAATATGTTTCAACTTTTGACCTAGGTTTTCATCTAACAACACACAATTGCTAGACATAGTTTTGCGAGTTGATATTCACTTATATCAAGCATTTAAAGTTATCATATTGATAGTTAGGTAGAGAGATCATCTACGGATCAATATGATAGAACTAATCATTTGTTTTAGAGACAAAACATATTGAGAGGATATCTGATTATATTGATTATTAATAAGTTCACATGGTTTATTAAGAAAATACGTACGAAATATTGAGCCCTAATCTTGACATGCTTTTACTAATCGCTTAAAAATTAAAACTCATTTTACCGTTACTTAATACTTTTTAGGTAATCAAAACTTTCTGAAACCAAAACCTTTTATAAACCATTCCTCAAAACATTATTAACTATAGAATGGTGATAATATCACATCAATCCTTGTGGATACAATAAAGAAAATGCATGTCGTATAAAGTGTTTCAACATCATATCAAGGTCTGACATAAAAATTCTTGAATCTTTTGAAGATAGATCTCCTCCTCCCACGACCAATTACCATAACACTCCATATAACATCAGAGCTCTTGTGGAAGAATTTAGAACTAATATCTTTGTAAGTATTCATACACTGGTTGCTGAGAGACTTATAACATCTAACCCTATTTCACATGCTAGTGAGTGGGATACTCTCAGAACCTGTGTATATTTAGTTCTGCATAATGTGAAAAGTTTTTCTAATGAGCCTATAGCTTATTCCATTCAGAAGCAAAAACATATAAAGGAGAAATTGGTTTTAGTTGCTACAACTCAAGAAGTCATGGCTACTAAGCAAGAAGAGATAGATGTTCAGATGAAGATAATGATTGTTAGACAAGATGAAATGAGTTATGATCTCAAAGTTGTCTCGGAGCTTCTCAAGCAAAAACCTTAGGCTTTAGAATTTTGCTAACCATTTTATTTTGTCTTGCCATTTTTAAATCTACCTGTCTTGAATTTTTGTTTGGTTAATGAAAAAAATTTCTTCATTAACTTTTTCTTATTCTAATTATGTCTTTTTGTTGATGACAAAAGAATGTTAAATATTTAAGCATTTACATTTGATTTTAATTACCTTGATAAGACTTAGGGGAAGTTTACAAATCCCATCCTTAAGACTGTCAGACTCAGAGGAAACTTACAAACCTCAAATCTTAAAGTTAACATGTTAATTAAATCAACAACTACTTCTTAAATAGAAATTAATGATAATACTTGTCAATTGCTGGATGAATTTTTTTACTTATATGATCTATAAATTTCAAATTATATATATATATATATATATATATATATATATATATATATATATATATATATATATATATATATATATATATATATATATATATATATATATATATATATATATATATATATATATATATATATATATATATATATATATATATATATATATATATAATATGCTATTGTTACATCAATTGACTACACTACATTGTATTTCACAGTTCACTTATACGAAATCAATCAATAAAATATTATAATAATAAATTATTTTAAAATAATAATTTTTTAAACATTTTTTTAGACTAAGGGAGTTCAGATTGTGATTAACCAATTTAATAGCTTCATTAACCTCCTTTTTAATTTTATTAACCAATTTTATAACTACTAAAAATCAGTCAGAGTGTTTATTAACTAATTTTATTAATCAATATTTTACATTGTATTAACCAACTTTATTTTACTAATAAAAATTATAAATCTACATATGAGCGTTTATTAATCAACTTCATCATTTCATTAACCAATTTTTTGTTTCCATTTTATTATGAACTTTATTTTACTACTAAATATTTTTAATATCTCGGAATTTATTAACCAACTTTATTACTTTATTAACCAACATTTTATATTTCATTGATCTACTTTGTTTTATTATTAAACGTAACTCTTTATGCATTGTTCACGGACATTGTTCACAAACAATATTCTTATAATGTTCATTTTACTGTTCACGGTATTGTTCATAATTATATTTTTTTAATATTTTAGAGAGAATTAAATATTTGAATACAAGTGAACATTATTTACAAGATATGGTGTATAAAAAAGTGTCAAAATATCAAAGCTGATAAAAAATATTATACATCATCATCAAATTAATCACTAATGTCTTTAGATATCAAAAATGCTAAAGCGTCACCAAATTAATCACTAACATTATTTTGTTAGAAAATTAATTTAAATCAAATGGAATCGAGGCTAGAATCGTGTGCGAAACACTTTCCTTATAGTATTTCAAGCACTCCCGATTTGCCTTGGAGTTTTTATGCAGGAATAACCAGGATAATTCAGCCTTCTCGAGTCTGCGCAAGACCGACGAAAACTCGAATATAATGAAGAGTGACTGGAATTTTAGTGAAGATGATGTATGTTTTGTTGTTGGATTTTTGAATCTGGAATGAATTATTTATAGACTACATTTGTATTGTTTCACAAGGTAGCAACCCTTGGTGAAACAATTCCTTTTACCAAAAGTTACAATGTTTGGCCTATAGCAACATTTTCAAGAGTTGCATGTTTTTATTTTGCAACACTTCACGAAGTGTCGCCACTTTCAAATTCAAAGAACAACTTCACTTGCATATTTTTCTTGTCATTTTAGAACACACCATAATTATTAATTATTGTTAATAATTTATAACAATCTCCCACTTGTTCTAATAATGACAAGATCAATTCCAATGTGACTAGATAACACAAAGCCTAATCAGAATGTTAGGTAGCTATGCTTTGAACCGTTGTCCAATGTGACTAGACCGACGTTACCATACACATACTCTTTAAGGATTCTTCGTCTACATATCTCGCATAACACTATTTATGGTCATGTGTTTTTCCTGTTCTTCATGAATTTTTCATGAGAGAAACTCCAACTCTCACTTTGAGACGATACCATATCAAAATTCATATATGTGAAGTTCAATTTGTATATATTTCTTGAGATACATATCCTTCTCGATATAGAACTTCATTAAGAGTTTGAAAAACTCAACCCTCGGTTATGTAAAAGTCAACATTATCACAAAATGTTGCACCAACTTCTAAATCAGCGACTTGTTGTTACCCATTAAATCTTCGGTTAAGATGTATTAACTTCATACTGGGTTGCTATCATTGTCGAAACACTTATTCAAAGAGTTTTAACCTCACACCTCTCGAGATTGTCTTTACTAAATCTCTGGCCAGTAGTTTAGTAAATGAATCATTCAAATTATAGATCGAACATATATATGAGAATGAAATGATTACATTTTTTTTTCAACTTTTTTTTTCATGAAAGAATGTCTAAGTCTTTTGTGCCTAGACTTTCCATTATACTATTTGTTGAATGCTCTGGGTAAATTGGTTTGACAATCGCCATGTATCAACACTTTTGAAACATTGTCTTTTTCCAATGAAACTTTCAACAGAAGGCCCCTCAAGCATTCAACTTTTTGACCAATGGAAACGGGATCCACACACTCTGATTCAATGATCGAAATATTAATACATGTTTGTTTCTTGCTCTTCTAAGAAATTACACTTTCAGCTAGTATAATTATCGACTCAATTGTACATTTATGATCTCCAACACTCGATATCCAACTCACATTGGTATATCCTTCTAATATGGCACCTACCATAATAGAGATCAAGATTTTGGTTTTAAATGATAATTAAAAATCCTTGTGATGGGCTTCCAATGATCACCGTTGTATTTCTAGTAAATTTACCCATTTACTAACTTCAAATGTTATGCCGGGTCTAGCACATTGCATTAATTACTTTAGAAAACTAATTGAACTTTCACATTTTAATTGTGTAACGAATCTTCCATCATTCTTTGAATTTTGACACTAGGATAGGAACAAATTGAGTGTTCATTTCCTTAAAGCGTAAGTGTTTTAACTTATCAAATATTTTCTCAATATAGCGTGTTTGACTAAGTTCATATTTCCCACTATAGAACTTTACTTTGATCTCTAAAATTGTGTCAACTAGTCCAAGATCTTTCATCATGAATGTGGAAGTTAGAAACCTCATTGTTTCTAAAATTACGGTCATCTCGTTGCGAGTGATCAATCATATAATCAACATGGAGACAAAGGAATATCAAAATATTCTCACACAACTTTGTGCACAAACACTTTGTTACAAGAATTAGATAAAGAAGATTTTTAGATAATCATGCATGATGACGCAAGAAGTTTTTTAGATGATCAGGTATGTTGAAAACCATTATGAATCTTTAAGTATTCAACTGAAAGTTCTGACCTCAATTTTTTACATGGTAATTTTAGACTCCTACAAAACCCGCATCTAAGGATAAAGGGATTTTACAGCACGACGAGTCTGTTGCATCACAAAAAGAGGTACATTTAAAGTGTTAATTATATGATCAGAATAAAAAACTACATAACTTTATAGCTTACCTAAGTCTATATGATTTTTAGGTACCTTTTCAAGGGTCACAACAAGTGAGCCAGAAAGTTGGTAGGGTACCACCCAAGAAAAGGGTTCCTGTTAGAAAATTTGTGCCTAGATTTCGGCAGTGTTTTGAAACACTAGTGGGCACATCAGATTTGATGAATGGTGGTATTCGTCAAATGGATATGGATGCATGTATCTTTGGTTTTCCTTACACCGAAACAATTGGACAAGAGGACATGGAACAAATTTTTCTTCATGGAAAATTAGGCGTCAGTGTTATGCACTCGTACATCCAGTAACCCGATCAATATATTATTTAATTGGTTGAACATTTTTTTTAAACATTTAATTGAAATAGTCTAATATTAATTATGTTTTTAATTAAGGTCGTTATATGGCAAATTGATGCGCGGGAATCAATTGTCAAATAGATTCCATTTCGTGTCTTCCTCCTGTGTCAGCAGAGCGACAATTGCTAGGGAATCAGAGTCAGTAAGAGAGCACTTGGTCGATAGATTCATGGCAACTGACAGTACAGAAAGCTTGTATCTTTTGGCGTATAATTCAGGGTTAGATTTTTATTCTAAGTTCATTTTAATATTTGTATTTTTTACATGAAAATTTTCATCTAAATTGTTGCTTTAACTTATAGATGTCACTGGTTGTGGCTTGCTATCGATCCTATATAAGAAGTGGTCTATTATCTGAATTCGGTTGACGGTGATTGGACAAATTATTCGGATATGAAGTTAACGATTGATACGTAAGTGACATTATTCTAAATATTCGTGTGTATTTATATATTTAACTATTTCTATGTCATTGTTCTAAATAAATATTTTTATTTTGTCAGATCAATACAAGTATTCCGATGTCAAAGGAAAGCTCGGGTACCACGGTCTAAATCAAACAACATTAATTGGACAAAGTGCAGATATATTAATTTCCACAATTTTGCTTATAATATTTATGCTACTTGATAAAACAATACATCTATATATTCTTATTTGTTTTTCTATGTAGTGTCCTCAACAACAAACGACATAGATTGTGGATACTTTGTTTTGAAGTTTATCAAAGAAATTATTCAAATGAATGAAATAGAGATTCCAGTCACGGTGTGGATTTACAACTTAGGATTTGTTTTATTATTTATCAGATATTTCATATAATGTATTACTTTTAACTAAATCATGCATATTTTTTGTTTTGTTATGTAGTATTTTGATGAACACAAGTGTGCATATTATACGAAACTTCAATTGAAAGAATTCAAAGAGGAATTGTGTCAATATTTTATTGAGCAAAGAATCCTATAAGGTATGAATACATTATTGTGTGAAAATGGTTATGAATACATTATTGTATGTATACAATACTGACCATGTTATTGTGTTCATATCTTGCAGGATCAAGACCTTGAATATATATGTACATTAGGACTGATTTACTAATTGTTATATAGCTGATTATGTTCATATATTTGTATTATGTTCATATATTTTGGATAATAATATATTTTGGATAACAATGGTATATAATGGTATTTGTATATAAGATTGTAAATTACCGGTTTATGAATTATAGGTTTATGAATTACAGGTTTATGAAATAATGCTGCAAAAAATGCAGGCTTAAAAATTATTTAAAATTTTGATTTTTCAGTAAAAAAACCTATGAAAACGCTTTTAGGTACAAAACGCTGCCTTAGGCCACCTATGAGAGTGTTTTTTGAGTAAAAGCGCTGCCTAAGATATACTTATGAAAGCGCTTTTAAAAGCGCTTTCATAGGTAGGCCTAAGGCAGCGCTTTTACTGAAAAAGCACTTTCTTAGGTTGCCTACAGAATGTCGCTTTTCTAGAGTAGGTCTAAGAAAGCGCTTTTCTAGAAAAAAGCGCAGACCTACCTATGAAAGCGCTTTTTAGTGAAAAGCGCTTTCATAGGTAGGCCTACGAAAGAGCTTTTTCCTAAACAAAAAGCGCTACTAAACCTATAGCAGCGCCACCTATGAAAGCGCTTTAAAAGCCCAAAAAAGCGCTTTCGTAGGTCTTTTATGGCATAGTGAATTTAAAATAGTATATTATAAATTGCAGTGAGTACCTTAGTTGTGTTCATTTCTCTCAAATCTTTACTTCAATTTTTATGTTGAACCTTCTTGATTAAATTTATCATTGATGTGCGTGACGCTTTTGATCCTTTTCTTCTTTGATAATCTTTGTCTTCATCAAAACTAGATATAAGATTTATTCTTCACAATCTCCCCCTTTTTGATGATGACAAACTCTTTGAATTCTTGTTTTGATAAGATTGAAATGTCACCCTCCAAGTTATGTGTCTCCCCTTAATTGGTGAATTTCGCAATGACAAATTCAATGCAAGGATTTGACAAACTTCCACATCTTTTGTTCATTACCAAAAGACACATAACCTTCTGATTTTTCCATGTAAATATCCTCATTGAGATTTCCATTTAGGAATGTCATTTAGACATCCTTTTGATGAACTATAAAGTCATGCAAGGAAGCCAAAGCAAAAAAATTTCTAACTTTCGTTGTGCTTCTTTCTAGTATATATATATATATATGTGTGTGTGTGTGTGTGTGTGTGTGTGTGTGTGTGTGCGTGCGTGCATGCGTGTGTGTGAGCGTGTGTGGGTGTGTGCGCGTGCGTGCGTGTGTGTCAAAATAATCAACACCTTTCTTTTGTCTAAGATCATTGGTTACTAATCTACCATTGTAGATGTTTAGTGTACCATCACTATCATACTTTCTTCTAAACACCCACTTTCGTCCAACAGATCTTGATCTTTTATATAGATTGACA
Source organism: Vicia sativa (assembly GCA_021764765.1). Taxonomy (NCBI): domain Eukaryota; kingdom Viridiplantae; phylum Streptophyta; class Magnoliopsida; order Fabales; family Fabaceae; genus Vicia; species Vicia sativa. The sequence continues at coordinate 215,411,428 of CM038792.1, read as the reverse complement.
AGTTCGCAAATATTGTTTGATATTGTTGAATCCATTTCATATGGATATCATCGTTCCAAAAAGCAGAGTCCTTTGAAACAATTGCTGTCATATAAGTCTCGGAGTCCTTTGAAGAATAAAAAATTTACCAACAAAATTCTCATTATTTCCTTCTATCAGAAGAAAAAAAACTTGAGAATCGATTTTGTTCGGTCCTAGATTCTTAGTCTTTCGGACTCTCTTGCTTATCCTAAATTCAGGTTTTGTTTTCAACAATTAGTGGCGAAATTTCGAGTTGTGTTTCAACAAATCCGTGAAGAAACCTTTCTCACGAGGTTTTTTGAATTCCTTATCCTTCTTAATAATGTTCTCAAAATTTCACATCTCATGATTCAATAGTTTCGTTAGACTACAAATCCAAAAATCTATATAAATCATTATTCATTTTTAGATGATCTTTATATCTCTTTCACCATACTTATATTTAGTTTTGAAATCATTTCCAAACAAATATAGTATCATGAAGCTATGTTCCTATTCATATAACATATAACTTTATGCAATTCCTTTTATACTTATTCATTTTGCAACAGAAACATACATATGCATTTCATGGTGTATAAAGAATGTAACGTGTTTTTCGTATATATAAACTGTGTATATTCATTTTTATTAACATACATATATGTTGATGCACAGTTTTAAAAATTTTGCCACAAAAGAATTTACCAGGTTGAGTCACGGAACAATACACTCTCTTTAAGACGTTTCGCGGCACTGCCCAAAATTATGCAAAGCAGTCGAACTACCACGCCGCCTCCAAGATAAAACAGCTCAGTTCTATATTGTACGATTACTATTTGCATGATAGATAATCGATCTAGAAATACACCCTTTGATGGTACTATGACCACTCGAATATGGTATAAATACCACCATAGTATCTGGTATAACCGCCAGTCAAAATAATTTCTCAAACCAAAAAAATATTTTAATAATTCTACAAAGAGAATTCAATAATGATCATTTGACCACTCAAAATGATTTTTCAAAAAGAGGAATTTCAATTAATTCTCTAAAGAGAATCCAAAAAATTATACTAGATAATTTCTCAACTCAAACGGGGAGAAATTAACATTATTCTCAAAAGAGAACTCAAGAAAGTACTCGGAAAATTCAACGAGTAGAAAGAAAGAGGAAGAAGTTGGCGCTTCGACAATTCAAAAGACGCAGAGTTATGAGAGTGAGGAAGGAAACACTAATAAAATAGTTTTTGGTGTAATTTGGAATGAAACATGTTAATTCCTTATATAGTGAAGTAAACTAGTAATATTTCTCACATGAGCAATGTGGGACTAAATGGTTATTTCAACCACAAAAATATTTCTAACAATGTGGGACTTGAGAAATTTTTTAAATTCAATATATTGGAACAAACACATGTTCCAACAATCCCCCACTTGAATTTAAAGAAGTGGTTCTGGAAGTAACATTAAGCGTTTCTAAGATTGTGCATAAACAAAGGTGTCTACGACTTGAACCTTTGCGTAGCAAGTAGGATTCAGATTCAACAAGAGTGACACAAGTGTCTTGAACTCTATCTCAGACATCAAACCCGCACACAACCTTTTCTTAAGGTGTATTCTAATAGCCCGTGCTTTAATGGCCCTGCACGTGTATCCTAGTTTAGTGAAGGCTCTAGGAATTTTGCCTCAAAATTCCATAGGAACCGACCCAAGTTCCACAATCACAAAGGCGAGTCTATCAAGAGTACTCCTGTAGCCTAGGTACTCCCTCATACAGAGTATAGATCTCATTAAGAGTTTTTATTATCTCATCCTCTTATTACTTTAGGATTCATACTTCTCTTATTCACATTAGCATGATCACCTCATATTACTCACAACTTGTTATTACCCATTTAACCTATTTCTTGGGATCTCCAGTCATTTAGGTCGGGTTACCATCATGGGCAACTCATTTTTCTATAGGCATTAGTCTCATCTTATATGATGTATTATAAACTTTCTCTCTAGTTAATCCTTTCGTCAAAGGATATGCTAAATTTTCATCAGTGCGTACATGATCCACTCTTACAGCTCCTTTAGAGATAAAATCTATAACAATAATGTGCTTTCTTCTAATTTGACGTCTTTTACCATTATAATAATGGTTCTCAATTTTTGCAATAGCCACGTACTATCGCAGTGGATCAACACAACTGGCATATGTTTTTCCCATAAGGGAATCTCAGTAAGCAAGCATCTTAACCAACTTGCTTCTTCACTAGCACTTACTAATGCTATCATTACATACTCCATCCTGGACTGAGCCAGGATAGTCTATTTCTTTGATCCAAAATACAACTCCTCTAGCTTTGGAATACATAGTCATTAGTTGCTTTAGAATCATCTGATAAGGTATTACAATATGCATAAGTGTATCCTTCAAATACAACAGGAAATCTCTGATAATGTAAACCGATATTCATGGTCCTTTTAAGGTACCGCATGACTCGCTCAATAGCTTGTCAATGTTCATTACTCGGTTTACTAGTAAACCTGCACAACTATCCTACAACATATGCAATGTCTGGTCTCATACAATCAGTGGCATATCTAAGACTGCCAATGATGCTTGCATATTCTGCCTGTCTAGCACTTTCACCAGTGTTCTTAAAGAGTTTCATGCTTGGATCGTATGGTGTGCTTGTTGGTTTACAATCAAAGTAATTATATTTCTTTAAGATCTTTTCCACATAGTGTGATTGATCCAAAGAAATTCCTTGCTCAGATCTCGTGATCTTGATACCAAGAATCACACTTGCTTCTCTGAGGTCTTTCATATCAAAGTTGTTGCACAACAGTGATTTCACATCATTAATGGTCTGAATGTTTGACCCAAATATGAGTAGATCATCTACATATAGACATATGATAGTGCAAAGGCGGTTCTCAAATTTGTAATAAACGCATTTGTCACTTTCATTCACTTTGTACTCATTCTATATCATTAAGTTATCAAACTTTTCATGCCATTGCTTTGAAGCTTGTTTTAGCCCATACAAAGACTTATCTAACTTACAGACCTTGTTTTCTTGCCCCGAGAATCTCAAACTCTTCCGGTTGATCCATATAGATTTCTTCTTCTAAGTCACCGTTTTTAAGAAACTATTTTAACATCCATTTGGTGTACTAATACGTTATACATAACGACTATTGAAATTAGTATCCTAATGGATGTAATCCGGGTGACTGGGTAAAAGTATCGAAGAAATCTATATTTTCTCTTTTCCTAAAACCTTTGGCTACAAGGAAAGCCTTGTACTTATCAATTGTTCCATCAAGTTTTAGTTTCTCTTTTTTTCAAAACCCATTTACAACCGATTGGTTTGTAATCAGGAGGCAAGTATACTAAGTGCCAGGTCTTATTAGATTCTAGATATTAAATCTCATCATTAATAGCTACTTGCCCTAAATCTGCATCCAGAGATGACAAGGCTTCTTGAAGATTTATTAGATCTTCATCTATATTATGAGCCGCATAATCGAACCCATAGTCTTTAGCAACTCTTACCCTTTTTCTTAGTCAAAGTTTAGTTTCTACTTCGTTGTTGCTTTCAGTGATTCTTATCACAAGAATGTGATTTGATTCAGTGCCCCCACTATTTCTTGATTTGAAGGGAAATTTATCTTCATAGAATTCAATATCATTTGATTATATGACCACTTTAGCATTTAGGTCTTAAAACCTATATGCTTCATTGTTTGTTACATACCTAATGAATAAACATTCATAGGCTCTACTAGCGAGTTTAACTTGTTTCGGATCCGGAATTATGACATAAGCCAGATAGCCCCAAGTTCTCAAATAAGACAAGTTTGGTTGTCTTTTCTTTAATATCTCACAAGGAGAGGTCATAATTATTTTTTTTACTTGAGAACTCTATTCAGGATATAGCAAACAATCAATAAAACTTCCCCCAACGATGAGGTGCAACACTAGAATTCAACATAATTACAACAACGAGTTCAGTAAGAGTTCTATTCTTTATTTCTGCTTTACCATTCATTTCAGTATAGTATGGTGCAGTCGTTTCATGTACAATTCCATGTAAAAAATTCGTTAAATAAACTAGAATCATACAACTTCTTTATCACTACAAATTCTTACTAAATCATTTTCAAATTCTTTACAAAAACTATAAACATGTCAATTTCATTCACAAAAATATCATTCTTCGTAACGGTGTACAAATCTACCATAATATACTGACTAAACCCTGACTTAAAAGAAAACTTAGAAACATAATTCTTCCAAATCTCATGAACATGCATGGCGTCCTTCGAGATTAAAGTCTTTCTGGAGGTGAAACTCAGCTCCATGTCTCCAATTCCAGCAACATTAGTGTTGTGGACATCTTCCAACAACACTTTCTTATCTTTAGTATTCGTGTACGTTTTAAACATAGAACGATCATAATAGACACGACAAAAGAACCAGTGTCTATCCACCAACCATTAGATCCATCAACCACATTGATTTCAATGACCATAGCAATAAATTGCCCATTAGTAAGGTTGACCTGTGCATTAGGGGCAGCATCAGGTTCAACCATACTTCTAAATTTCTTAGTCATATATGACTTGATTTCCATAATTAAAATAAAGGGAAAAACAACGTCATTTCTTTAAGGTGGTGGTTGTTGCCTAGTTGGAGCAATTGGGGCCATATAAGGGTTCCCATTCTTAATTCGGTTCACAATATTACAGTTCTGATTCTTTAATCATTTGCCAAATGGCTTCAGAACTACACCGAATTTCTTTTTGTTGTTTGAAACAACCAAGACTTTTTCCTTTTGATATTGTCTCTAAGATTCCTACTTTTTTTTAACTCAAGGCGAATAATCAGATTCTCAATAAAAGTTTCTTTTATTTAGTAGCGAAGCAAAGTTTTTAAAACATTCAAACTAAGGGGTAATTTTTCAATAGCAAAAGCAATTTAAAATTGTGCATCTAAACACATACCTTTTGCAATGATATTATGAGCAATCTTTTGAAGTTCGTAACATTGAGCCTCTATCGACCTTTCATCTTTGACATTTGATACTTGAAGTAGCGGTTAACATCATTCTCCTATTCTCAGCTTCTTCAATACTAGTTTTTCAGATCCTCGTAAACATATTTTGGAGTATCACAATTACTACAATAATCATACAGATCATTTGTGAGTCCATTCAGAATGTTATAATCATTCTCTTTCTATAAGGAGATTTCTTCCTGTAGTTGCAAATCCTTCACTTTAATCTATGTCATAAATTCAGATTCATTGAAATTGACAATTTCATCTGAGTTCATAGATTTCTTTATTTTAGTTTGATCAACTGGCCCAAATGGAACAGTAGGAATGCCATCGATCAAAATATTGACAATATTCTTTATGGTTAAGAAAACCTGACTTTGTTGCCAACATTTGAAATGCACTCCTTCAAACTTGAACGGTTTGTCCGAGCCAATTTTGGAAGTACCGATAATTTCTTCAATAGGCATGGCAGTTTGAAACGTCTTAAAATTGTTGATGCACGGTTTTAAAATATTTGCAACAGAAGAAATTACCGGGTTGAGTCGCGGAACAGTACGCTCTCTTTAAGACGTTTCGCGGCACTGCCTAAAATTATGCAAAGCAGTCGAACTACCACGCCGCCTCCAGGATAAAATAGCCCAGTTCTATATTGTACGATTACTATTTGCATGATAGATAATCGGTCTAGAAATACACCCTTTGATGGTACTATGACCACTCGAATTCGGTATAAATACCACCATAGTATCTGGTATAACCGCCAGTCAAAATAATTTCTCAAACCAAAAAAATATTTCAATAATTCTACAAAGAGAATTCAATAATGACCATTTGACCACTCAAAAAGAGGAATTTCAATTAATTCTCTAAAGAGAATCCAAAAAATTATACTAGATAATTTCTCAACTCAAACAGGGAGAAATTAACATTATTCTCAAAAGAGAACTCAAGAAAGTACTCGGAAAATTCAACGAGTAGAAAGAAAGAGGAAGAAGTTGGCGCTTCAACAATTCAAAAGACGCAGAATTATGAGAGTGAGGAAGGAAAAACTAATAAAATAATTTTCGGTGTAATTTGGAATGAAACATGTTAACTCCTTATATAGTGAAGTAAGCTAGTAATATTTCTCACATGAGCAATGTGAGACTAAATGGTTTTTTCAACCACAAAAATATTTCTAACAATGTGGGACTTGAGAAATTTTTTAAATTCAATATATTAAAACAAACACATGTTCCAACAATATATGCACTTCCATGCTAATGCTATATGTCTAGAATAAAAACATTTATTTATATAGAGAAAACAACATATGGATGTAAGAGTCATTTAAAACGTTGCAAGTCACTGAGTTTCATTTTTTCAAAAATGTATGTGTGTGTATATAGAATCTTTATAAAGAGACACAAAGGTTTAAAGAAATTGTCAAATGATCAAAAAAATAATTCAAAAGTATGTTCCTTGGTCACGTCTTAAAATTACAACTTTTCATTCGTAAGTTACCGGTTTGTTTTTAAACGTGACGTGTCAAATTATATTTTCAATTGTACATATTATTAACACATTGCCAACATATCAGTACTTCTCTAACTAAGAACGGTAATAATTAAAATTGATATATAGTCATACAAATGATTTCTCTGTTTCCTAGAGTAAAACACAAATATATGTGGTTTAACGTCCAAGATATTTAATGCACTTTTATCCGGAAGCATACCGTAATCAATCCATTAAAATCTCATTTTAAACAATTGTAATGTTATGCTTTATGCAAACAACATATTTGATTGCGGTATCATAAAAAATTGGTGTGAACCACTTCGTTCGTTAATGTGTAAATTTTACTTTCATATTCAATTTCAATCAATAATTCAAAATAATACTATTGATTAATCATTATAAAAAAAAAAATACTATCAATTATCATGCTCTAGTATTAACTATTAGAACAGATTTCATATTTGAATTTTGATATTAAGTTTTATTAGTGCATTGATTTCTATGAGAAATAAGCACGTACCAGAATTTGAATTTGTGATGTTAGTTCTTCTTGAATTCATAATGTGTTTAGGACACAACATTTTATATTCTTGAAACAGAAATCTCGATCGCCATTATTTGAAATACTATAAGAATATTAAAAAATTAATTTAAATTAAATGAAATCGATGTTAGAATTGTATACGAAACATTTTTCTTATAGTATTTCAAACACTCCTGATTTGTCTTGGAGTTTTGATGCAGGAATATTCAGGATAATTCAACTTTCTCGAGTTTCTGCAAGACCGAAGAAAACTCGAATGTAGCGAAAAGTACTGAAATTTTAGTGAAGATGATGTATGTTTTGTTGGATTTTTGAATCTGGAATGAATTATTTATAAGCTACATTTGTATTGTTTCACAAGGTAACGACGCTTGGTGAAACAATTCATTTTATTAAAAGTTACGATGTTTGACCTATAGCAACATTTCAAGAAATTGCATGTTTTCGTTCTGCAACACTTCATGAAGTGTTGTCACTTTCAAATTCAAAGAACAGAAGTGTTGTCACTTTCAAATTCAAAGAACAACTTTACTTGCATATTTTTCTTGTCATTTTAAAAGACACTATAATTATTAATTATTGTTAATAATTTATAAGATATTTTAGCATTAGTGTAATACTAGATTTTTTTTTAAAGTGTGCCAAGGGAGTTAGTGCACATGACCCAAAAAAATTACGGTTAAAATGAAATTAAATAGAGCATCAATTCTATTTGTTTATTTATGGTTAACTGCAGCTAACCTACACATAACTTTCAAACACTTGAGACGAATTGGATTAAATATCATTGTGGTTGAAGTTTTGAATAACGATGAACTATCTCATGACTCTAGCAATTGCCCTTCAAACATACTGTTGTTTGCTCTTGCAGCCATCTCACTGGAAAGTGGCATGATAAGCATTAATTTCAATGTTGGTTGTGTAGCTGAAGAAGAAAGAGGGGTCCGGTGACTTTACAATAAACCAATGTTCCCTTTGAAGTTGCTTAATTCAGAGCACAAAAAAGCTGTACCAATAGGACTTTTGAATTTCCTTTGTTCTCCTCAACTAAACAGTTTCGATCATAACTAGAAAAGAATCAAATTTGGATATTTGTAATGATGTATTTCCTTACGCGACTTTTGATTGATTCATACACATAATGATGCATGAAGACCAACCATATATTTTAGAGTATCTATTGAAGAGATTGACTTGGATTTATATCGAAGATTGCATGGATTGACTTGTTGTTGAGAATTTGTGTCTTTGGAGAAATTGACAGTTTTGGAGAAATTCTCCCATTCAAAGAGATATTTTTCAGTATTTGGATGCATTGATAATGCACAAAGTACTTTATGGGAGTAAGTGCATAACTATATGTTTGATGATTTGAATTAGGAGAAAATCTTGTACTTGGAATGAAAATAATTAGAGGTACAATCAAAATGTTAAAGATCATTTTGAAATTTTAGTATCCAGTGCTAAAACGGATTAATCCTAAGAATCAAATATACATTGAAGGCAATTGTTAAATGTCTATTTAGGAAAGTTGCAAAGACAAGACCTCCACTGATTCCAGAGATCTTAGTAAGCCAACAAAGCTGCATGTGAAAATAGCTACTTTCATTGCTACATTTGACATTACCTAATTATCTTATTTTTTTCGTCTATGGTTCGTATGATCTTATTTTTATTTATTTATTATATATTATTCTTTTTTTAATTTTAATTTTATTCTATACTAAAATAAAAAATAGATGATAGGATGATGATTACTATGGTGAAGATTATGATTATCATTTTAGGTGATTAAGGAGGGGTATCTGTAAAAGATTAAATTTTCAACGTCTAAATCTAACGCATCTTCTCCTTAGCATTATCACTCCTAACTTTGAGAATCATACTCATCTTCTTCTCCCGAATACTTTGACACAGACCTTTGAAGACTTCAAAAATATCTGATTTATCTCTAAGAAAGTTCATCCAAGTCTATCCTGAAAAGTCGTCTACAACCACAAAGACATATCTTTATCCTCCTAGGATGTCTATTTAATTTGTAATGGTCTCATTACATTCATACGAAGAAGCTCCAAAACTTTGGAAGCAGCCTGATGTTGCAACATTGGCTGTGACATCATGCTTTGCCTCTTACTTACACACTCACCGCAAACTTTTTCTTCTTCAATCTTGAGCTCTGACATATCTCTAATGGCTCATTTAGATATGACTTCCTTCATTCTTTTGAAATGAAGATGTCCAAGTTTCTGGTATCATAGCTTCACTTCATCCTCATTGGTTGTTGAACATGTGGAAGAGTGAGCAATTGTTTGAGATTCCCACAAATAGCAATTGTCTTTGGACCTTATGTCTTTCATTAGAACAACTTTTTTCTCATATTTGACTAGACATTATGATTTAGCAAAGTTGACTAATAAACTTTGGTCACACAATTGACTAATGCTAATAAGATTAGAAGTCAATCTTTTGACAAACAACACATCTTCTAAACTGGGACAACCAACACACATCAACTTTCCAACTCCTTTGATTTCACATCTAAACCCATCTCCAAACCTTACAGCACCTGTGGGATGAGGCTTGACATCCACCAAAATTTTCTCGACTCTTGTCATATGTCTAGAGCAATCACTGTCAAAGTATTAGTCTTCGCTAGTTGAGTCTCTCAAGGAAATATGGTCTATAAGGTTAATATCATTATTTTCAACACTTCTCTTTTTTTATCACTTTATTAACCTTGGAGTGAATTGAAGTTTTTTGATCTCCATACAACTTAAAACATAAAGGCTTTATATGACCAGACTCACCGTAATAATGAGGTTTATTTGAAGATTCATCATATTTTCCATGATGTTGTAACATGTGTTTGGACATGTTGATCTTTTTCTTCTTTTTAGAAAGAAATACTTTTTCTTTTGACATTGTTCTTAGTTTTTTTAGCAGATTGATAATTAACTTTGGCATCTTCATCCTCTTTCACCATATTTATGGAATCAACCAGGTTCCTTTCCTTCTCCAGATCATCAATGATCTTCCTTTGTTATATCTCTTTCTTGAGCCTTTCATCACACTTGTCACAAGTGTCCTTGCAGAACACATCCATGTCTTCATAAATATCATCATTCTCATCACAAGCTTCAACTTCATCTGCCCATCTTCCAGATAGAGCCACGACAAGTTTGGCAGTCTCAGACTTATCTTCATCTTTTGACTTATAATCATCAGACCAAGATGCAGCGAAATCCTGTTGTTTCTTGAGGAAGTTAAGACATTCAGGTCTAATATGACCATATCTTTCACATTCATAATATTAAATGCATTTTCTTGATTAGACTTCTCTTAAGTTCTTGTTCTCCTCTAAGAACCAGGATTGTTGTTGATGTCATAGGGAATGTTCTTGACATATGGTCTTCCTCTTATGTCCAACATTCTCAATAATCTATTGAATTGCTTCCCAAGTAGCACAATGGTATTAGATAGATCCTCATCAATTTCCAGCTATACCTGTCCTTTATCAGCTTCAGCATTGGATACAAAAGATACGCCTTTGTTCTTCTTCTCAGACTTGCCACTAATAGCCAGTTCAAAAGTTTGAAGTGACCCAATAAGCTCATCAACTCTCATGTTGTTCATATCCTCTGACCAACATTGCTTTTGACATCTTCTTTCCTAAGGCACTTGATGCATTAGTGATTTCAAAAACCTTCATTTGATGTTACTGAATTGTCTCATCATCATTCATCTTCAAGTTCTCAAATTTGAAAGTGAGAAGCCGAAGTCTTAAAATCTTCACTTTAGAGGTACCTTCATAAGTTTTCTTGATAATTTCACAAGCATCCTTGGCTACAGTACATGTATTAATCAGCCTGAAAAACATTTTTTTCTACTCCGTTGAATAAAGCATTTAAAGCCTTAAAATTTCCAATGGCTTCTTTATCATCATTTTCATCCCAATCTTCTTCGGGTTATTTTATAGTTATTTCTCATATTTTTCCTTCACGAATGGATGCTTCCATTCTTTTAAAACTATCTTCCAAGTTTTGTTAGAATTTAATACAAATGTCTTAACAACACACAATGTCATGACAAATGTTATAACATTTGCTGACAGAAAACAGAGTTGCTAAAAACAGAAATATTATGCTGAAAGATAAATTGCATAAACTTAAATAACACAATAATTGTTAACCTATTTTGGTGCAACTCATCTACTCTGAGGGCTACCAAGTCAGGAGGGAAATTCACTATCGGTAGTATCAATTTGAAGTTAAACAATTCCAGTTTACACTTATCACTTAATCACCATCCAATGTAATTTCTATCTAGGAAGCTCCTAGATATGAGAACCCCTCTCACTACCAATCATTGTAGTAATATCAAACAATCTCAATCCTAAGGAATGTCTCAATAAACCAAAAAGAACAACACTCTTCCAAAACAAAAGACTTAGTTTGCTTAAATTTTTTACAAAGAACAATAATTTGATAAACAAGTAACAATCAGTCAACTCAAATGCATCAAAAGATACATGCGGATGTACAAAAACACACAAAGAAACTAAGAAACTAAGAAACTCTGAAATCTTAAACCCTTATTTTTCACAAGGTTTTAAAAACTATGCTACTTAAAAAACTAGGTCTTGGACATCTCTTTATATAGACTTCTGCAGTTGGGCTTTGACTGCCTTGGACTATTCAATCAAATCTAATCTTCAACTGAAAATTCCATCAGAATCTTCTCCATAAAAGTAGAAACAAATCTCATAAATATTTCCTAAAAAGTCTCAAAGATCATTTTTATGAAACTAATCAAATCTGCAATTTTTCTCTCTAAATAATCTCCTTGACCTTCGCATAATGACGAGGAACATTCAAATTGATCTCATCAAATTAAATTAAATTTGTCAAGAGATATCAAACAGCAACACATGATGTACCAGACCAGGATGTCACAACATCTTCTTTGATATCTGGCTGAAAAACGCATAACAGCTGAAATGTCATTAGAATTGATACAAATGTTATAACATCTTGCTCAACATTAGTAGAACCATGTTTTACCAAAATTTAGCCAATCATAAAACCATGGAACTAACAGAATCCCTTTTGGATGAGTAAATACTTGTTTTATATTATGCATCCCTTAGATGAATTTGTCACCAATAATGTGAACAATTTGATTCATATAGATTTTCTCTTTGTAATGAACATCTTCTTATAATTATCGGTGTTATTTTATTTTAATGTCTTTTTCCCGTCTATGTAGTTGGAGAAATCAGTCTAAATAACAACTAAGAATCGACTCTATATTTGCATATCATAATTAAATAACATTGTCAAGCTATTTATGATTGATGGACATAATGCATAATCGGTTGTGACATTAGATATATTACGCGCCATTAAACCTTCTTCGGTTGTGATTAGATTCTCATAGGATACTTTGAGAATAACATCAGACAAAACGAGTTACTTGACAATGAACTCGTTGAGAGACCATATTTTGTAACATAATTATGATATACGACAATTCATTATAGTTTCAAGTCGAAATTGACACACAAAAAAAAGACAAAAAAAAGTCTAAGGGAAGGGTGGGCTTAACCACTTTTATCATATTAACCATTATAGTTTAGATATTTAACTTTATAGGTATTACATAATTAAATCAATTACGTTTTAGCACCACAAATACTTTATTATATTGATTTCTAATGATAAAACTCTCACATTAGCTTTGTAAAAAGTTAACACAATTCACGTGAAAACGATATGAAAATTTACTCAACACTTATGATTTTTGTTGACACAAACTATTACAAACAATTTTACTCCAACACTCTTTTTACATCATTCATGAGATTCATCTCTATAATCCTTTTAGCTTTACTAAAATCATACATGATAAATTCTCTATTTGAAACAAATCTCTTACTTGTTAGAGAATAACTTCTATATTGTTCATCATATATATATATATATATATATATATATATATATATATATATATATATATATATATATATATATATATATATATAACTATATTTAAAACATAAAAAAAAAAAATTTGATTTATCATTGCTAATATGAGCTAATGAAAAGTACTAAAATCTGATTTGATATTGATACATTCTGTTATTATTTAAGTGGACCTATCACTATCAAGAACCCTAAATATCCTTTTTCTTAGGTGATGCAGCATACACATAACATGTGAACATGATGCACAGAACAGCACCAACCAACCAAATGCATCTTTGAATTTCAGTTTTATAAATTCTAGTTAACACTCTATAGCACTTGTTCTCTTCATTGATGATCAATATGACATGTCGCTTTTAACCTCTTTCCTCATCGAATCATGAATAATCAACTTGGGACAACTTTACTTTGTAATGCTTTTCACCACGTGTATTCTGTCTAGATCTTTTTATTTCTTTTATTATGATCAACTTTTTAACAAAATAATAGTGCTATCAAGCACATGTCAATGAACCAAATATATAAAAATGTTTTTTTATAGGATTAGTACATTCAATTTTTCATAGTAGATTCGGGATCCAAATAGCTTAAGTTGCCTCATGTCCCTCCTTGACCTAGAAACTCCTCTTCCGATGTAGTAGACTCGATAATAGAACACAACCGATGGTAGCATGCGGTTGTTATCTACAATGGCGGAGGAATTGAAGTTTGAAAGTGGACAAGTATGAATGTCCGAATTACCAATGGTTATTTTATAGATAAAATGTAAACCAAGAAATCAGGAGACTTTGTGAGACATTTTGTTTCTCTATGTTCAAATACCTCAAGATGTGAGGCATTATGTCTAGTCCACAACATGTTTAGCGTCGAGTAAATCTTACACGATTGAAGATTTTTTTTTCTTATTTATCTAATTAGGTTTCAATCATTTATTCACTTTTAGAATAAGGAATTTTTTAAAAATTCTTATGAGCAAGATTAAGGGTCAGCTTGTTTCAGCTTAAAAAAATAGATTCTTTTTGTATTTTTAAAAATAGATTTTATAAAACCGTTTTTTAAAATATTACAAGTTTTTTTATATTTGTTTTTTTCTAAATTGTGAGACTAGTTTTGACATCCTATAACATAAACGTACATTATTAAAGATTATAACACAGTCAAAATTACAAATTTTTCAAAAAGTTGTATTTTAAAAATGATTTTTATGAAAAGCTACTTGAAATAGCTTCAAAATTAAGTGATTTTTTAAAACTTTGATGTCAAATTTTTTTTCGCTAAAATGATGAATCATCTAAAATAACATTTTAAGAATAACTATTCAAATAAAATTTACATTTGGAGCTTTTAAGAAAAGTTTCTTTGAAATTTTTTTCCACAAAATAATATTACACTATAAAATTATTTAAAAAAAAAAGAAAGGGGCCCTGAAACTATGAAACTATGATATGATCAAGATTTAATTATCATAAATTGTCAATCAACATAACGAAAGATTGATTATTTTCCCTTGCGGAATGGTCTGTTGGGTTCAAAGATAAAAATCCTAATGGATTGGGAAACTGTACCCTATTGCTATGTTGCTATTTAAGGAGGAGTTCTCCATTATAAAGACTTAAACCTTATATAATCAAACTAGGCGTGTTTATTTTGTTTCGAGTCTATTTTTTTGGTTTTATAATGGATTATTTTTTAGTCTTATTCATATGTCGAGGAATAGAGTATTTTGAGTTGTAATTTCGTTACTTTATTCTTAAACTCTTGCAACTGTCCAACATTAGGGAGAGTGCTTGAGTGAAAGTGAGAGAGGTCCCATATTCAGGGGGAGTACCGACTAAAAATTCACTAGTAGTATTAGAAAAAGAGGCATTGAAATAGGAAAGTTCAAATCAGAGCAATTTGTATTTCGGACTATTAAGAGTGAATTTCTTTCTTTGACTAACACCCTCCAAACGTATGTGGTTTTACACCAATCTAGGTTACCAATTCTTGTGTCACTTTACTTATTGTTTTTATTTTACTCATTACACATTACACTTGTCTAACACAATGCTACGACATTATATCTTACATTTTGGTATATAGAGAACATAATTTCAATTGTCATCCGAGCAAACACTCTTTTCTAGTAGGGTGAACTCTAGGGAATCTCTATATTCTGTTCAAAATTGACAGTGCTAAAGAATGAGGATCAGTAAATCGACCACATATTCTAGATGACACAAACTATAATTATTTAAAAGCTCGCATGGTTGTTTTTCTTAATTCCATGGATAACGAAACTTGGAAAAAATCACAAAAAGATTGACATCCTAAATATTATAGCTGAAGATGGCTCACAATCCCTGAAGCCTGAGGTGGGTTGGTCAAAAGATGAAGATTAATAAGCTCGTGACAACTCTCTTGTTCTCAAAGCCATTTATAATGGAGTTAACAAAAATATTTTTAGGCTCATTAATACTTGTTTTAGTGCCAAAGAAGCTCAGGAGACCCTTTAAACTGCATATGAAGGCACCTCAAAAGTACGCATGTAGAGACTACAATTCCTCACTACCAAATTCAAAAACCTAAGGCCAAAATAGGAAGAAACGATTACTAATTTTAATATTCGTCTTAGTGACAACCAATATAGCTCATTTACTCTTGGTGAAAAAAGATCACAAGAGAAGCTAGCCAGAAAATTCTCATATCTCTTCCAAAGAGGTTTTATATGAAGGTCACAACCATTGAATAAGCACAAAACATTATCACTATCAAAGTAGATAAACTTGTTGGCTTTCTATTCACCTTTGAAATGGCTATCAATGACAAATCATAAAAAAGAAACAAAGGTGTAATATTCAAAGCTACCATTGAAAATGATGATGAATAGATAGTAGAAGAAGACTTGACAGAAGGTCAAGGAATAATTTCATAACTAATGTCAAAGACAATCTACCCCCCAAATTCAAAGGGTTCAGTACCCATCACAAATGTGTGTGTGTGTATAAGCCAAATAAAGGAAAAGGAATCTCTAAGAATAAAATTTGGTTCTGTATCTGGCCTTAAGTTTTGATGATAATAATATATTATTTCTTATAGAACAGTTTTGAACCTTAATGGTTTTGTCTAGTGTGTACTTGTTTGCTAATAGGTTATGACTTTGAAGAAGTGACGTTTGACATCATCAATTTCTGAACTCAACACACTCTGACTCTGAGGAGATACAAAGTACGCTTTACAAGGAAAAATCAAGTTCTGGAATGCCTTTGACAACGCCTCTATAAGAATATTCATCAAACCGCTTCTGACTGTGACTCTAATAAAGGAGCTTCTGAAGTTTTTCAAGATCTGATTTTCTGCGCTCACTATTACAAAAAACACATCTAATGTCGGATGCATAATGTGTTTGATGTTGGAAACGAAAACGATGTAAATAATATTGTCATAAAAGGTTACTCTTTATCACCTCGTATATTAAAATGTCGAGAAGTGAAGTTACCCACACGTGGGTTTGATTCCCAACATTTGGATTTTTTAATTTTTAGAACTGGATGGCGCGTCCAATATTAGCACTCGGTGTTTTGAAGAACTGAGGAAATATATCAATATTCTTACCTCGATTTATTCTAGAAACTGAAGGATTAAGATTTAATTTTTTTCCTACTATAGTCTACATATGAATTACATAACCATATTATAGAATAAAGAACTATATTTTGCAGATTTCTAGAATAGAGGCATTGTACATTTTGCCTTTTCCTTAATTTAAAACAGAAATGTTCATTGATTACACCAAATGCAAACCCAAAATGGCACACACTTTATAATTTTACATCAAAAAAAAAAAAAAAGATTAAGAAACAAAAGAAATAAACCATTTACTTACTAGTTTTCTCACATGCCCTCTTCGTCATCACGAAGAATTAACATGCACATTATGTAAATCATTTTCTTCGGATGGATGACGTACACATGTTGATAAACAAGGAGTTTCATAGTTAAAATCTTGATTTTCATCAATACTATTGGGAAAATATTTTCCTTGAATAAAAATTGACTATCTAGTGTAAGATAGATCAGTGACAAGAAAAATTTGTTTTACCTGGTTTGCCATGATGAATGTTTCATTTTTTAAAGTTGTCTTTCGAACATCAATCCTTGTGAATCCTAATTCATTGGTTTCTACTCCAACTTTACTGTCAATCCACATGCACTTAAAATGAGAATGTTTGGCTATGAAGAGAAGATGAAAAGAAAGAAAAATATGAGAAAGAGTGAGAAAAGATAGAAGTAGGTGAGCAATAGAGTAGAATTGATGTATTGATTAGTATAAGAGAAGAAAGAGAGAAATAGTAAAGAAAGAAGTGTTAGCTATTTTTAAAGTACCAAAATACTTTTAAGTAAAAAGCTCATTGTTTAATTTTTATTTTAATTAATTAATTAATTAAATTATTAGTTTTGATTTTATTAGTTTTATAAATTAAACCAATTTAATTAGTGATTACAGTATTAATAAAAGATGATAAATTTAAATGTTGCTTAGTTATTTTTACAGAATTAATTTATTATTTTAATATTTGTTTAATTTAATTTAAGTGAATAAAATAAATAATAGTATCACACAATAGTGAATTATCAAAATAAATTAAAAATAAAAGAAATGCAATCATTATTTGATAAGAGAGAGAAGAGACAATGTAAAAAGAGAATTTGAAAAAAAAAGGGGGTAGCATAGGAACAAAGCCAACATTTATAGTTTCTCTCATCTTTCTTTGCAACTATGAGAAGAAAAAGAAAAGTGTGGATCCCATATTAAATCAGTTTTTTTAGACACTCTCTCTTCTATTCCAAACGAAAGAACTGTGCTCTCTCTTTGCTATTTATCTCTTTGATATCTCTGTTGTATCTATTTCTTCTAAAACAAACAGCCCCTAAAAGAAAAATAGTTAATCTCCAAAATCTCTTCAATGGTTCCAAAGTACGCTCTAGGTGTTAGTACTGAATTTTTATCTTTGAAACTAAAAAAATACATGGATTCAGCCTCAACCATAACACTATTATTTTGTATGGTGCTACGACCATCCTTTAGTTTTGTGTAGAACGAATATTCACTAATGTCGTATCCATTCTAAGTAATTACATTAAACTTAGGCCAACGTGATAATCATTTGCAATCATCTGATGCACCACTCTCTTTAGAAATACTTTCATTAAACCAATCTATGAAAGTTTTGTTATGTTCCGTCAACAACCATTTTTCATTCATCCGAGGTATTTTTCCTTTATAAAGGCTTTTTGCGCGGTCAAGTAAGGATCAACTTCACTAAGGTTATAAAATATATACAAATATGCTTGAAGAACTACTTATCGCCTAAATGTATTAACAATTAAACCTTGACATTTGTACAAAACTCAATAGCTTCTTACGTGATTTACCTTTCTTTAATCAAAGCATCTTGACGGTGATGATTCTTTGTATACCCTTTGAAAATCTTAATGTATACGCATCATCAACATCAATAACTTTCTCCCACACAAGTCTTAAATTTTCAATCAATGGCGATCAATAAACATCTATGTCATTTCCTGGTTGTTTTGGACCTGAAATCATCATCATATCATCATATACTTGCGCTTCATGCACAACCATGGAGATAAGTTGTAAATTAAGAGAAGAACATACCATGACGTATGGTTAGTATCCGAATTACCAAAAGGGCCCATTCCATTGGTGGCAAGTCCAAGCCTAAGGTTCCTCGATTCAAGGGAAAAATCTGAAAACAAGGAATCAATTTTCTTCCATTGTAATGAATCATCTACATGGAAAAAATTTCCATCACACACTTTTTCATCTGCATGTCATCTAGTATTATTTGCATCACCATAATTATTAAACAATCTCTAAAACCTTGAAATTATCGGTAGGTACCACATTACCTTGACAGGAACACCATTTAGTTGCACCATATCGCCATCAATCCCATTTTTATTCTGTGTTAAGCGTGGCACCGTACACTTCGGGCACTCGTTCAAGTTTTCAAACTCTTTCCTATATAATATAGTTCATATTCCTATTTTTAACACTTCTCTTTTTGCTCACTTGATCTTTCTTAGAATGAACTGGAGATTTTTTATCTTCATACAGTTTATAACATAAAGGCTTGATATGACCATGTTCACCATAATAATGACATATTCAAGTGGATGATTGGAATTCGAAAAAAGGTTTCATAATGTCTGCCAAGATATTGTAATTGTTGGACATGTTGATCATTCTTTTATTTTCAAGAGGATATAACTTCTTCTTAGACACTCTTCTTTGTTTCATATCAGACCAAGACACAGAGAAGCCATTTTTCTGCCTCTTGAAAAAAGTGGGGTACTCTGGTTTAATGTGACCAAAACCTTCATACTCATAACATTGAATGACTTTTCTTTGATTGATATTTTCTTCAAGTCTGATATTCTTCTGAAAATCATCATCGCTTCTGATGTCAGATGAGATGTTCCTGACATTTGGTATTCCTTTTATGTCCACTCTTTTCAAAATTCTATTGAATTTCTTTCTAAGAAGCACAATGGTATTGGACAGTCTTTCATCAGTATCTAGATCAGCTTGATTCTCTTTATCTTCAGCACTAGAAACAAAAGATATGCTCATGTTCTTTTTCTCATACTTGTCACTAATAGCCAATTCAAAAGTTTGAAGTGACCCAACAAATTTATCAACTCTCATGGTGTTGACGTCTTGAGCTTCTTCAATAGTAGTTACTTTCATGTTAAATTTCCTAGGTAAAGACCTAAGAATATTTCTAACAAGCTCTTGATTTGACATCTTTCCTGCCATGGCACTAGATGCATTTGCTATTTCAAGAACCTTCATATGATATTTCTGCATGCTCTCATCATCATTCATCTTTAGGTTCTCAAATTCAGAGGTGAGAAGCTGAAGTCTTAACATTTTAACTTCGGATGTACCTTCATGAGTTGTTCTAATAATTTCCCAAGCATCCTTAGCCACAATATGTGTGTCAATCAACCTGATGTTCACGGTGATTTCTCGTAAACAACCGCTAGTCTTCCAAACTATCGAATAAACTTAATTACTGTTATTCAATTTCTCTGGTAACTTGCAGGATCGACTAGATTGATCCTATGGGACATAGTCGTTTGGCTAAATCTAATTGTAAAACTGGTATTCATATTTAGGATTTCTAATTAAAGTGTTTCAAAGACATCCAATCCACTTCGATTACTACACTAAATGATTCGAAGGATAATTTCTATATGATATAAGGAATGTTCATCAGAAAAGTAAAAAGACTTCAGATTGGGTAAATGGCAGGATTAAGTGAGTGAATGTAAAAGTTGCTGAATGTTTAAAGGATTCGAACATAAGAAAAACGTTTAAATGCAGAAAGAAATAAATGACTCTGAATGTAAAAGCTTTAATGTAAAGGCATGAACGTAAAAATGTTTGAAGCACAAATGAAATGGAAATGAAAGACAAACTGGAAAATATAAAGAGTTTTCATTGAATTGTAAATGTTCGTGTTATCATACGTACATCTTTCGAGCATTCGTTTCCGTATCCATGCGGTATTTTGAATGTTTACTGAATTTGTACAATAGATATGACACGACGAAATCCTAGCACTAAGACCTCTATTTATACTATTTCGACCATAACGGTCTTGCTATCAGAATCTGCCACGTTCGAAGCATACAGAGCATTACTTCCCTCTAGCCTCCACGCGTCTTCGAACGCTCCAGCGCTTATGTATTTGAATTCCCAATATGCCGCTCACGTTTGAATTTCAAACGCCTTGGAACCTTCGTTTCAAATTCGTTTCAAAGGTTATTTTTGAAAACAACCTTCACAAATATAATCTCATCATTATTTCGAAAATTCTTTAGACTTACACTCCACAAATATCATTCGAAACCTTGAACTTTAATATTTCCATTCGAAAAAAACAGTCTCTTCCATTCTAAACCATAAAACTTGCTTTATTCAAACAAAAGCCCAATCATTTCATTTCGAATCACAATATCAAAATCTTTAGCCAACACCTGAATACATTCTTGTCTACTGTTGCACCCCAAATTTTACCCTGCTATTTTTCTACTCGCATTATTTTAAAAAAAAAAAAAATTTGAAAACAACACACGGAGGCTACAAGAAAACAAAAAATTATAAAAAAAAGAAAGTTATAAAAAACTCATCCTCATCCTCCACTGTTTCCGGACCTTCACGGCTTCCTCACCCTTCATCAAATAAATCGGTCCACTTTACCTTCTACCCCACTGTTCAAAACAACTTTCCTCACTGGTTTTCACCTTTCTCACCGTTTCTTCAATCTCGCCAAACCCCTGTTTCTCACACCACCGCTGCAACCTCTCAGCCACCCCCATTCATCCCTTCACTTTCCTCCTCTCCTGCTGCTAGCCGCGTTGCTCTCTCTGCCGTTAACAACCTTCCATTCCCTTTCCGTCACCGTAGCAAACCCCCTCCGTTTCTTGTCTTTCTCACTGCCGGAACCCCCCATCTTCCATATTCCAATCTTCGGAGCTTACCCCTCACACACCTCTGCTTCCGTTTCTCGCAATCCTTCTGCTACCTTTCCCTGTTCAACCGTATCGCCATCCGTTTAAACCCCTCAGCTCTGCCGCAAACCACCAACAAGCAACACGGCTTCAGCAACAACAACAACTTCCGAACACGTTGTTATTCCAACATTCGGTAAAACCAATTCCTTCTAATCTATTAAACTAAATCTTTGTGGAGTTTTGATGATAAATAAGCGGAATAATCTTGATATGATTGTTTGAAGTTGTGTTGAAATCTTGGACGTTGCATTCTTTAGTAAGTTTAAGTTTGATCATTTTACAAGAGTATCATAAAAAGCGTGTTGAGATTTGGTTTCGCCTTAAATTACTATGCTATTTTGTTTTATGATTTGAATGGTGTCAATGTAAAATCGGTGTTTAAATTTGGTGATTTTTATGGTTATTCGGTATGTCGAACACCGCGAAATTATTCGACACCATGTTTATGGTTTTGTTTTAATGTGCTATTTCAATTAAAGTTGCAATGATTTATGTTCAAATTCGATTTCTGTTTCGATGATGGCTTAACATTTATATCGCGTTATTCGTGAAAGATATGGCGAGAAACCATCATGGGCAGCCACGTTATTTCGTTTTCTTCTGAATTGGTGATAAGAATCACACTGTAGTTTCGATGAAGGCTAAATGATGATGCCGTGTTAATTCGCGTGTAAATCTAGTCGAGAAACATTGAGGTACCGTGTATATGTTATGCTCATTTCTTTTTAATTTCGTTTGGATGTGACAAGAGGATTCCGTATCGGTTTCAATGACGGTTTGATATCGATGTCGCATTTATTTGCGTAAGATTTAAGAAACCCCCATGTCAACCGATCTCCACTCTTTTGCCTTTCGGTTTCAACATCATCTCGTGAATCACCACGGTCTCAACTGCCATTATACGGTTCAAATTTGTCCATTGGATTCTCATTGTTTGATGCGTCTTCATTGAAATATTATCCTTATTAAGTGAATGTTGAGGAATCGGTATCTGTGGTTTAATGTTTGTGTTGTCCATACAATGTTATCTGAGTTTTGAAATAATATTTTTGTTGGTCTCGTTATGATGAGAATAAGTTTTAGGCTAATGAATTTGATTCATACTTGATATTGGTTATGCTGATAGTCTTCTTTTGAATTGGTACTGAGAGTTATCAAATCATGTTAAGTTTGTGTTTTAAGTTTTATACTAACAACATGTTTAGCATTTATTTTTGACATCAAATGGCATTTTGGTTTGGTGATAGTTTGTGACAAGGTTGGGACTTAGTTGTGAGGATTTTGTGTTTACTGATTTTAGGCTTTGTTGAAACTCTTTATTTGCGTTGAAACTATCATGGAGAATTGTGTTTGAGATAAACTTTATAGGGCATTATTGTAATTATGTCATGGCGGCCTGGATTCTATTTATATTAGTTTGATTTTTAAATTAACTTTCCATGTTTTGATCTTTTTTTTGTTTGAATTATATCAATAATCATGAATGATTTTGGTTGAATAAATTTAAAATGATAAATGATATATTCACCTTTGCTTTTTGCTTTTTAATTTGTTCATGTACATTATACTAACTTCGTCCGATTCTCTTACTAATCATATTTTTATTTATATTGCAATTTCATTTCATTTCATTTTTATACTACTTATGCTACTAACGGGTTTATTATTTGTGTAGACATTCGAGGATTATTCAAAACAATCATTTTCAATTAGCATTTATTCTTGTTCATTAGCATATTCATGTTACTATTATATTTAATATTTAGTATTGTATAGATATACTTATTATTTTTATGTTTTTATTTTTATACTGTAAATATAATTATACATGTTTTTTTTATTTCTTATATTTATTATTGTAAATATACATATTATATTTATTTCTTATATTTAGTATTATATATACTATATACATATTATTTTTATGCTTTATTTATTCATTGGTAAATAAATTCAAATTATACTGTAATATAGTGGTTGCATTTCTTAGAATTAGTTCATATAATCTATTCTAATTAATAAAATAAAATACACTAATCGATATTTAATTTTTTCCGCATTTTAGTTTTTGTTTGTATTTACTGTTTTTCTCTTTAATTCGGTTTATCCCCATTCGAAAAAATGTATCCCAATCCCCTTGATGCGTTGTAAATAATTTTATCGCTTTCTATTTTATTTTACCGTTTAATCCCCATTTATAATTCATGTATCCCTCTCCCAAAAAAACAATATTGTAATAATTATAGTGTACATTTATTTTATTTAATTTAACTGTCACTTACACAAAACCAAAAAAATCTTTTTTAAACTAATAATTGTAAATCATTTTTAACCCGTAAGTCGACAAAGCTTCGAAGCGTCGCGATAACCACACATGCACACATGTACGCTTGATCCTGGGCCTTCTTACAGTGAGCCTATTTCGATAAATTGTTCCAATTAGTCGTTATAGTAGACTAGCCCACTTTGCTAGTACACATGTAATTTAATTATTTTATACTTAGGTTGGCCACCTTGTATGGGCTTTGTCGATTTTACATGTGATTTGCAATTATCTCGATCCTATTCTTTCCCATTCACCAAGCATTTAAAACACTTTCAATAAAACTCGACCCAACGTCGAGTCTTCTTCTCAAACCTCGATCCAACGTCGAGTTATTTTCAAAAATGAATTTCTACAAAAAAATAGTGTTATGGTATTTAATTAAATTGTTAGAGGATATCCCGACAATTTAATTAAAATGTAAAGTATTTGGGCCATTAGAGGGTAACCCAATGACTTAAATACTTTATTCCATACACTTAATAAAAGTGAACTTTGTTTCACCTCACTCTTTTCATAATAAAGATTTTGGATGAGAGATGATCGGTTGACCTCAATCACCAATCTCGAGTATTGAATCGTTAGAGGATAACCCAACGTTTTGGTACTTGTCATCCACAATTTAAAATCAATTCCAACTCACTCAAACTTCTTTTGTGCGCTCCAAACACCATTTACTTTTAAACCCCTTTTCAAGATTAGACATGATTCATTTATAATTGAGATGTTTCTTCCTCTATTCCCAAGGTTTTCGACTTCTCCACTTGAGTACTAGAGGTGTTCTCAAACCCTCCCTCATGTTGGTGCGTAGTCCTTTATTCTTTATCACACCTTGTGGACGTTAGACGAGTCTTCTCCTTTAAAAATGACGACTTGTCTTTTCATTTAAAATCAATCAACAAACAAACATTTTCTAGAAGAACTACGGAGTTTTGACTTTCCCATTGCACGAGGGAATACGTAGGCACGCGGTTTTGAAACCGTGCTAAACTCAAAAATAATAAAAACATTTCTCCTCTCTTTCTTTCTATTTTTAAATTTAGAAGATCGTAAAAAATTTTACACTAACACACAACCACATTTTGAACTAAATGGGTACCATCGAGTACGATGGATGTAAGGGGTGCTAATACCTTCCCCTTGCATAACCAACTCCCGAACCTATATCTCTTAATTTCGTAGACCGTCTTATCCTTTTCTTTCGTGGGTTTTATCTATATTTTCCCCTTCTTCTTTTAGAACAAATAAAATTAGGTGGCGATTTCATTGTTGTTTTTGAAAATTCATTTAAATGATTTTTGAAAAATCGAGTTGCTTCATCTACTCCACAATAAAGCATTCAACACTTTGGAGTTTTTAAGAGCCAATTTTTCATCCTCATCATTCCAATATTCTTATGGCTTTAAGGACACATTCCCATTTTTTCCTTGCTAAAATGATGTTCTCATCCTTTCAAAACAGCCTTCCATGCTATGTTGTCCATGGAATTCAAAAAATCCACCATTCTAACTTTTCACCAATCATAATTGGAACCATCTAACAAAGGCGGTATGTTGTTGTAGCCTTCATCTTTATCCATAGTACCAGAAAATAGTCTCAATGGAGCTCATCCAATAGACAAAATAAGGTGTATGCTCTGATGCCAATTAAAATTATGGCACTGCAATAAAAATATTAAGGCTGATGTCTTAACATAACAACACGATGTTAGGACAAATGTTATGACATCTGCCGACAGAAAACCTGCTAAAATCGTTGGTTATGCAGAAAGATAAATTGCAGAAATTTAAAGAACACAATCAATTATTAACCCAGTTCGATGCAACGTCGCCTACTCTAAGGGCTACCAAGCCAGGAAGGAAATCCACTATATAGTATTAGTTAAAAGCCTAAACAATCCCAGTTTAAAACCTTTCTCCTAATCACTACCCCGTGCAACTTCTACCAAGAAACCTTCTTGCCCCAATTTCAGTGATAGTCTATAAACCAGTCATAATCATAATGATTAGAATCAAAATAGGAGATTACACTTCTAGTCTACAATATTTAATTAAGACTCTCACTACAAGAAATCTTGCCTCCAACCACGTGAATAACACGATATAAAAAAGAAAGGTTGTGTCATGAGTGTCGCGACACCAAACATATACTCCCTCCGTCCCAAAATAAGTGTCTCATTTGGGGAAAAAATTTATCCCAAAATACTTGTGACTTTAGATTATCAATGCAATTTTATATTTAATCTTTCAATTATACCCCTAATAAATACTCTTAATTTATTTTTTTCCACTCAATATTAATGCTAATTTGAATAAATCAATAGTTAAATAAGATAATTTGGTAAAGTTATCATTCTCTCTCTCTCTTTCATTTATTATTGTTTCTTAATCTGTGTGAAATGGCTCATTGTGACAAATAATATGGGATGGAGGGAGTAAATTAATTTAAAAAATGATGTTCAACTTTTTACGTGGGGGGAAGAGAACAAATTTTGAAAAAATTATCGTGTCTTTTAAATGACGACGCAACTTAAATAATAAATATCCCCCCACAAACTTTCCAGCTTTTCATGTGGTGGAAAATTCAATTATTTTTGAAATTTTTTAGTGTCATGAAAATCACGAGGCAAACATAAAGCCTGCTGCAGCACGTGATGTGTCTGACATGCAAATTGGGGAAATCAATGTGATGTATGGGGAACGTTTGTTTCGTAATAATCACGACTCTATTTTTCTGACTATTACATTTGCATCCTGATTATCACGATGGTAACTATTTTCTGATCGTTTATTTTCCGTCGTGATTTTCAAGACGATAATTGCCTTTTATAAATATCAATTGTATCATTCCAGAACCTCCCTCGTTCATATCCTTTCTTTCTCTTATTCTTATCACCATCAATCCTTACTCTTTCTCTCCAAATTTTCTACTCTTCCTAACTAATTTTTATTAAACTTTCCTTTATAAAAAGTTAAAGGTATACAATATTTATTTGTCTTATTTGATATTTTAACAATTTTATTATATTTTTATTTCAATTTTTTGTTGATGAAATTATGAAGAAGAAGATCAAAGCCAAAGTTCAAGCTGTTCAAGAATTTGTACGAATTTTTGAAGTGTAAAAGTAAAATATTAAGTATATGGTTGTTAAGTTTTTAAATATTTGTAAGTAAAAATAAAAAATATGTATATATTTGTATATGGATGTTAATATTTGTTTAAGTATATATATGTTAGTATGTGGGTTGTTAATAGTTGTATGTAAAAAATATTTAGTGTTTTAATGTTTATATGTAAACATACATTTTAATTTTAGAAAAGTGTAAACAAAATATTTAAGTATACGGTTATTAAGTTTTTGAATTTTTGTGTTTATATAGTTATTTGAAAAATAATATTAATTGTAATTTTTATTTAGAGATATAATTATTATTTGAAATTTTTTATTAATTGTAATTTTTCATATTTATATATTTATTCTTTTGTTTTTTTATTTAAAAAACATTCAACATTGTGTCGTGTTTTCCACAACGCAAAACTTTTGGACAAAGTCTGCACCATCTAACCCCATCTGAACAATTATGTACGATTTAAGTATTTGACTCGTGATTTTTACTACATAAATTTGTGGCGTGAAATTAACGTGACAAACATGTTTGTTACGTTCTGATCCATTTGTAGGCTGTTAAAGTGTTTGTGTCATGAATATCACATGGCAAAAAGTTTTCACAAGCGCTTCTGCCTCATAATTTCTCCATGACGCTAATTATATTTGTGTCATGCTTTTTAGGTTTGCCTCGTGAATATCATGAGACCGGATACTATTTTTTTGTAGTGTCTTAACTAAGAACAATACTCAACCATTTGCTTAAAAGCTCATGGGTGGAAACAATAGTTTGATAAACAAGAAACAAACAACCAACTCAATGCATCAAAAGATACATGAGTGACACACAAAGAACACAAACACAGAGAACTTAAAAGACTCCCAAAACTCTAAATCCTTATGTTGCGCACATGGTTTCTTCTTGTGAATGCTTGCTATTTTAGGTTATAGGAAGTCCCTTTATATAGACTCTTGCAGTATGGGTTTGAACTCTTCAAATAGATCCAATCATTACATTTAAAAACTGTTGTAAGATCTTCTCATAAAAATAGGAACAAATCTTTTTAAATCTTAAAGTCTCCAAGATCATTTTTAAGAAATCCAGTTAAATCCACACTTTATTCCTAAATAATCTCTTTGACATGTTCATAATGATGAGGGATATCCAAAATATCTCATCAAATCAAATCCAATCTATCAAGAGATAAGCAACAACAGTGTTTGCTATACAGAAACCAAGATATCATGATAGTTGTCTTCGACATCTTGCTGAAACACATAACATTAATTGATGAAGATGTTACAACATCTTACACAAAATTAGTATAGAATTATGTTTTACAAAAATTTGGTCAATCATAAAATTATAGAACTAACATACTCCATTGATAGTGTTGTTGAGCACATCTGTTAATATTTTTCATGTTGGTGAGTGATGTATATATAATTGTATGTTGTTGAGTTGTGATTACACATATATTGTCGAGTTATAATTATATTTATATGTTGAAAAGTGTAGTTAGATAAAAGCTACTATGGTTGCTTTATTGAGAGATGTTTATGGTTCGAAGAGGAATCAATTGTGATTATTGCACTTATATGTTGTTGTTGCATATCATGCATCATATGTGTTAGTGATAGATGAACAGAATTTGGTCCAATGACGTGTCTCTGATTCAGAAGAGGGGACCAATGTCGAGTCGGAGTTTGAAGGAGAACCTGGTTTGAAGGGGGACCATTGGTGAGTGGGCGAAATTAGTAACATAATTCTGATGACCTGAATTGGTATCACATGCATTAGAATTTAGTAGTTGGTTACATTGTACGCATATTTTCATTGTGAATTGATTGTTATTGTTGTGAATAATTCTTGTGTAGTGAACGCTAAAGTATGATACTATCCTAATTGTTTATTATATTGTTAACATTATGAACGTATTTGTCACTCCTTTTTGTTTGTTTGTGTTGTGTGGCTTTGATGTACAAATGGTGTAGATACCCATGTAGATGAGTATTAGCAGCTACCGCGAGGAAGGATTGTCGTATAGATGCCTAATCTATTTTTAAGGATTATTTTGAGTTTACTCAGTGTTTCTGGAATTTTACTCTAATAATGTAACATCTGGGTGAGTTATCGTTTTATTGATGTTTTCTTGAGTGCTCTTGAGTTTATTTCTTTATATTGAACTAAGTTATTTTATAAAAGTATGTGTGAGTTGATGATGTTATTTTGTAATAGTTGAGTTGATGAAGTCTTAATTTTCGTTGCTTAATTTGATGTTGAGAATGAGGTTTTATGAGGAATCTGTGACACCCTATGCTTATTTTAAAATAAATAATTTGTAGTTTTTTTAATATGCGCTTTGGGATAGGGTGTTACACTAGCTAGATCTAAAACCTCATTAAGAGCGACCACTCACCCATGAATTGCCCCCCTTTAACAAAATTTAATTGCTACGAGGAAATAAGATCCCTTAATACCATTGTCAGCCTCGCGACCAACATTTTAGCTATTAACTTAAAAAAAGATTCCAAAAGATAAATAGGTATAAAAAATCTCCTAACTCCAAAGCAAAATAAACCTTGGGATACGGGTAATAAAAAAAAGTCTGAATCTTCGGCAAAACAACTCTCAGAAAAAATTGGTTGGACATCCCAAAGACCTTCAACTTAATCAACCCTCTATAACTTCTTATAAAAGAAAAAAATGAAACCATCAGGGCCCGAACTCTTGGACCCATCAATTCTAGAAACCACATCATCCAACTTCCTAGACGTAAACCTAGGCAAAAGAGACTCAAACTTCGCAAATGTGAGGCGTCGAAGGGAAGACCTGTCTAGGGTAGACCTAGACTCCATTATAGTTGTGATGTTCTCTTTAAATAACCAAAAAAACTTCCACGTTGACTTTTGAAACCTTTTTAACCCATTGATCCCCAATATGAAGAGCAACCAAAATATTTTGAAACTACTATGCATTAGACACCCCCCGCCCCCGGTTAAGCCACACCGCTCTTAACTGTTGAAACATCTGCGAATCACAACACCAAATAAAAAAATCAATGATCTACTCTCTAACTCCTCTTGACAAAAAACCACTTACATCACCCTAACTCAACTCTAAACTCTGAAGGTTACTCAAATATGATTTTAAAATTCAAATTATCAAACATATCTTATTCCAAACATCTAGGAAGAACTTTAAGAGCTTGTTGTATTATTTTTTATAATATTAATCTTATTTCTCGCTAAAAATTTTAAATCTCTATGAGAATTAGTGAAAAATTCGATAACTCAATTAAACAATCACTCCAACAAATACCAAAATTCATCCATCATATGAGAAATAAAAAACTTATCACGTTACAACTCAAACCAATGGTTACCATACTCCTTTGAGGAACTATACTTGCATGTATGTACGTATGAAAACTTTGAAGGAACTATAAAATATCGTATATTAACCACAAAATATACTTAATATGTAGAACACTTTATACATCCTCACTTAGTATTTGTGATTACTAAATTTACTACAAATAGAAGGTAAAAGAAACAAATCAAGAGACAGTAATATTACCTTTTTGGTTTCCCTTTAGAAAAATGTAACATGAAATCTTTCACCTAACCTAATGGTCCTTAAAGAAAACTTACTACAAAAAATAAAAACATTGTCAACTATCTATTAAACCCTAAATCTTAAAAAATAAACATCATCATCATATATGCTACAAATTACGTACCTCAGCAAAGTACTGAAATTCAAATCTAAGTTCAGATAAGAATATATGTAAAAACTATATGATATATAAATTTTCTTTCCCCAGGTGCAAGTACAAATGGAAATAGCAATTTGTTATTGAAAAGATGAGTAAGAAAGTGTAACACCAATTCTTTGATATAGAAATTGATTGATAAGAGAGTTTGGGAAGACCCCTACCTTCCCAAAACATCATCAAAAGTGTGCCAGAGAAATTAGTGTGACAGTGTTTTGATGAATTTTCTGGTTTGAAAGTGACACTAGCTAGTACGGGCCACACTAAGAACCCTAATTTTTGTAATTACTTATTTGTCTTTTTTGCTCAGTTGGTAAGTTTAATAAATTTTATATTTGGTAGTGTTTTCGACATAGATTTAGTGTATATTTGTATATAGAGTTTAGTTGTTTTTTAATTTTTTTTAATTTTTTTAATATAATATGTTTCTAGAATATTGTCAATAAGCAAGAACACATGGTACATGTGGTCAAGAATTCATTTTCTGTGCGTTTAGGAGATGCACATATTATATATACTTGATTCATATAAAAACTATTAATAAAATTAATTTATATGTTATTTACATTTTTACGGAAATATTCATTTGCTATTAATATATTTTGTTATCAATTAATTAATTAATTAATTGCTATTGTTTATCAAACAAAGTATACCTTTTTCAATTGTTTTGCTGAATCTGTCATTTCTGTACAAAGTTTTATGTGTTTTGTTAGTTTATTTCTATATTTTTATCATTATTTAATACTAAAATAAAATAAAATTTATTTTTTAATAAACATTAATATGATAAAATATTAAATAATTTTTATAAATAAATATATTTTAAACAGTGATGAAAACTTGATTCTTAAAAGTATGTTCTTCTTAAAATTTACGAACAATTTGTGTGTTTGATCAAATTCATATATAAATTTGGTCTGATTTTAAATGAGACCTACAAAAAGTCCATGTGAAATAAATTTCTTTGAATTAGTTTGTAGCAAAAGGAATACCTATATTTAAAATATTTGTACAGAAGTAGCAGTACACTATTTTACTGGTTTTACCTACCCTTACTTCATGGCCCTAGTTGGGTAAAAAAATTCTTGTAAAATGTTTAAAAAGAAAATTCCCCATACCATAAATTAAACATATGCATGATCTAGATTAACACAAACATATATTTCATGACAAAAATTCTTCATATGAATTAATCTATCTGATTGATTGAATATTACTTGTACAAAAAAAATACATATAATCCTAGCCACTTTTCTTTAAATTTATTGATTCCTTCAAATTCTCTAATAGCTGTTAAGAACCCTAATCTTAAGCTAAACCTATATATACAATACTTAGGTCAAAATTATGTTGAACGATTTGACCTTCCCCTGCTTACGTTTGCTTCCACATAATGAGGCAAAATTCCCACAAATTATGTATATCTTGTCATCGATTACCGTCTCTCTTTCTCTACCCTTCAATCCTTTAGTACAACAAAACCTGATCGAAAAATTTAATAATCCCCCCAATAATATAATATAAACTACACAAACCAAATCCATTTTTCATCATTGCAATGCCCTAATAGAAATCCCTTCTTTCTTCTTCTGAAATATGTCAGTATATTTTAAATATTTTTTATTACATTCTTGGATATCAATTAGTACTCATTGATAGTACTCATTAATTGTACTTACATTAATATATTTTTTTATTAAATTCTCTGATAAAAAAATGATTATATAAAAGGGTCTTTAGAGCGACATCACTATGAACTACTAGTAACCAGTGCATTATTCAAAGGAAGATAGATAGATACTTTCTTCTTCTGCAACACAAAGGGTCCTCTTCTTCTTACAAACTTTTTTTCTAGGGCTAAAAAATTGAATTGGATTTTTCAATGTTCCCTTATAGTTCAAACCCTTATCCTTCTTTTCTTCCTTCATCTTCTTCATCTTCATCTTCACTTTTTCCTTTTCCTTTTCTTAATCCTGAAAATGCTTCTTCAAACAACAATAACCACACACTTTTTCATGATCCATTTTCTATTCCCTACATTCCAACTCACCAGCATCATTCTCATCCTCATCATTATCCTCATAACATTACAAATATTCCAGAAACCCTAACAAATTTGGCTATTTCACAAGAGAATCATAATAATAGTCACAACAATAATAACAATATTGCAATTTCAATGCCGAAACAAGATCCTTTAGCTCTTGGTGGAGGTTCTCACTATGGAATTTCTTGTTTCCTTACTAAGAAACCGGCGAAAAAAGATAGGCACAGCAAGATTTACACTTCTCAAGGTTTGAGAGATCGTAGGGTTAGGCTTTCGATCGAGATCGCCCGAAAGTTCTTCGATCTTCAAGAGATGTTAGGGTTTGACAAAGCAAGCAACACACTTGATTGGCTTTTTACTAAATCTAAGAGAGCAATTAAGGATCTAACAAAAAGTAAGCAAAGAAACAACAATAGTGAAGTTGGTGGTGATGCTAAAAGCTTCACATCTTCTTCAGATTGTGAAGATTCAGAAGTTGCTACTTATGATTCCTTAACCCTACAAAAGGAGGGTGCAGGAAGTAAAATTGAAGAGAAGAAGTTGAAAAGGGTTCAGATCAAAGAACCAGCTTGTGTTAGAGCAAGTAAGATGAAGGAGTCAAGAGAAAAAGCAAGAGCAAGAGCAAGGGAAAGAACTAGTAACAAGGTTTCTATAAGGGGGGTACAGGAAGTAGAATTGAAGAAAAAGTATGAAAATAATAGTAATAACAATCTTCAAGCTTTTCACCAATCAAGATCTTCATCACAAGATCATCAACTTGTGAGTAGTAATGAAACACAAAGAGATAATTTTAATTTTATTGAAGAATCAATTGTGATTAAGAGAAAGTTGAAGCCTTCTTTGATGCTTCATCATCATAATCATCATCACCATCAACAAAACCATGTGATCCCTAAGGAAGCAACAAGTTTCAACAACAATGGTGATTATAATTTCTTGCCTAATTCATCTCCAAATTGGGATGCTAATAATGCTACTTCTTCCACTAATAGATCCAGCTTTTGTGCAATAGCTAGCATGAATCTTTCTACAGGTATGTCATTTGTGTCAGTGTGTGTTTTATTTCATGAAAAAAAAATTGATACTTTGCTTAACAAACTTGAATTAACAATGTCATAATAGAAGTTAGAGTAAAATATAATGAAACCCTTCTTTAATATTATCTTTAATTGTTAAAAGAAAACTAACTTAATTTTCTTCTTTAATTTTGGTTGGTAATTCAACTTTTTTATTTGATCTTAAAAAAATAACTTTTTTTTACAATAATAAAGAGAATCCGAGTTTTTTTTTTACAATTTATCAAAAAATATGAGTTATAAACAAAATATTATTTGCCTCAAATTCCATTTTTGAATATTAAAAGATGGAAAATTTGAAGTCAAACTTAATTTTTTTATATTTGATTTTTGATGGAAAATAAATTTTTTCTAATAGTATATTATTAAAAAAAAAACTATTTTAGGTTAGAAAATCCGAGTTAAAATTAGTGTTATATTTTTAAATTATTATATTTTGTATATTAAAAGTTAAAATATGATAAATTGAGACCGACTTTATTTTTGTTGTTAGAAATTTTTAGTTTAAAATTCAATTATTTTTGGATATTTTGATTATATTTTTATTCTGTATATTATATGTGTTAGAAAGTAAATTGAGAGCAGTTGTATTTTTGTTATTGTAATTTTTAGTTTAAAATTCAAATTTTTTATAAACAAAGAATTTATTAAGACAAAGAACAATGAATACTCCAACTCAAAATATAAAGTTAGTGTTTACAAATTACAGCATAAATATTTCAATTATATTTGTTCTATGATCTTCTTAAAAAGACCTAACATTTTGATGATATTATTTACTGTTTTGAGTGATAATTTTTCAGGGCTTCAAATCTTTGGAAAATCATGGGAGGAATGCACCAATCCACGTCTACATTAGTATATTAGTTTATTAAATTTTGTACTATTATTTATCATGAAAACTCTCTTTAGATGTTTGGCAAAGGATCTTCCTTTTCTGTGTAACTTTTTCTGTCCTATATATTCTCCTTAATTTCAACAATGTTTGTACCATGATGTGTTTCTCATGATGCCGATCATCTTCCAATGGCGTGTGGCATTTGATCTAAAAAGGTTGCTGAGTGTAATATTAATTTTATGACTCATATTTAAAAAGTGTGGTTGACGTTCTGTTTATTTTATAATGTGCTATTGTTTTTAATATTGCTGTAAATATTTAGAGTTTTTTTTTTTTGCCAAATAATTGTATATGTTTTTTTGTTAATATTTGTCTCATATAATTCTTAGCTTAAATTTAGTATCAAACAATTATACATATCTTGTTTTTTTTTAAAAAAAAGTAAAAATCGAGTGTCTTGTTTAAAAGTATGCTTTGATAAATCCTAAGACTCAATCATTTAATCGATTAGATTGGGATATTAATCAATTGGTTCTTGATTTTAGCTAATAAAGACTTAGATATTGTAATAAGAGCGAATGAATTGCAAACGCGTTTAAGTTTGGTGAAGTGTACATCTTGTTTGAATTGTTGTTTTGCTTTTGGAGCTTTGACCTCTATATTCCTTGTTGTTTGTATTGAATTAACATTTCTTGTGTTGTTTAATACAAAATTACTTTTTAAAAGATAAATTACATTATCTCACATGAGTATACCACAGTTACTCTTTTTTTGTTCTGTTTTTTCGCATATTAGTTTAGAATTGAAATTAGGGTTTTTTTAGGAAGCTTTTGGGCCTTTTAGGCTCTTATGTTTGACACCCCAATTATTAATTTCCCACTCCTTTTTCTAACCTAGTTTTTTATTTAATTATTTAAGATAACTTTATTTAGTTTTATTTACTTTGTTAATTTAAAAAATACAAAAAACTATGTCATTTTTTTTTTTAATTAAGTTTATTATTTGTAAATAATCATAAACTTGAACATAATCATATTCCCTTGATTCAAACGGAAACACTTGTACATAATCAAATGTCATTTTCACTATCGAAATAATTCAAATGAGTTTACAATTCAAACACTGAAATCTATGCAATTCATCAAATCAATTTCTTTTTTGCTTCGCGTGATCAGCAAACTATTTTTTTTGCTCCATGTTCGCTTCGTGCGATAATCAAATCAACCATTTTGCCCCGCACATCTAACCAATACAATATTTTTCATAAATTAAAAATAACCAACCAACAAAACTATGAATAACAATGACTTTGGTTTTTTTCATCACTTAATAAGAAATATACCAAGGTGATCTATTTCTTAGTGAATGAATGAGAAGTAAAATACTTGAATCTTAGCATGCGAAGGACTTCATATAAAGATGTCAATTAGAAATGCTCCCACTTGATCCGACATATCATACAAATTATCGTTCAATTAGATTCTACAAGAGAAATTGACATAATGTCATTATTATGTGCTTGAGCTTCTATGAAATCCTATATATTCTTATGTGCTTTGCTTGTATTTGGACCTTCACATATGAACCTTGTGAGTGGCTCAGAATAATTGACCCCTAAATACTTATTCCTGATTGTTGGAGTATAGATTTTGTCGTGTGGACTCCGTATTCGAATCTTAGTTAATGGGTGAAATAGTTGTGAAACAGATAATATTGAGAACATGCGCATTGAATTTACATATTTCATAATCTCAGATAAAACTAATATTTAAATTAAATAATAGTATTCAACCTAAATTACCCATACTATATGAATAAAGATAAATGTAAAGTAAAACTAAAAGCATAATGACAACTAAGTAACACTCAAGCCAATCAACTTTTTTCCTGCTAAACTCGTGGTAGAGTCGATCGATTTTAAATTTTGTCGATTTTAAATTTTGTCGTCATGGTCAGAATATAAAATACCTTAAACATTTCTTGATTATTTTATTTTAAAAAAGAAAAATAATTATATTTCATATGAAGGGTACTTAACTTAGTCTAAACATGCCTAAATTAATAATCATACCACAATTTCCACATGACACACCGACAAACTGGGTTGTTAGTTAACATTTTTGATGTGTACATTTGCACAACAAGCCAACAATAATACTATAGGCCTCCCTTTAAACCAATTAAGTGAACAATATATATATATAGTTACGGATCATGTTGGTTTGTTACCTTAAATAATTAACATGAAAGTAGACATGGACTAAATTAAATTTCTTACCTAAATATGAAATCATAATGCAAATGTAATAAATTGTTATTAGTGATTGTGATAGTACAATAACTCTTAGATCGGACGTGTTTATAAAGATGTATTTCTGATTCTAGATCTCCTATTGGCCCGATTTCATATAGTTAGTTTAGGCCACAATTCAAAAAAATCAATTTTATTTTAATTTTTTTAGCTCATTCATTATAATTTAACAAGTACAGTTTATTCATGATAAATATTTTATAACATTTTATTCAATGGTAATTTTGTTAAATTATAATTCGATTATGTCGAAATTATGTGTGTGTCAAAGGAAGGTTGCTCAGTCGAAGAGTTTCTCGTTCGAAGTAGGCTATTCAGATTCGACACAGATGAGATTTGTTTTAGATTAAATAGATTTGATTTAATTCTAGAATATAATAGATTTGATTTAGTTTCAAATAGATATTTTGGGCTCTTATAGTTTTGGGCTTTAGCTTAGGAAGCAAGCTAACCTAAATCTATAAATAGAGGGAGTAACTCCTATTTTTGTAATCAAGAATTCTATCACAGTATTTTGCAGTTGCAAAGTGAATAGAAAGTTTCCACAGTTTGTGGGCAGAGAGAAATTCTGCGGAAAATACTTCTTCTTTCTTTAATTGCTCATTGTTATTGTGTGGTGATATCAATCTTGTTCATCAAGATTGGTAGAAATTGAAGGCTTAGAAAACACTTAGAAGGAGGGGTTGAATAAGATTTTCCTTTTTAAGTTTTCTTTTAATCAACAACAATCTAAACACAATGATTTTTATCCTGGTTCGTTTGAAACTCAAACTACTTCAGTCCACCCGCCAAGGTGATTTTGCCTTTCTCGAACAAGGACTTAATTCACTATAATCAACATATTACAATTGCATAATCAACTGTTGTGACTAACAAACAATGCACAAGCCAACTGCAAGTGACTAGTACCTTTAAGACTCTCTAGTCCTAGCCCTCTTGAGAAATCTGACCCAACTGGTCTCTCAATGAATAATTACAAATGAACTTCTAACAAAGTGTATAACGTTGCTTATTAAAAAGCTTTATCACAAACGTGGTTTTTTACACAAGAATGTTTAAGCTCAATACAGAAAAATAAACTTAACAAAACAGTATTTGACTTTGGCAACGTAAGTTTTCTCTTTTTGGATGAATAGTTCTTATTCTTCTTTGAACTTTTGCTCTTTATATAGCTTCTAGAAAATCATTCTGTTGCATTCCGTTGTGTGTCTTGGATGATGAGAAATATAATAAATGTTGCTTGTCTGCATGTGCTTTGTTTTCTCAATGAGCCTCGAAAGTTGATCCACTCAAGTACTTAAGTCGTGTTAACTTTAATTAGTAACGGTATTGTAGCAGGCTTTGTCTTAGAAGATGACGTATTTGATAAATCATGATCTTCTGCAAGCTTTGTTCAAAGTATCTTCTAACAGAGGTTTCCTTGGTGCTTTTATCAGAGATGCGTTAGCATGCTTCCTTCATAAGTTGTTTTCAGCGTGCATGTTCAGAAGTTTCATTCATCATTAGAACTTTTATTACTTGTTTACTCAACATAATTTGATATTTCTTTATTCTAGAATGCTTGAGTCAGAACATCATCTAAAATGAGAATAATACACATCAGAGTATCATATTTATTATACAAAATTTATTTCACTTGTTATCACCAAAACTCTAAGATATGGTTAGAACCAAACTATGTTCTAACATAAATTCATCATAGATTTTGGTGAATTTCCAACATCTGGTATCAAGTGCTCTGGTTGATTGATTCAAGGGAAGAACAATCAAGAACGATCGTGGAAGAAGAATTCACGATGGCAGTGAGCTATGGGAATGCAAATTATCCAACAATTCTTCCAATTCTGAAAGTAGATAACTATGAGAATTGACGCAAGTAGATGAACGTTTTATTTTATTGCCAAGGTCTTTGGGATCTTGTATAGGATGGAGTAAAAGAGCTTGAAGAAGACGCTACAAAAAAATAAAGAATGAACATACAGAATCGGAGAAAAGAGTTATAAAGCTCTCTTTATAATTCATCAATGTCTGAGTCCATACAACTTCGAAAAGGTTAGTGATTCATAATCTGCAAAAGAAGCTTGGGAGATTCTTGAGAAATCTGTTGGATGCGCTGAAATGGTGAAAGATGTGAGGTTACAAACTCACAAGAGAATGTATGAATTGCTTCAGATAGAAGATAGTGAAAGCATATCTGATAGCTTCACTAGAGTTACAAAACTAGTGAATCAAATCAAGACAAGAAAGGCAAAGGAAATTGGTTCGACATATGTAGAGGAGGCTATAACAATTCAACTAGTAGAGGAAACCAGAACGAAGGAAACATGTCGAATCAGAGAAGACCATACCAAGGTAACCAAAGAGGTGGTGTTGCATAGAGAAAGAGGTGGTGGTCGAAGGCCTGACAAGAGTCACATTAAATGTTACAGTTGTAAAAAATATGGTCACTATTCGACTGATTGCCCAGAGAAGCAAAAGAATCAAGAAAGTGATGCAAAGTTCGCTAAGTATGAAGAAGAAGAGATGTTGTTGATGGTCACAACAAGAGATGAAGAGAAATTCAAGGATCAATGGTACTTGGATTCAAGATGTTCATTACACATGTCTGGAAGAAAAGATTGGTTTGTCAATTTAAAGCCCTCAATGAAGAACATGGTGAAATTTACAAATGACAATACTCTAGCAGCTGAAGGTATTGGAGATGTTATGATCATGAGGAAAGATGGAAAAAGGTCGGTGATTTCAAATGTGTTATACATTACAGGCATGAAGATCAACTTGCTTAGCATAGGACAGTTGGTCGAAAAGAATTATAAGGTGACTGTCGAAGACAAGATGATGAGAGTCGTCGACGCGAATGGAAGATTAATCTTGAAGGCTCATATGTCCTAGAATAGAACCTTCAAGATCGAACTTAATGTGATGGAGCACAAGTGTCTTTCAACTGTAGCTAGTAGAGACGAATGAATATGGTACTATCGACTAGGCCATCTCAACTTCATAGACATCAGATATTTGAAGAGAAAGAATATGGTTTCAAGATTTCCAGAAATTGACATTCCAAACTAAGTGTGTGAAGAATGTGTGCAAGCGAAGCAACACAAGAATAGCTTCAACAAGGATGCAGGAAGCAAGTCGAAGGCTGTTCTCGAAGTCATATACTCTGATGTATGTGGACCAATCCAGGTGGATTCATTTAGAGGTAACAAATATTTTGTCACGTTCATAGATGATTTCAGTCGAAAACTGTGGACTTACCTAATCAAGAAGAAAAGTGAAGTAATTGAGGTATTTTCCAAGTTTAAGTCTATTGTCGAAAGACAAAGTGGATAAAAGCTCAATGTTTTGATAACTGATGGTGGTGGAGAGTATGTGTCGAAAGACTTCGACGGGTTATGTGAAAAAGAATGGATTGTGAATGAGATGGTGCCACCCTACACTTCACACCAGAATGGTACTACAGAAAGGAAGAATCTAACCATCATGAACATAATTCGAAGTATGTTGAAAGACAAGAATTTATCTAAAGAGTTTTGGGGTGAAGTTGTGTCTACTACAACTTATATTTTGAACAGATGTCCAATGAAGAAGCTAGAAGGGATTACTCCAGAAGAATGTTGGTGTGGTGTGAAACCTAGTTTGAGTCATCTGAAGATATTTGGATCTATTGCACATAGACATGTGCCATATCACTTGAGAAGAAAACTTAAGTCGAACCAAATGATTCTAATAGGATATCATTCGACAGGAGGTTACAAGTTGTTCGACCTAGTGAACAAGCAGATTGTGATCAGCAGGGATGTGATCATAAATGAACTGAAAAAATGGGATTGAACTCAAAATGTCAAGAAAGATTCAATGAGAATTTTACTTGGAGAACTAGAAACTCAAGTCGAAAGAAAAGTTCGACAAGAGGAACCAATTGTAGATCAATCAACCAAGTA
This sequence comes from Vicia sativa, assembly GCA_021764765.1. NCBI lineage: Eukaryota > Viridiplantae > Streptophyta > Magnoliopsida > Fabales > Fabaceae > Vicia > Vicia sativa. The sequence continues at coordinate 215,370,326 of CM038792.1, read as the reverse complement.
CAAAGGACCTCCGAGAACATGACACATGTAACGCCCTGTTTTAATTAATATTATATTATATTAATATTTTCGAATTACCGATCGATATTTATTTTGCGACGAGAATATTTATATTAATTGATATATCTATTAACATATTTGGCGATGTTTTGTTCGGTCCGGTTTTTATTCTGTTCGGTAAAATATTATTCGGATCCGATATTTAATTCCCCAGAATTATTTTAATTAATTGAGTAAATAATATTATTGGATATTATTAGGTGTTAATTAATAATTAAGTTAGGGGTGTGGGGAGAAATTAGTGAGGATTGGGTGTACACCCCTAGCTAGTAAGAAAACATAAGTTATAAAACCATTTTCTTTCCCTTTTCCTTCCATTTCCTACACCAAGCAAACATAGAGGCATGGAGAGAAAAGAAAGAGTTTTGGGAGAAGAAGAGCTAGAGAAGAACAAGAGGAGAGCAAGAGCTTGAAGATTGAGTCTTGTAGAATCATCCAAGCTAGAGGTAAGGGGTTTGATTTTCCTTTCCATATAGTTAGGGTTTTAGTTGATATATTGTGGATTTAGGAAAAATTTATAGGTTGGTTTATGAGTTGTGTGTGTGATTGTTGGAATGAATTAGGAGAGTTGAGTTAGGAGTGTTGATCTAGGTGTCCTATTACTATGGCTAGTAGGAAGTAAATTGTAAGATGGAAAAATGAAAGAAACTGTGAAAAATCCATGGAAAAACAAACTGTCTGCAACAATTTTGGAGGAGAAGAAGATGGAGGATTCCGTGGCAAGGGGAGGCGCCCACCTCCAATGGTGGGGCGACCGTCCCCATGGGCTAGGCGCCCGCCTCCCTCCTTCCATGAGCTTGGGATGAACGTCCCCCTGTGCATTGGGTGGTTTCGTGCAATTTCCATTTTTCTGTAGTTTGAAATCGCTCGCATAATTGTTCTCGCGCATTTCCTTTCTTTCATCATTTTTCCAAATCCTTATACTACTAGTTAGTATTAATAAAATATAACTAGGACATAAGTTATCCGATTAAATTTAGAACCCGATTATGTTCCGATTTTCCGATTTCGGTAAATTCGGCGACGGAGCAAGTTACTCCGAATTCAACAAAAATTGACATGCTAGCTAAGTTCGACGTGTAGAACGTAGTGGTGAGGTTAGTTTTTAGAAATTATGAGTTTTTACGAGATGACCCGAAATAGGCCAATTTATGGTTAAATTGAATCGTATTGCGTCTTAGTGGATTTAAGGCACGTATGGACAATCCGATTTCGATGTTGATAATTTTGATTAATGTCGGTTATTAAGAATGACTTTTGCGACGGTTATTGATGTTTTGACTATTTTTCCGTTTTTTAGAATTTGGTGAATTAATTGATAATGATGCGGTGTGAATAAATATAATGTTTGCGACAGTGTATTTATTAATGAATACTTGTGATATTCAATGCGATGATATATGTCTTTGTACATGATGACGTGATGATTATATTTATGTTGTTAATAAATGCTTCAGAATTATGAATGCATGACTTTTGACGATGATGAATTGTTTGGCGATGTTTTTCATAATACAAATATGATGCGATGATATGTTTATTTGATGTGAATAAATATGGCGACGTGGACTTTATGTCAATTTTGATGAGCGATGATGATGTGTTGTTGTGTTTTCTTTATTATTGAGTCACATACATTGCATTGGCGACGATGGGCTTTTATGCCAAGCGACGAGGCTTTTATGCCAAGTGTTCCTAATTATGGATAAAGCGACGGGTACCACATGCATAACATAGTCGTGTCTCATGGAGTCAGTTATGTTTATGTTTGAGTTGTTTGGCGTTGGGTTTTTGTTAATTGATGGATGATATTGAATTGCGATGATATATGATGTTTTGTTTGGTGATGATCTTTATGATGAACATGAAATGAATATGATTTGATAATTTCATGATAACTATGCGATGAATATAAATGATGAGTTTTGCGATGATTTAACTTGATGAAATGCTTAATGCAAATATGATGTGATGATGTTTGTGACGATGAGCTTTTATGCCAAAAGCGATGATGGGCTTTAGCCAATTGGTGATGATATCATTTATGTTGATTAAGTTATTAGTATGGTTTAATGTTGTTGTTTGATGTTGTTGCTTATAATTGCCGTGTTGATTAGTGATGTATTAACTTGTGATGATTTCGTGGTGATGGAAGTTTATGTGTTGTTGTAATGATTTATGCCGATGAGGTTATAGCGATATAGTGTAGATTATACACATTAGAATAACGATCAAAGTAAGTGACGTTTGGATACGTGTTGGAATGCACTTATTAACTTATACCCCTTATGATTCCAAAAATATATATATTTTATCATGCCTTTAATTATATGTTTTGGAGTATCTCACCCTTTACTTGTTTCGCCGTTACCTTTATATTGGTAACGTGCAGGTTATGAAGACGGAGTATATAGTTGCTGTTAATCGAGTCGGTGTCGCTTTGATACGTAGCACTCGGGGGGGAATATTTATGTTGTCCTTGTTGTTGTTCTTTGGTTGTTTTCCTTTTGTAAATAAGAATCATAATTTATGAAAACATGATTCTGATGAGGAAGTTTAATAAAGGAGATGTTTTATTTTTATGAATCAATTTATGATTTGCGATGAGGCTATGTATCCAAGATTTATACTTTAAAGTGAATTGTTTAAAGTGATTTGGTTTTGAAGGTGTGACGCCTCAGTATTCAATTTATGAAATTTTTAATTACTGTGATTTTTGCATATTAAACTTTGGTTAATATTGGGGTGTTACAACACACGCCTGCAAGATTGCAAGATTATGTTGTTTCATCAGATGATGAGGTTGATAACGAAGGAGAGCTGGTACATTATGCTTCCTATATAGATGTTGAACCTGTCAATGCAACTGAAGCATTGAAAAATTTGAAGTGGGTGAAAGTGATGAACAAAGAAGTGAAGTCCATCGAAGACAAAAATACTTGGTCAGTTGTCGAATTTCCTTAAGGCAAGAAGACAATTGATGTCAAGTGGGTATACAAAGTGAAGATGAGTCCTAAAGGGAAAGTAACTCGACACAAAGCAAGGCTAGTGGCGAAAGGATTTCTCCATAAAAAAGGAATTGACTTCGATGAATTTTTTGCACCTATGGCTAGGATCGAAACAATCAGGTTGGTTGTTGGCTTAGCAGAAATAAACAGTTGGCACATATGTCAGATGCACGTGAAGTGTGCATTCCTGAATAGACCCTTAGACGAAGAAGTGTATGTTAAACAACCAATTGGGTTTGTGAAACATAACGAGGAGAGAAAGGTGTACAGGCTTCATAAATCCCTGTATGGATAGAAACAAGCTCCAAGAGCTTGGAACAAGAAGATTGATAGTTTTCTAATGGAGAAGGAATTTGTGAAGTGCACAGCTAAACATAGAGTATATATAAGAAGAAGCAATAGTGAATTGCTTATATTATGTCTCTATGTAGATGACTTGTTGATAACAAGTAGCTGCAAGAAGGAGATCGAAGACTTCAAAGGTGATCTCAGCAAGGAATTCGAAATTTCTGATCTGGTTGATATTTCATATTTCTTTGGCATCGAATTCTACAAGACTAGTAGAGGTTTGATGATGCATCAAAGAAGATATGCAGAAGAAATTCTCAAGAGATTTGAGATGAATGAATGCAATTCGACTTCGACACCAGCAGAACCAAGAATGCAACTGTCGAAAGACTTAGAAGAAGATGATGTCGACCCAACCCAATATAGAAGACTTATTTGGTCCTTAAGATACTTTTGTCATACGAGGCATGACTTAGCATACAATGTGGGTATGATGAGTTGATTCATGTAGAAGCCAAAGGTATCACACCTAGCAGCAACAAAGAAGATATTAAGGTATTTGAAAGGAACTCTTGACTATGGAATTCAATTTCCAGTAGTTGATAAAATAAAAGAATGCAAGTTAGTGGGGTACACAGATTCGAGTTGGTGTAGTGATGTTGAGGATCGAAAATCCACAACAGGATATGTGTTTATGTTAGATGGTGCGTCAGTTGCTTGGAGTTCGAGAAAGGAACCTGTTGTGGAATTATCATCATGCAAAGAAGAATACATAGATGCTTCTCTTTGTGCATGTAAAGAAACTTGTATGGTGAACATGGTCAAAGAAATCACAGGTAAAGATCATGGAGCAATTACCATGAAGATTAATAGCATGTCAGCTATCAACCTGGCGAAGAATTTGATAGCTCATGGTCGAAGTAAGCACATCGAAATGAGATTCCACTATCTTCAAGAGCAGGTAGTAGATGGAAAGATGAACTTGAAACACTGCATAACTGAGAATCAGATTGCAGATATCATGACGAAGAGTGTGGATGTCGAAGTATTTCGAAGACTTAGAGAAACGATGAATGTAGACAGTTTAGACACAATGAATTATGTGGTGTTAAATTGTAATTCGTTTGTGTCAAAATTGTGTGTGTGTCAAAGGGAGGTTGCCCAGTCGAAGAGCTTGTGGTTCGAAGTAGGCTATTCAGATTCGACACACATGAGATTTGTTTTAGATTTAAATATATTTTATTTAATTCTAGAATATAATAGATTTGATTTAGTTCCAAATAGATGTTTTGGGCTCTTATAGTTTTGGGTTTTAGCTTAGGGAGTAAACTAACCTAAATCTATAAATAGAGTGAGTAACCCCTATTTTTGTAATCAAGAATTCATTCACAGTATTTTGCAGTTGCAAAATAAATAGAAAGTTTCCATTGCGTAGAGAAACTCAGAAAATACTTCTTCTTCTTCTTCTTCTTCTTTCTTTCTTTAATTGCTCATTGTTATTGTGTGGTGATATCAATCTTGTTCATCAAGATTGATAGAAATTCATCATAGATTTCGATGGATTTCCAACAAATTTGATTAATATAGATTTTAGAATATGAATAGTAATCTATATTACACGACAACCCTAATTTAAGCTAACATAAATAAAAATTTGAAATGAAATTCTAATATTGATAACCTTTCAAAAGACAAAAAAAAAGATGTAATAGTATTTTAATTTAACGAATCGCATTAGTAGAAAAATACTTGTTACGTCGGTTAAAAATGACTTCTTAAGACGGTTCCGCACCTGACCTAAGAGTTGTCGAAGTAAGAAGTTTTGACTTCTTAAGTCGGGTTTATATCTGACTTAAGAAAAGGTTTTTAGGACGAATTTATTTTCCTTTTTATATCGGATATATTTAACTGACCTAACAAGTTAGATTTCTTTTACCATTTTTATCCGCACACTTATTTTTGTAATAGCCTTTTTTTTATGAAATAAAATTATAATCACTTTTAAATCAATAATACACGTATCAAACCCAATAAGTAAATTTGTCAAATTTAATTGAAAACTAGTATTCAAGTTAAATGATAAATAACACATAGTGAGTGTCCCGGTGCCCATGCCCATGATTAGTCTTATCTCACCATCAACTTGTTGTGTATGGTTAAAGAGAGTGAACAGTAGGAGTATTGATATAAAGTTGAGGAACAAGCACCCTTGTGAGAGACACACCACTTGTCCACCTAAAATCTTAATGTGATAGGTGAGTGTGTTCTCCCACTTATATATGCTTAAGTCTCCACATTCCTATTCAATGTGGGACTATTTCCTCACTTACTCACACTTGCTATATAATTTCATCACTGCCTCTCAAATATGTGTCCACAAGGCTCCCCCACTTGTAACGCCGTTGACACCTTGCAACGGAACACCACTCTTGAGCGCATTTCAATACAAGTCTCTTCCAGGCCCATTCTCGAACGAGGCTATGATACCATGTTAGAGGGAGTTAATAGTAGGAGCATGGATATAAAGTTGAGAAACAAGCACCCTTTGTGAGAGACACACAACTTGTCCACCTAAAACCTTAAGGGAGTTAATAGTAGGAACATTGATATAAAGTTGAGGAACAAGCACCCTTGTGAGAGACACACCACTTGTCCACCTAAAACCTTAAGGTGATAGGTGAGTGGGTTCTCTCACTTATTCAAGTGTGAGACCAAAATGCTCCCCCACTTTTACCGTCGTTGACACCTTGCAACGATCGATACTAAACTTCGTCGTTGACACCTTGCAACAGTCGATACCAAGCCGGTCTCTTTTTCGAATTAAAGGCTCTGGATACCATGTTAGAGGGAGTTAATAGTACGATCATTGATATAAAATTGAGGAACAAACACCCTTATGAGAGACATATTACTTGTCTACCTAAAATCTTAAGTGCTCATCAATAATAGACGCTCCTAGTAGTAATCCTGGAAAAAAAAACTAACATAAATTTGAAGAACAATTTAAAGTTGATTATAAAACATGGTATAAATGTTCGTAATAAAAAACCAGATTGAACTAACATGAAATATTTTGAATTAAATTGTCTCATGTTAAACTACTAACATGAAAAGCAGTAAACAAAACATCAAGAGCTGAATGAAAAGTCAAAATCATAATAATCATGAGTGAATGGATGAATAAAAAACCGTAGCAATTTACTCAATTATACAAAAGAGCTAGATAGACTCCAAAATTAACTTACCTTGGAGATGTAAACAAATCACTATATCATGTAATATTAAGTTAAATTCACTAAATATAATGAATCGATCGGTTCGATATATTTAGTGGTTAAAAACAGAGTTAATTTTTTTTTAATATATAACAAATTATATTGGTTCAAAGTTAGATTAAAAAATATCAGAGTTTATTTTAATAACTGGATTTAAATTAACAAGAGAATTAAATTTCATACTGTATTTAAATTTATAATCCTCATTGAGATGATCTTTTCTAAATCTCTCATATTTTGATCTTTCATCATCACACACTATGCCACATAAAGGAATAAACAACATTTTTTTGTTGCCATCACTATAAAAAAATATTCTCAGTTGCAGCGTGAAATTGTGAAATTCAAGTCACAATTTGAAAAAGCACATCACACCAGAAAACTAGCAACGTATTCTATTACGTCGTTGGAGAGCATGTGACAAATCTGTTGCAACGTGTTTATCATGTCACAAAATTGTGACGTTTAAATCACGTCGCAACATGTTTGCATAGATATGATAGCTCTGCAGTGGGAGCAGACATAGCAGACATGTCAATCAATAAAACAACTTTATTTGCCACGTGATTTTCACATCATTAAGTTGTGAAGTGAAAATCATGTCGCAACATTTTTTAATTTATTATTGCGACGTGAAATTCATGTCACAACGTTGTGACATGTGTTTCACGTCGCTAATTGGTTCTTTTTTTAAAAAAATAATTACTAAAACCCTTTTCTTTTTTAATTAATAAAATTAATTAAAAAATAAAATTATAATTTCATATAATAAAATTAATATAATAAATTTAATATAATAAAATTAATAAACTAAATTTAATAAATTAAAATTATATAATAAAATTTAACATAATAAAACTGATAAACTAAAATTTAAAATTTAAAATTTCATAATTTAATATATTAAAAATGAAAAATTGTTAATTAATTAATATCTTACACAAATTCAAATTTAAAAATAAAATAAATAAAAAGGAATTTTATGGGTCATTTTGGTTAGGATAATTATGAATGTCAAAATCATCTTCGTTTTCGTCATCCTCCGACTCTTGACCACGAACATTTTGATTTTCATCAAACTCTTTCATAAATTGTCTCATTTGCTGCTCCATATCAGATTGCCTCTTCACCATGATCTCCATTTGTCGCTCTTGCTCTTGCCTCATTGCCGTCATTTGGGCCTTCATCGTCACCTCACGTTGCGCTGACTCGCATTTCGCCTCAATTAACGCCAATTGTCTTACTGTTTCAAGTTATTCTACTGTCAGATTTGGTTGATGTGATCCCCCTTCTCCATCTCTAATTCTTTGAAATAGATTTCGATCACCAATTCTCAAAACAAAATTATAAAAAAATGGATGTAAATTACCTTTGATATAAGAATAGATGAAATTTCTGAAAAAATATATGATTGAAAGGTATGAGAAAGGGATTTGGGATTGAGATATTGAGGATTTATGGATTGGAAGAGAAATGGTTTCTGGATGAGAAATTATATTTACAATGAATGGTATGTGGAGAGAAGCGAAACACGTAAGTATATATGCCAATCAGTGACGTGAATTTCATGTCGCAGCATTGCCACGTGAGAATCACTTCGCAATATGACAACGGTAATATTATTTACTAAGCCTGCCTACAATGCCTCCCAACATGTCACTTCGAATAACTTTGGATTTTCCCTCTAAATGTTGCGACGTACGTGTTTATCACGTCACAATTAATTTTTTTCAAAATTTGAATCTTCCCCCCACGTGAATGATACAACTTTTTATGTTTTACTTTTTAACATTAATGTATCAACGTGTATCCCACATCGCAAGTGTTTTTTCAAAAACCAATGTCTAACTCCTAATAACTTTATGTTAATAAAATTATTTAAAATTCAAAAAAATGTAGTGACTTGATTGTCACGTCGTAACTACCAATTATTAGCCACGTGACAATCAAGTCGCAATATTATGTCATTGGAGGGACTTTTCTTGTAGTGCATAGACATCGCTTTAAAGCGCTTCCTATTCCTGCGCTGATATAAGTAAAGTCTGTGTTTTTTTGTCAATGTAAAAGCGCTGCTGTTGCACCCTAAATTTCGCCCATAAATTTTCCATTCGCATTTTCATATCATATTTTAATATTTGGCCACGATCTTCAGTACATATCTTCATTCATCGCATTTTTCATCATTAATCGTGTTTAAGTTGACCAAAAGTCAATTTAAATCGACATTAGCATCGTTTTATAGTTGAAAAATACCCGTCATTTAACTTCGTGCATTCTTATCTCTTTACCTGTTTCTTGCATTGCACCAAGTTGTTTATATGTAGATAATATTGATATTTAGGTTTTATAGACAAAGCAAGAACAATCTTGTGTAACTTCCAAAGAAGAATAGGTGACTGCCACCTCAAAGAGCATTGGTTCTAAGCCACCACGTCGTCATTTTCAATTCCTCTTGGTAGTTGAATCAATCAATTAACTGAACATAGGAACTGGAGATCATCACGAAGAATGGGTTGGGTACAAATCAAAATTTGAGCCCTTTATCCTTTGTTTCATAAACTGTGAACCAGACCACGTTACTACATTTAAAAGACCTAATTGAAGCAAGGTTTCTTTTGAAAGCATACTAAATCAAGGTTGCGTTAACCTGACTCCTCAGTGTTTGCTAAATTCATTGGTGTTGATACCACGTTATCTCATCGTTTTTTTCACATCTTGAATTTTAAATTGCCATTGCATCCTCATCAGAATTTATCCATTTGTTTACCTCGAAATTTCATTTCAATAAATGATTTAATTTCAAAAGTTTGCATAATCATCGCTTTTAAAATTACCATTATAAGAAAACAATTTCATTTGCAAGTTTAGCATTTCACATCAAGAGAATTTCATCTGTGTGACATCATTTAAAGAACATCATCATCTTCGAGTTATCCCATCTCGGGCAAGCCATGTCTTCAAGAGCTGATCACAATCAGGGACATTCTATTTTCAGAGTTCCAAGCATTGGAGCATGTCATTTTCGAGATTAGTAATTTTTCAAGAATTCAGAATTTCGGGACATTCAGAGTCAAGACCTCTCCATTTTTTCAAAGATTTTCACAAGCATATCATTATACAATCATCAGCAATTTTTGAACTCACAAGAAGTGTCGGGAAGTTAAGCTTGCAATATCCTGTCAAAGGACCATCTTTAAAGCCTTTCTCATTTCAATCTACCTGTAACCCTTAACCGGGGCACTCGTTCTAAAATATTCAGATCATAATCATCAACCATACTTGCATGCATTCATTAATCATGCATTGAACCACATATATTGTTCATGGGCCATCCAGTCTTTGCATAAATAAATCAAAAAGCTCAAACTTTTCTCGGCATTTTCCACTGAAAACCAAGCTCACCATACAAAACTCCAATTCCCTTTGGCCACGTCCAAAAATCCATTTCATGCATTGATCATTCACCATATGCATCATCTTTTTATGTGTCAATCCACTTATTGAAATTTGTTGCTCATGTCAACTTCTGTCAATCCACTGGTTGAGGATATTTTTTTCACATTTTTGTCAACCCACTGGTTGAAGTTAATCAATTATTTTCCAATTAATTCGGAGCAACCCACTGGTTGAAAGTTCGTTGGTCACCTTCATTAATCCACTGGTTAATGTCGGCTTTATTTCTTGTTTTTTCGAATTCAACCCATTGATTGAGGATGATGTGTCAACTTTCATTAACCCACATGTTGATGTTAGTTCTTTTTGTTTGCTTTTATTAACCCACATGTTGATGATAGTTCTTATTGGTCGACTTTCGTTAATCCGCGCATTGGTGTCAGTCTTTATTTTTGGCAATCCACTGATTGAAGTCATTGTGTTTACTTTCATTAACCTACGTGCTGATGATAGTTATTATTGGTAAACTTTCATTAAATCCACACATTGGTGTCAGTCTTTATTTTTGTCAATCCAATGATTGAAAAGTTTTGTGTTTACTTTCATTAACCCACATGTGAATGATAGTTTTTATTGGTCGACTTTCATTAATTCGCGCATTTGTGTCAGTCTTTATTTTTCTCAATCCACTGATTGAAAAGTTTTGTGTTTACTTTCTTTAACCCATGTGTTGATTATAGTTCTTATTGGTCGAATTTGATTAATCCACGCATTGGTGTCAGTCTTTATTTTTGTCAATCCACCGATTGAAAGTTTTTGTTTCGAATTTCATTAATCCACGATTGGTGTCAGTCTATATTTTTGTCAATCCTCTGATTGAAAGTTTTGTGTCGACTTTCATTAACCCACGCGTTAATGTTAGTCTTTATTTTTGTCAATCCACTGATTAAAAGTTTTTGTGTCGACTTTCATTAATCCACGTATTGATGTTAGTTATTTCTTATTTACCTTCATTAATCCACTAATTAATGTTGGCTTTACTTCTTGTTTTCTCTAACTCAATCCATTGATTAAGGACGATGTATCGACTTTCATTAACTCACGCATTGATGTTAGTACTTCTTGTTTACTTTCATTAATCCACATATTAATGTTAGTTTTTTGTTCACCTTCATTAATCCACTGGTTAATGTTGGTTTTATTTCTTGTTTTTTCGAACTCGATCCACTGGTCGAGGATGTCCTGTCGACTTTCATTAACCCACGAGTTGATGTTAGTTCGTGTTTACTTTCATTGATCCACGTGTTGATGTTAGTTCTCTGTTGTTTATCTTCATTAATGGATTGGTTAATGTTGGCTCTCTTTTCAAACTCAATCCACTGGTTGAGGATGTCGTGTCTTTTTCATTAACCCACGCGTTGATGATAGTCCTTTCGCATATTATCTTATCTTAACCCCACATAGTTTACAATCAATTTTCATTTCCCCAGCAGTTAGAATCCATGCATTCATAACATATCTCATCGCATCAGGGACGAAATCCAGGTTTGTTTGTATTTAATTACTTTCCACCATTTTGGCTAAAACATAATTAAATAGGGGCAGTTGTTGCACCCTAAATCTCGCCCATAAATTTTTCAGTCGCATTTTCATATCATATTTTAATATTTGGTCACGATCTTCAGTACATATCTTCATTCATCGCATTTTGCATCATTAATCGTGTTTAAGTTGACCAAAAGTCAATTTAAATCGACATTTGCATCGTTTTATAGTTGAAAAATACCCGTCATTTAACTTCATGCATTTTTATCTCTTTACCTGTTTCTTGCGTTGCACCAAGTTGTTTATATGTAGATAATATTGATATTTAGGTTTTATAGACAGATCGTTAAAAGCGATTCAACATTGTGCGAAAGATTAGCGAGAAAATATTTCGAGTTTTCACTCTTTTCTGACTGTTTTAGGAATCTATATTTCGCGTAGATCATAACAGTGTGCTCACTTTAATTTTTTTTATACAAGTTAGAGTCTCATTTTTAATCGTAAGTATTTTGCAGACGGCTATTCGTTATTTTCGTTTTATTTTGAATTTGACCATTTTGATAATTTTTTATTAATCTTTGAGACACATAGTTTATTTTAATGTAATCATTTCATTTTTCAGATAATTTAGTATCCAAATTTTTATCATTTTTGAAAAATTTAGTTGTCCCATTTTTATTTGAGAAAATCAAAATAAACATATTTTTGGGTAGTTTGCATTTTATTTGATTGGGTTTTGAAGTGCATTTTGTCATTTGAGCATTAGGGTCATTTTAGGTATTATAATAAATTGCTTTAACCTAATTTTTTGTGTATATATCTTATAATTTTAAACAGTTCAAGGAGGAGGCAATAAAGGAGGAAAAACAACAAAAATCAGTTCTAAATTGTTCCTCACATCTCCCTTCCATAAACTCCCTCTCTCACCATCATCATCCTCATGCCCACCTCCGTCCACTAGCTTCCGCTCTCAGCCACTACACTCCCTCCTTAGCACAACCTTCACTTGTATACTCCCTCTACGAACTTTTTATATATGTATTTTCTTTATGTTAATTCTATTTGTTATTCCATTTTAGTTTTAGTTTTGAGTTTATAGTCTTATTATTTTTAGTTTTCATTTTATATTTACTTTTTTAATCTCCATTCCATGATTTTATTGTAATTTGTGTGTTTAAATGTTAACATGATCTATTCCATGGTGTGGTCTTAAAAATGAAAAAGAAATGAAATGTAGTGTTGAAATTTCCTGTGAGAAAAAATGATGGCTAAGAATGTTTGCTTTCAAAATGAAGAATAAAGAGTAACTTTCTTTTTGCAAGGCCACTTTTTTCATCCATCATTGGTTTATTTTATTTCTTTTAAACAAAGTCAAAACAAAAACTAATTTTTTTCAGCTATATAAATTTTCGTTTTTACATATTTAGATGGTTGAGAAAGAGCACACCTCTTGGTCCAATTTATTTTACTGCTTTTTATTATCTCTTTTTGTTTTAAACTAATTTTAGAAAATAATAATAGGAATTTTATTTTAATTTAATTTCTTTTCTTTTATCTAATATTATAAAAAATACAAAAAAGAATATATAATTTAGATTTAAATTTCTTTTTAGTAGTTTTTAGATTAAATTTTACATTATTTAATTTATTGATTATCTCACTTGTATATTTATTTAAATTTGTAATTATTCATCCTCATTTGTAAATAGTATCCCCACTTTCCACATGATGTAATAATTAGTAATTAATTTTTTGTTTTATTTATTTAATTATTCATTCACAATGCACAAATCAAAAATATTTCAAACTAATACTCATGAGTCATTTTTTCATTACCTTGAGTCGACTAGAAGCGTCACAACGGCCACACGTGGTGCATACACCACGCTTGCTCTTGGGCTTACAATGAGGCTTTAGTTGATTAGTTAAATATTATTTAATTATCTAATTAGGTTATTTAAAATTGATTAGTTTATCTAATTAATTTTATTAATCTAATTACTTGATTAAATTTTGTTTAATTAGTCAATTAAATTTATTTCGTGCATGCACCTACATAATATAAATCGTCTTATCATTTGTGCAAGTCACCTTATATGGGCTTTTACCGATTTATTTATGCTTCTATAAATGCTCGCAATTATTCGCTTCATTTTCATTCTCGCACCTTGGTCCACATACCAAGTTTTCATTCAATAAGGGCCTCATGGTAGGGAGTAGACACTTGTCTATTCTCTCAAGATTAATCAAGTTTTCTTGGTTAATTATAGCCCAAATCTTCTATCATTGTCATTCACCACTTTCATAATCAAATTCTCAAACCTCGATCCAACGTCGAGTTGTTTTCAAAAATGTTTTCACAAAAAAATTTAGAATGGTATTTGTTTAATTCGTTGGATGATAGCCCAATGGGTTAAAACAACTTCAAAGTCTTTAGGTTGTTGGATGATAGTCCAATAAGTTAAATACTTTTATCCATTCGAAATACCTAACAAGAGTGAACCTTGTTTCATTTCACCATTTTCATAATAAATTTTTGGGATGAGAGATGGTTGGTTGAGCTCACTCACCAATTTCTAGTATTTGAATAGTTAGATGATAGCCTAATATTTTAGTACTTGTCATCCACACTTAAAATCAATTAAACTCATTAAACCTTGTCCACGCGCAAGTTCCTTTTTCAAAACTTCGCTCACACGCGAATTGCACTAGTGATGTCTTATCGTCCACGTACGATTAAGCTCCTATTTTCATAAATAAAATCAACCAACCAACAAATTTTCTCGCAATCGAGAACTACGTAAGCTCTGACTTTCCCATCGCACTTGGGGAATACGTAAGCACGAGATTCTAACATCTTGGCGAGCACACTTTCAAAAAATTAAAACATATTTCTCTTTTCATTTCTCTTTTCGCACATAGTAATTAGAAGATAGTAAATTAAACACTAAACACACAAACACACTTAGAACTAAATGGTTCCCATCGTGTACGATGGATGTGAGGGGTGCTAATACCTTTCCCTTGCATAAACGACTCCCGAACCTGCATCTCTTGGTCTTGAAGACCATTTCATTTTCATTTCTTGGGTTTTATCTATATTTTCTCTTTCCTCTTTAGGAATAAATAAAGTTAGATGACGACTTCATTGTATTATAATCGAATTAGTAAAAATTTTCAATTAGCGTCAACAACTGCCTAATGTCGCATTTGAATATGAGTTGTCTAATTCATCAATATAATAATTATCTTGATCCATTTTTTATTGGACCTACATAAGAGTCCATCAACTTGCCCCTCTTCATTTATATGTAATATTACATCAATTCCTTCAAACTCATCTACAAGAACAATAGCTTTATCATCTTCACTATCATATATTCCTTCAACCACCTCATCTTCTAACTCTTTCGTACCAGTCACCTCATTAACACACTTAGGTTCCTTTACTCAAAGCTTGATGATTTCAACATCATGTTCCACATAGATATCTCCATTTGTAACCATTGCAAAAAAATATGTTGCAAAATCATATGTATCATCCTTTCTTATATGAATAAAACCATCTTTAATTTCTAAATTTTTTTATCCATAACCTAAGGAGGGATTAAAAAAAAATTGTGCATAGGCTAAAAGCAAAACTCGCCAATATTACATGAGTGTGTATATTTAACCATGTATTTTTTATATGTGAATCAACAAATTTTTTATCTTTTTTTTTAAACAATGAATATATTGATCGAGTACTAGGGGTACTCAAACCCGATTAAAAAAAATGGCCAAAGCTGGGTACAAGGAGAAAATTTTTAACCAACCAAAACCTAAACTAACCATTTAAATGGATCCTTACAAAAGTCGTAAAAATTGACGTTGGAATAGGGAATTTTGCCGATAAGACTATCTCCACAACAAAATATTAATGGACCAACAGACATCCGAAACGGTTCATTTTCCATGTTAAATAAAATATCGTTTCTTGTCTTCCAAAAGGTTGAAGTTACTACTAACCATATTGAACCTACCCTCTCTTTCTGGACCTTAATACTTCTGAGATTCCTATGTCGGTCCAAGCACCCCTTCCAAATTTGACACCAAAAGAGCTGGCAGCCCCTATCCATTTTTCACTTCTATCCATATCCTCTTAGATATCTCAAAGTAAAAGAATAAATGATGGATAGCTTCTTCAGTCTACAAACAGAAAACACAAGAAAAAACATGTTGCAGGCCAAAAATGCCCTCTTCCTCAATTGGGACTTTGAAGGTAACCTATCAAGAAACGCCCTCCATCCAAAGGATCTAATGCGAAACGGAACGGATGTGTTCCATAGGGAAAGAAAAGCCTCTGCCGCTCCTTCCTCTTCGCTCTCTGTCTAACTTTTCATATAAATAGTCATATCTCTCCCTAACCGTGTATCCTTCTTTCGTATTCGGTTTCCAAAGAAACGCATATGACATCGTTCTATTAACCAGCACATGTTCTAGAACACGCAATAGGTCTGAAATGTAGTTGCAACAAATTTCCTCTAAATCTGAAGACCGCCTGAAATTTCCTCAATTCCACTCGCTGCCATTACAGTGCCTCATATCCTCATTGTTCCCATCCTTCTTAGAGGACAATCAATACAAGTCCTTAAACGACACATTGAAGGGAGAACTGTTATGTCAAGGCGCCATCCAAAACGAAACCCTTTAGCCATTCCCTACCACGATACTGATATTACCTGCAAAATCACACAGAACCAACCCTATTTTTGAAAACCATAGTTAAATCCTTCCACCAGTTTAAAACTTTTCTTCTTGATCTAGTATTATAAAAGAGATAAAATTATATGATAAGTGTTACCATATCTCGCAAACAAAATGTCCTTCCAACTCGAATCTTTCTCCTCACCTCCACTTAAAAGCTAAAGTCCTATTGAAGTCTTCGATTCTTTTAACTTTTATCTTATTATATTAGTTTTTAACTTAACTTCTCTTTAGAATAAAACTTAACTAAAAAACACTATATATTTAGAATTAAGTTAACTTATTCTACTCCATATGTCTTAAAATGAGTGTTGTGTAGATTTTTTTATATATAAATTAAATAATACAATAATAGTATCATAAGATATTTAAATTTTATTATATTAATTTTATAAATATGTTAGGTTTAATGTAGAGAGTAATAATTAAATGACATAATTAAAAAATAATAAAATTTTTATATTAAAAAATAAAAATAATATTTATTTTAAAATAAATTTTATTTATTAAAATAATATTATTTTAAAACGAATGGAGTACTCATTTTTAGAATGCCATTTTAGTCAAAATATAAAACATCTGCAATAATGTTAATTTGACATCTAATGTTTTATACCGTATTTAGATACGTTTATGATTTTTATAAGATTTTTAATCTTTTCCTTAAATACAGTTAGATTATTTTATATATACGGTGTTAGCACTTTTCGTATATCATTGCTCATACATCTGTTATTCTAATAATCATAATGTACTTTATAACGTCAACATTTAATGCTAGACTACCCTTTAGAAAATAAAAGATAATTTATTTTTAATGATTTATATTAACGAAATTTTATATATAAAATTTTTTAAAATTACATATAAACTTAAAACTTTATGATATTAGATTTATGTCTATTTTTATTTAAAAAAAGTTTAATATTCTCTTTTTTATATAATATAAGAATTATTAATCACATATACCAATATCTTATTATTCAAAAATTAAATTATATATTATTTTTTAATTTAATTTTAATTCTTTAAATATTTAAATAAATATGACATTATTTGATTGAAATATGTCATTAGGGTAACTTAATTTTAAATTTACAAGAGGTAACTAAAAATTTACCATATTTAATTTATCAATATCTATATAGTGTAGTTAATATCTGTAATTGTTATCCTTTGTCATCGTCATATTTCATTTCACAGACAAAAACCGAAGGCATATAGTCAAAACTCTAAAAACTCCAAACTATCTTATCATACTTATTGATAATAACTCTGCAAAGTTTGTACAAATATCCAATCACTCGTATCAATTACATAAATTTAAATAATTAAATACTTGAAACCATGAAATTCCATCACTATCATAATCATTGCAAAAAGTTTACTTTGGTCTTTGGATTTTGCATGCACCTATACTTGTATAGCCGTACTATAATGCAATAATATTTGTATCATGCTAACATTATAATATTATAATTAAATTTTTTTAAATATAATTAATTATAATAAAATTATATTTAAAGTTTAAAAATATTTTTCTAAATAATATCTTACCATTATATATATATATATATATATATATATATATATATATATATATATATATATATATATATATATATATAATAATAGAGTTTTTTATAAACATTTGACATATGGTAGTTTTATTCAAGTCATGTATGTGGAAAAATATTAATTATTTTTCTGTCCCTTTCATTTTTAAGAGGGGACAATGATACACTTAATAGAAATTGTATAAAAATAAAAGAGAATAATATTTTTTTACTATAATATTACTAATTATGTATTGAAAATAATAAAAATTTAATCTATAATATAAGAAAAATAGATGTTCTCGAAAACATCAAATTAACCTTCTCTCTTTGACCTTCACCTTATAATTTGGAAGCATTTTGTATCCAAAATTTACTCTTTTCAACCAAATGGTACTATTAGTTCTAATTCAAACATACTTACTTTGATATGATATGTGTATAAATTGCAAACACTTTTTGTCTTAGTAGTTCAAATACAACAAAATGGTAACTAAAAAGTATATTTTTTTAATTGTCACATGCTACTTTCTGAATAAACAGTAGCACGCTTCTCCAAATTTTAAACTTCAAATTATTCTTTCTCTCCCGTCCTTTCTCTCAATCTCTCATTGTTTCTCTTCCTTTCTCTCTTTCTCTTTCACAAACGGTTTCACTCTTCTTCTCCGTTCTTCTTTACAAAACGTAATGACACTCTCTGTAACACTTCGCTAATTGAGCCCTAATCAAAGCCGATAACTATGCACAAATTTAGGTTTCGGAAATCCTATGAAAATGAAGAAGATGCACAAAATTAGAGTTTCGATCGGAAAAATCAATATCAACTAGTTTAAGTATTTGCATATCAGGTAATCCATTTTTGTTTTTGATTTTTTGTTTTAGTTGATTTTTTGTTTTTGATTTTCGTTGTTCGCATATTTATTGTTGTTTCTATTATCTTCTTCAACGTAGAAACCACTGTTGGCCCGATCCAGTCAAGGTTTTGCCATTTTAGAACTCGGAGTGCTTCTAGAATGTCCGCGCAAACTAACGGAGCTTCGAAACTACTGAAGTTGTTTTGGCCACTCCTACATTCGCCGACATCGCTTACGTTGTTTATTATCTTCTTCACGGTTTGTTTAATATTTTAGCTATGTTTATGATTCATTATGTTATGTTTTTAATGTTAGTGTTTGTGGTAAATTGTATGCAGGGAGGATTTGAAGTATATAAAGTCTCTTGGAGACTCATTTTGTAGAAACACATCTTCGGTCAGTAAATTTGGAGTATATAAAGGTCTGTTGGAAACTCATATGAAATATTTGATTTATGTTAGATGTTGTATATTGGTTTAGCGAAGACGGAGTTAATAATTTGATGATTTTGATATGTGAAGGTTGTTGCTCTGTGAATATGTTATTGTTTATGTAAATGTCCCTTATTTTGAGTTTTTTTTGTTAAAAGCTTAAAACAATTTCTTTTTAATGTATTTGTTTTAGTCGTTTATAATAGATTTAATTGAATTGATAGACACAAATTATAATATATTATTATATCATAGATAAACAAGAATAATAAGAACAGTATACCTTGTAGGATTAAAGATATTCATGTCGATGAGATGGAATATGAGAGAATTATTATTCTTATTGCCGTTTAGGATTTTCACAGTATGTTAATCGTTTAATGGGGCAACGCTTAAATAATTAAATGGTCCAACTCATCACGGTCCATTCAAAAGAGAATAGTTCAATTAAATAATTCATTTAATAACAATAGACTATAATTTATATTAATAATAATAAACAATAATTAATTATTGTTAATTCAAAATTGGTTAATTAAATAATTAATCCAACAGATTATTCATTTCAATCTTTCGTAATCATTTTGATGGGCTTAATGGAATTTTAGTTTTAATGGTTCAATTTGATTAACGATATCCCGGTGACTCATTTGTCTTACCCATTATATTTTCCACTTTATATGATTTGAAGCAGTTTATTATTAACTAATTGCATCAATAATTCGGTCAAAACCGATCTGATATTTTGTATGAAGAATAGAGAAGAATGTGTTGTGAGTTTTTCGTAGCATTTTATTTTTTGAATTCCTATTTGTTTTATTTGTTTTTATTCTTTCAATTTTTTAATAGTGAATATGGAGATATTATCGATGGCGATGGCATCTACAAACAACCTTCTATTGACCATCTTGCTTTAAAGAATCATACAATACAGAGGGTGCCAAGTTTTCTTCGTGAATCCAAATAATTCAAATATAGTAGGTGTTTTCAACACAAGCTCTGACATGGCTGTAGTTTTTCATTTGAGATTTTATTGGATTACATTTTGTGGTTCCAACGATGAGTTAAGGTAATTGTTTAATTAACTTTGAGCTTACCATTAATTTGTCCAAATAATAGTTGGTCCAATTATGTTATTTGATGTATAATGTTTTAATGAATGTGTCTCAACATAGCATTAGTTCTACTGTGAAATTGTTTCCAAGCTATGACCTTTGCCATGTTTCTTATTTTCCTTTGAACTCTCACGAACTACATCAAAAGAGTTGGCATGATGGGCAGCAAGAAGTTTTAGAGTATGTTCGCTGATATAATCTATATCATCGATCTCACCTGAATCCAATCTCATTGAGTGCTGATTGGATATAGCTGTTATTACTCCACAGAGATCAGAGTATCCTTGGGCTGATACTGGTGCTAAATCTTGAGTTTCATGTGCCAAAACAAATGGGAGTAACTTTTAGCCTGTGATTCTAAAATAATATTTATGGGGTTATGTTTTTGTTCCAACCATTATGATTGTAAAAAAAGATCATTCATTAAGCTAGATTTATCATTACGTATGTTCATTTCAGTTGAATTCGTTTGAGTCTATCATTTTTCGGATATTATGAAATGAGGATGTGTTCACTACAAAGAAAATGTACGATGACATTAGAGGCAACACAGGGCTGGTAAATTGGTGGAAATTGTTCTTTAACAATGCTGCAAGACCTCGGGTCCGTTTTATCCTTTGGCTGACTATCTGGAATAGAATTCCAATTAATGACAGACTCGAGAAAATCGGTATTCTCACTGATGGAAACTGTCTGTTCTGTGATAAAAAAGAATCCATAAACCACCTTTTTTCCCACTGTGACTATACTCAGCAAATCTGGAAGCAAACCCTTAATTGGATCGGTTATCAGCGTGATAGTAAACCCTGGGATGTTGAGAAAGCTTGGCTCATTCATGAAACTGCAAAGAAAGGATAGTGTAGAACCTTACTTAAGATGGTAAGTCCTGAAGTCATATATCATATTTGGCAACATAGAAATAGCTTGGTCTTCAACCAGAAAGTGACTCATAACAACATCATTCACAACATCAAGTTTATTGTGGAAATAAAGCATGAAGAGTACTCTCAAGAACAATATTAATCTAGATACTTTGGAGATTATTTAAGTTTCTTGTTTTCGATTTTGTAGTTGGGCCTAGTGTTCTTGTTGTTTTAGGGCCGGATTTTACCCTTATACTCACTTGTTTTTGTAATAAAGTTTCTTTGCACCAATAATAATAATAATAATAATAATAATAATAATAATAATAATAATAATAATAATAATAATAATAATAATAATAAGTAATTTAAATTTACATTGCATAAATAAAATTCCAACTAATTTTAAGATCCTCCATTTAAAAAATAGAAAAATGAAAATAGATATGAAAAGTATATAATTTCTAAAAGAAATTGAATAAATAGACTTATAATTAAAGTTATAAAAAATTGATTTTTAAATTGTTGCATTATCATTTAATTAAATAATTATGTTATTATAAATATTATATCATCATCATAATTACATGGAGTGTGTGTATTTTCCTTTGATTATTATATAAAAACAGTGTATATTTTATCTATATTTCTATTTTTCAATTATATAATTTATTAATTAAAGTATTAATGAACAATGTATACCTATTTTTAGTTAAAATGATTATAACATCATAAATTAATGCTAAGTAAGTGGAATTTATTATAATTATTTATGAAAACAAAAATATTGATAATTGGGGTAAAATTATCTACATTTTTTTTCAAATAGTATTTAATATAATCAATTTATTAATTTGTAATTATATTTTAGAATAAAAGGTTAACGTATGCCACGAATAGGATACATTATTGAACTTCCTATCACTAATATTAAAATATTTTATAGATTTTAATGTTGAATAGAATTTTTAATATATTTTTACATAGAAGTATTTGAGGATTCATAAAATTAAGATGAGAAAATTAAAAAAACTAAAACTGCTATATATTTAACCCTAATAAAAATTCTTACAATAATTCTATCATTCTTATTAATTTTTCACCATAACCCTAACCTACTCCAAGACCTCTTTTTACCCATAGTTTAAATAAACAATCCATTCTCTCTAATTTTTAATTACTTCAAACTTTTTAAATATTAATTAAACTACTGAAATACCATAATCTACCAATAGTACATAAATCATATAAAAAATATAATAAACTAAATTATTTTGAATGAAATTAATAATTAATAAATTTAAGGAATAACTCAATTTTCTCCTACATATCTACTCCATCCAAAATGTTTGCTTTTGTTTAATTCAATAATTTTTTTTCGTTTTAAATTTTAAAAATTAAAAAATTTAAGGAATAATAAAATTTTCTCCTATAAATAATTCAATCAAATTCTTTTGAATAAAACAAATTAAAAATTTTAATTACAAAATCAACCTTTTACACTCTTATTTATACACAGAAGATATTAATGATATATGGCAGTGTGAACTTTTTTATAAGTGCCTTGAAAATACATGATTAATAGCTTTCTATTTCAATGTGATGGTTTGAATTTGTTGTGTTTCTAATTGTTGAATACTTCTAAATAACTTTTATACTTTAACCACTGATGACACATTCGTAAAAACTCGATAATAAAAAATATTTTTCTTTTTATTTTTAAATATCAACCCCTATTCTGTAACACCCCCTTCTATTTACCCGCGTTTTATAGAATTAATATCAGAGTTTCATTCACAATTAAGAGGCGTCACAATTTACATCATAAAAATTTACCAAACAGTGTCTTCACTGAGGAATAAATCATTAATAAATCATACTCAACGTCATGTTTATCAGCGGAAATGAAAACATAACCAAAATCCTGAATACATCACTCAACAATTATTCCAGGATAATAAGTCAACATAATTCAAAGTTATTCAAAATATCCATTAAAGGATTCAAGCAACCGTTTCCCCAGTGTTACATCTACCAGAGCACGACACTGACACGCGGACTAGATTAACTAAACTCGACTCTGGAGCTATCCTCACAAACTCAACTAATCACTTCGGATCTGAAATTGTTAAAGTAAGGGTGAGATTCCAATTCAATATAACATGCATTATCGTTTTAGAATACAACAGAATAAATAGATACATTAATCCATTAACCAAACACAAGTCATAATCAGATCGCAAGGCAGTTCACACAATGAACATGTAATATAACAAACAATTGAAATTGCAACACTGGAAACCATCCTAGCATGTTACAATCCCATATGCAATGACTCTTATGCATGTGGTACCAAACGTGAACCGAGTTCACACCGCTCCGCTTACATGTGGAAAGACAGTGTAAATTCATGATTCGCCCATAGCTATTGGGTCAAGAATCCCCTCACTACCTCAACCTCGGGTAAGTCTATTGGCCCAACGTTCTTTCGCACAATGGAATGAACCATAACAACAAATGCGTATGCATGCGTCATAAAAGCATGCAACATTAATTCTCGATCATGATATCAACATATCTCACAATGCCAGTTCATCAATGTATCACATTCAATCATAATGAATATCCGTATACAACATAGTAAGCATTAATATTTCATCCGTAACTTAGACCAATGGTAATAATTCTCCATTATCCTTAATCACTCTTTTCAAAAAATAAGCTCGACTCTTTTAAAATAATTTTTAGCAAAATAATATTTTCCATTTTGAAAGGTAGTATTTTAAATTTAAGAAATAACGCTAAAAGCGGCACGAATCGGAGTTACGTTTAGAAAATATGAATTTTTAAAGTTTTAGAAATTTTGGAAAATACTCATGGAACCCGTTCCTACCCATACGAACCGGTTCCTGGAAGTTTAAAACTCGCTCACGGTTTTTGAATGGGAACCTGGTTCCTACCACACGAACCGGTTCTCAGTGTAAAAATCCAGTTTGCCAATTTAACACTGGAACTCGGTTCTCCCAGAGCCAGGTTCCCCGTCTGGTATTTTACGCAACACAGCATTTTGTATCCTTTATCATTTCCAAACTTACTAATCTGAATTGGGACATTAGGAACATCATTCCATAATCATTTCACACCATTATAACAACAACAACATGGTTTATTCATCCTATCAATTATTTGACATACTAATGATCCTAATTCCAACCAAACCTGAAATAGGGTTTATTCCTATAACTTATAGTCATCAAGATTCAAACTTCATATCATACCCAATTATCCCTATGATTCAAAACCCATAAAACATATTAACCGAAATCACCCTTCTCGCGATGATCTTTGATTTCTCGTGTTTTTTCTCTTCTAACCTCTTCTCGATTCTCACTATAGCTTTTCTCAAAAACCTATTTTTCCTTTCTTTTCCTTTTATATTCCTTTTAATGTTCCTTTATTTATTCCAAATAAAATGAAATAATAATAATTAGTAAAGTAGGTAATTACTCCTCATACCACTTAATTACTCTTGCACCTCGAATCCTTTCTTTATTAAATGAGCCAATTAATCCAAATAAAATTAATACTTAAGACTTTAATTAATTAAATAATTAAATTCTCACTTATTTAATATTTGAATTAAATCGGGTGTCTGACTCTCCCCCACTAAAGAGTTTCGTCCTCGAAAACATTC